>PVKU01000649.1:0-426529 GCA_004027475.1 Anoura caudifer | reverse complement strand
ATCCTCCTTATTTTTTGTATGTTGCTTCAAAGCCGTACACCTTCCACGCTCTCCACAGGCAAATATTCAATGAGCTAGAGCCAGGGGTCTGTTCGGGACGTGTTCTCTGAGGGCAGCGGAGGCTTTATCTCCACTGACAGGTGTTGTAAGCATGCTGGGGGCTTTCAGACAAGCTGCTGTTTCAAGTCCCAACAATCTTCCAGGCAAACTCAAAGGCATCACAATAGCTCTTGTTTTTCTAAACACAGAGGTTCTCTAACTTAGAAAATAAAAGAGCTGTTGTAAGGAAATCTCAGCTTACAATACAAGCACACTCAGCTGAGGTTATTGACACTGTAAAAATGACTTCTAACTTTATAAGAGTATCCAGGGAAATGCTGTTTTCAAATATGCATTTTGCATGGTAAAAAGACACATATTCCAATCTGTTAAAGGGGGTCCAGTCCATCGACTCATTCCGCAAACATGTAGTGAGCACCTACTATGTGCTAGATGCTGAGGATCAAGTGGCGAGCAAAAGAATCCAGTAAGTGTCCTCCAAACGGGAGACAGATATCACACCAGCTCATAATTGCTTACATAAACAGCTACACCCAGACAAGTAAATGCAAGTACAAAGCGCTAGGCAAGATCAGGAAAGTGGGCTGTCACTTGAACTGTGACCTCAGAGAATGCCTGGGATGAGGGGGCGGTGGCCAGATGGAGGAGTCCCAATAACAGCTGAAATAATGAGGAAAATAAAGATGGTCTTAGGTCAGCGGTGTTAGGAATCAGTGAAGAGGAATGCAGGCACTAGGGTTAGGGGCTGCCCCCTAAAAGTTTCTGATGCAGTGGGATCCCCTGTTCTTGTGTGACAGGACAGAGCCAGCCCCATTTGCTACTGGGGCACCATTTGCCCAGCAGGCCTGTGGCCTTGTTAAACGTGACTGCCATCTGACTCTTCTGAGCTTCTGTCCCCAGGACTGGAAATGCCTGGAAAGCAAGAAGAGAACTAACCACTCCCTACAGCCACAGGCGGAAGATAACACCGGAACAGACCACGGGTTAACAACGCCCCAACTGCCCAGGGGTGGCGCCCCGGTAATCTCCACCCTTCTGTAATCCCACCCTCATCCAGCAAAAGCTCAGAGCCCCCACCCTGGGATGCTGGTGTATCTCCCCACACCACGCTCCTCTCCTTTCTCGGAGGCGAATAAGAACTTTACTCTCTGCACTTTCTCCTCTCTGTGAATTCCTTCACAGTCCATGCCTGCTCGGCTCCCAGGAAGACCCCAGAGGGGTCTTCGGAAACCCTTCGAATGCCCAGCAGTTGAAGAGAGCTGCACGCAGAGAACCATTTTGAACGCAGTGGTTTTCTTTGATAAGAAGCACAGCGCCCAGCACAGTGTAACAGCTCAAACCAAATAGAGTGTCTGTTTGTTGGTTTACTGATCTTCAGCCCCTGATGGTGCCCGAAGATATCTGGGTGACGCTCTTGCTCTTGAATCCTCACAGCCTGTGCCTTCGAGCACGCTCTGTGCTGAGGGCTGAGCCGGGGTTGCACGCCTCCCTGCCTGCCCCGCCCCTGGCCCCTGCCCCCCGGTGAGCGTGGCATCCACAGCCTAGAAACACCTGACGCACCTGATGTGTATGTTGGTCATCTGCCTCTTGCCACTAGGACACAAGCTTTGTGAGGACAGGCATGGTCACCTGTTTTGCTCAGCGCTCCGCTCTCGACACCTAGAACAATGCCTGGCACGTAGTGAGCCCTGGACAAACGTTTGTTGGGTGACTGAATGATCTCTGAGCAGCGCTCTTCTCACGTCTATTGGATCGCTTGTTTTGTTGTGTGCCTGCCTTCGGAGTAGGGTGATGGGTAGAGAGAATAGATCCTGTGTTTCGGTGTGCAGCTGAAGGGATTGCTTCCTTACAGTTTTCCTCTCCATTTTTGCCATTTGCTTGGCCATGGTGCATGGCTGTTGCCTGCCTCTCTGTAACAGGACCGGACAGCCCCACCTGTTGCTGCAGGCTTGGGGGGGGTCACGTGGGCAGAACCCACTCCCACCCCCCACCCCACTCCATTATCAAGGTTAGCTGCACAGCTGCTTTGCGGCAGGAATGTGAGCCCACAGGGAAAAGGAGGCCATGCCACATCCCAGCAGAGTGGAGGCTGGGGGTGTGGTGGGCACTGGTGCCTTGCTCTTTTCTCTTGCTCAAAAGAACAGTGTGCTCCACGTCTGGGCTGCCCCTTCAGCCTGGACTCCAGACTTAGGACCCCCGACCACCCACAGCTGGCATGGGACGAATGAGAAACAGATACATATTGTTGTAGCCAGAGAAATGTGGGTGTCATTACTTCGGCAAAGCGAATACACCAATTACTAACTCGCTGAGGGAGTAAGAATTAACGAGAGATGGAAATGCTTAGGAAAGCTGTCGACAAAAGTTCACTAGAGCAGAAATAAAGATTACGTCTCAGGTGACAATTTAAATAAATGGGAAAATGAGCCCATTCATGAAAACTATGCACAGTTCTCAGGAACATATCTTTTATAGAATTCTGCATGCCAATACTTTATCAAAATACTTTAAGAATGCTAGAAAGTCAAACCTTGAAATGAACTGAAGAAGGTTACAATGTTAGGATGTTTCATCTTTGCCAGAAGGATGACTTCTTTCCTGGAAGCTTCTTTTTCTTGGATGGGCATCTGAATTACATTAAGAGACAGAACAGTCTGTGAAGATGACTTCTTTCAGCAACACGCTTCCTGCTCCCTCCCGCCTCAAGTTCTCCCGGGTTTCACTGGCTTCGGACGGCACTGCTGAAACGGATCTCTCAACCTCAGGAAACAACATTTCTAGAATTAGCCAAGTGCCCTGGATCTAACCGGTGGTTTGTCATGGGAAATCATAAACAAAGATAAATAAATAAATACTTCTGGTGAAGTTTTGCTGTATTGGAAGTTCAGTTGGACAAGAAAAAGCTGAAGGGGTTCTTCACCACCAAGCCAGTATTACAAGAAATGCTAAAGGATCTTCTTTAAGAACAAGAAAATGTGATTTAAAAAAAAAATCACAAAGGAAAAAATGCCCAGAGACAAAGGCAAAGGCACAATAAAAGCAGTGGATGAGCCAACGCTGACACTACTACAAAGGTTAAAGGGCAAAAGTAGAAAGATCAGGTATGATGATAAGAGTGAATTAAGGGCTACTCACAAACATGCACAAAAGAGGCAAAAATAATTACAAAATTTAAATGGGAAGGAGGTGAGTAAAAATGCAATTAAACAAATGAGGATATACTTCCAAGAATTTTCTTTAATTGTTAAGCTTTGTCATCACTGGAGTCCCATTTGGCTGATACAAATATGTGAACAAGTGTAAGCACGAAGAAAAATCGTTTCACGTGTGATGTGTGAATGGGGAAGCCAAGCACAAGACCACCTCACCGCAGGCGCTGTACCGGAAGCCGTCCCGGAAGGCAGGTGGAAGCCTGGGAGGCTGCTCCTAAAACCGTGTTGTCAGGGGCTGTGCTAAATTTATTTGTACTTGATGAAAGAATGTAGTTAGTCTGGCCAAAGCCACTTGGGTCCGAATGTCTAAACAATGTCCCTCTTGTTTTAATGTGCCATTTGCCCTATTGATGGGTGGTATTCTTGGACTGCAAGAGTTACTGTCAGTCAACGTGTGATTTTTATGTTAGAGAATCACCTAGTGTGATTTTTCACAAGTGATATTTAGATAATTCTAACAACTCTCATTTGACAACCTATGAAATGCTTTGCATCGGGAAAAAATGGCTTTATACTTCTTCAGGATGCACTAGCTTAAGGACAGAGCTGAAAGCAGCTGTCCGTTGAATCATTTATGCAGGAAGAGTTGGTTGAACACCTGCTGATGCAAAGCATTATTAGGTGCTGTGTGGAATATCAGGACATACAAGCACAGATTCTGCCTGCATAGGCCACGCAATTTAAGAAGGGGGAGAGGACACAGGATGAACAGCTGAAGCCCACCAAAGCAGAAAGCAATCAGTACCACAGCAGCCTGGCCGGTAAAAAGCTCTGGCGTTCACAGAGGAAGAGAGATCAGTGTTTCGCGCTCAGGCTTGACCACGTGGGACCTTGACCAAGTAGGCAGGCCATCTTCCACCTTCTCGGAAGGAGGAGCCCCACGGAGAAGCCCAGAAGCTGGGGTCAGAAGGATTTGTATGTGAATGTAACAGAAGGGTACGTGAAGAGAAGGTTAGGAATGGGATTTGGAACAAATCAGAGTGGGTGTCAAAACTAATCTGGGGAAGGGGGATAAGGGTGGAAAGCAGGGGAAGGGACTAGTCAAAGAACACGTATGAATGGCCCACGGACGTGGACAACGGTGTGGGGATGGCCTGTGGGAGTAGGGGGTGTGCTGGGCGCAGGAGGGCAAAGGGGGAAAATTGGGACAACTGTGATAGAACAGCAATTAAAAAGAAAAGAAAGAGACGAAGCAAAAGCAGCAGACAAGCACGACCCTTCCAGGCACAACAGGAAGGACCTGGAGTAAATTGACCTGTCTGAGGCTGGGCCGCGTGCCTGACCCGCTGTGCGGCCTTCAGCAAGCTGCCTAACCTCTCTTGTGTTGCAGTCTCTGCTTGTAAACTAAAGTTGGACTGGGTGATTTAAACAACAACAACAACAACAACAAAAAACTAATCAGAAGAGTGAAACCACATAAAAGTCCCTGGCAAAAAGTTACTAATAATCCCAGATTCCACCTATGCAAAAACAGTATGTCTTTTTTTCTTGTGTGTGTGTGTGGGGGGGGCATTTCCTAACCGTCTATACATTTCTGGGTATTTCTTAGGAATAAACTCTCAAAAGTGGAACCACTGGATCCTAGAATGTGTGTGGTTTTTATTTTATTCTATTTTATTTTTCAACATGAAGATTGCTCTTTATGCTTATACAAATAATACAACTCATAATTTTAAAAACGTGATATATAATATATGCTCCATATTGAATTTCTGACCATGCAGAAAACATGCCAGAGGTGAAAGCCCACCTCCCAGCAATGACCGCTGCTCATGTTGCGTGTGTGCACGTTCACAGTACACCCCCCCCAACACGCACATACAGTGCGGTGTGGCCTCATTTCTTTCATCTTTCCAATGCAGTGTGGACGCCACTCCTTGTCAGTAATGCAGACAGGGAACGGTTCCTTCTGAGGCTTGGATACATCTGGATAAATTCCCCTCCAGATGGTACCAATTTACCTTCCCACCTGCTTCCCTTACTTTTATATTCTTTTTAGTCCTCCCAATTGTATAAACAAAAAGTGATATTGATTTACTTACATTAATTAGTTTACTAAAGAGTTTGAAATTCTTGTATAATGATTTCTTCAGTTATGGTGTTTTTTTTCTTTTAATTTCTAAAAAGCTAGCGCCCTTTGGTCAATACTTGCAAATATTTTTGACATTTTGTGAATTTTCTTTCAATTTATACACGGTGAGGTTTTGGTTTTGGTTTTTTTGTTTTGTTTTGTTTTGTTTTTTGTCACACAGAAGTTTCATATCTTTATGTAGTCAAGCTGAGCCCTCTTTTCCTTTATCATTCCTGCCCCGGTGACGGGTTGGGGTCATAGCTGGAACATCATCAAAACGGTGCTACAGGAAGACTGGAGCCTGGAGAGAGCCACGGAAGCAATCCAGGTAGCCCAGGCCGTGAACCAAAGGAAGGAAGTGGAGTCAAGGAAGACACAGAGTCAACGGTATTTAGCAAGAAACTTCACAGATGACCCCCAGGTTTGGGGCCTGGATGGCGCAGGACATTGGTGTCATTAACACAGTGCAGCGCACAGCAGGTGAAGCGAGCCGGCTTAGAAAGGTGAGGAGTTTCTGCTTTGTTTGGGGCACGACCATGATCCCTTCCAAGAGGGTCCTCGATGAGCCCCTCACCCTGAACTCTCGATGCACAGAGACTGTGAGATGATGCATGTTCGTTGTTTAAGCCACCAACTCCGAGGCAGTGTGTCATGCTAACATGGATCACAAAGGGAGACATTCGCGGATAGTTCACTGGCGGGTGAAATGCAGGGCTGGGGCGCTGGAAGGTAACAGGGGTGGGGAGAGAGTTTTCAGAGCGATCTGCTTAGTGGTAAACTGAAGTGCGGTGGTTACACAAAGTACAGACAGAGAGGAGAGCTGGCGAAGGACACACAGAGGGTGAGGAGACAGACAGACAGGTCTGAGGAAGTGCTGGCCTACACACCAAAAGCAGAGAGCAGAGTAATGTCACAGAAGGAAGCACGACAGGACACCAGGATCAGAGGACCTCAGGAGAAGAAGCCACAGACCCACGAAAAGGGATCTATGCTGGTAAATAAAGCATTCTCTTGGGAGCGGATCATCTATACTTTGAGCTTTAACGTAAGTTTGGGTAGTCCTTCCTTCTTCTCCTCACTCCGCCTGCTCCTCCTCCTCCTTCTTCTTTGTGATTTTAAAAATTGTGATAAGATAAATATGGCAAAATTTACAACATTTTAACCATTTTTAGGTGTACGATTCAGTGGCACTGTTTGCACTGGGCAGCTTGAGCACTCCATTTTGCACACATTATGTATAAATTTTTTTCCTGCTGCTCTACTTACAAATCCTCTAGGAGGCAACCGACAAGACTTGCCTTGAAATCAATTCTCACACACAACGGACATTGCTATCTCTGTATATTTTGAGACAAACACATCTCCAGAGAGGGCAACATAAACACAGACCATGGGGAATTTAGCAAAAATGATTCCTTTTTAATTAAGTGTATTTAATTCTTCTGCAAAATCATTAGACTAATAAGAATACATGATTGCCCTTCACTTAGTCAATGCATTCAATAAGTATTTTTGAGCACCTATTCTGTGCCAGGTGCTCTGAATGTTACAGGTACAAGTTTCCTGTGCCTGATGCTCCCCCCCCCCAAAAAAAAGGCCAATATTCAAAAATGTCATAGTTTGGAGTAAGAAAAAGTTTATTGATTGAGAAGGCTTGGCTTGAGAAGATGGGGTTGCCTATGGCTTCTACAAATCCACCTTAAGAAAGCCTAGAATTCAGGCTTCTTTTATGTCAAGGCAAGAGAGGAGGGGTGAGGTGAGAGGCAGGTGAGGGCCCTCGGCACCTTCTGACAAGGGGCTGTTTTTGCAAAAACTCAAGCCTCCAGCAGGATCCCTCCAGTTAATACCTACAGAAGGAGCTGTTAGCCTGAAGGCCATGGGAGATACACAGGCTAGAACTAAGACAGAGCTAGCATCTCACTCTGTTACAGGCATGCTGAGGGAACAGACAGACAAGTGAAGAAATAAGTGAATAAAGTAATTCCAAGTAATTATAAATGTTATTTAAAAATGAACCAGCAAACATTCATTTCCTCAGACACATTAACCGTATTTCAAGTGTTCCCATAGCTACATGTGACTAGTGGCTACCTCTTGAACAAAAGGAAGGAAGGAAGGAAGGAAGGAAGGAAGGAAGGAAGGAAGGAAGGAAGGAAGGAAGGAAGGAAGGAGCAAGCCAAAAAAGAAGAGAAAAGAAAAGAAACACAATGAAACTAGGTAGTGTCATAAGGAGTCACTGAGGCTGGGCTTGGGGAAACCTCCTTGTGGAGGTGAGCCGAACACCATATGACATCCAGACAAAGGAGGCAAGAGCATCTAATGGAGTAAAGACAGTCTCTTCAATAAATGGTGTGGGGAAAACTGGACAGATACATGCAAAAGAGAGAAAGAGAGAAAGGAAGGAAGGGGGGGAGGAATGAAGGAAGGAAAAGAAAGAAAGAAAGAAAGAAACAAACAAACAAACAAACAAACTAGACCACAGACTTAATATCATACACAAGAATACGCTCAAAATGGATAAGGGACTTAAATGTAAGCTGCAAAACCATAAAAACCCTAGAAGAAAACATAGGCAGTAAAATCTCAGCCATCTCTCATAGCGGTATTTTTGCCAGTACATCTCCCAGGGCAAGGAACCCAAAGGAAAAATAAACAAATGGGACCACATCAAACTAAAAAGCTTCTGCACAGCAAAGGAAACCATCAGCAAAATGAAAATGGAAGCCACTGTATGGGAGAATGTATTTGCCAATGATACATCTGGTAAGGGATTAATTTCCAAAATATATAAAGAACTTATATAACTCAACTCCAGGAAGACAAATAATCCAATCAAAAATGGACAAAGGACCTGAATAGACATTTCTCCTAAGAAGACATATAAATGGCTCATAGACATGAAAAAATGCTCAATGTCACTAATCACCAGAGAGATGCAAACAAGGAGATATCACCTCACACCTGTCAGAATGCTTATCATCAATAAATCAACAAACAACAAGTGCCGGCAGGGATGTGGAGAAAGGGGAACCCTTGTGCACTGTTGGTGGGAATGCAGACTGGGGCAGCCACTGTGGAAAGCAGTATGGAGATACCTCAAAAAATTAAAAATGGAACTGCCTTATGACCCAGCCATCCCACTTCTGTGAATATATCCTAAGAACCCCAAAATACCAATTCAAAAGAATATATGCACCCCTAAGTTCATCGCAGTGTTATTTACAATAGCCAAGATCTGGAAGCATTCTAAGTGCAAAAAAGCCGGGGTACATTTACACAATGGAATACTACTACTTGGCAATCAAAGGGCAGGAAATCTTACCGTTTGTGACAGCATGGATGGATCCGGAAAACATTTATGCTAAGTGAAATAGGCCGGTTGGTGAAAGACAAATACCATATGATCTCACTTATATGTGGAATCTAATGAACAAAATAAACTGATGAACAAAATAGAACAGAGACTTGGAAACATGGAACAGACTGACAGCTGTGAGTGGGGAGGTGGGAGAGGGGAATGGATGGAAAAAGGGAAAGGAATTAGCCAAAGAACATATGATAACCCAAGGGCGGGGAGAGGACACAGAAATGGGCAAAGGGGGGAAGGGGACATCTGTGGTAGTGTAAACAATAAAAATAAAGCAGCAATAATAATAATAAAAGAGATAAGACAGAGAAAGTGCACCACCCCAGAGCAAAACAGAAAAATCAGCTACAGACCAGAGTGTGTCTCATAAGGAGAGTCATAGGAGCCAGGGCGATACAAATTCTTTAATCTTTTTTTTCCCCCTAAAATAAGATCATTGGTTGCCGTTTGGATAATGGATTTAGGAGGTTGAGTGAACAAGAGTCAACTCATTCATACTTTTAAAAACTAAACAACAAAATTTCAGGAGGTGGGAGGTGGGGGGTGGGTAGGGCAGGAGAGAGTAATGGGGGAAAACAGAGATGACTGGAATTGAACAATAAAATAATTACAACAAAATGACAAAAAATGTGTTTTCTTTTCATACTGGATTAAAAGCCAGCTGAATATGCCACTGAGTGTGAACAGGAATTTGCACTTCTTAATCGTACCTTTGCACAATTGATCTCTTTTATAACACAGGGCTTGCTGTCCAATCTCCCTTTGGCCAAGTACACTTTCCCAAAGGCACCTTCCCCGATGACTTTAATCACGTCGTATTTATCCATGGTCTCCAGGGCACGCGGGGTCCTGAAATTTAGAGAAATGAAATGCTTCTGCACACTTTTCACAAACATTAGCAAAGTCAGAAAATTGATCACTCAAATGTAAACGAAGCCATTTTGCTAAAACTTTCCTTCTAGCCTCACCCAGGACACAGTCGAATAACTCTCCTGGTGGCCACAGGCAACAGCCAAAGTGAGGAGGAGCTTCCTGGTGGGCTGGAGACCAGATGGGCGGCAGCTCAGCTTTGGCACGCCATGGTGTGATCTTTGGCACCGCCACACCCCCGTAAAGCAGGAAGGTGCTGCTGCCCGTGTAGTTTTACCATCCAGCCTTTCTGGGTGGTGAAGTACTGCCCCCTAGGGGCCATTTGGTAATTTTGGAGGGTTTTTTTTCCCCTCTGCAGAGATGGAGAGGCACTGCGGCACTTAGAAGAGGTTGAGGGTGTGGGATGCTAGGATTCCGCGATGCCAGGGGGTGGTCCGCATAATAAAGGGTTATCCCGCGCGGTGCTGATGTTAGAAAGTCTTCCACACATTCATGTCCGTGGAAAAATCCGTTTATCTGCAGCTAGAGCCCAACTCTATTTTACATCTAAAGACAAGGTATTTTTTTTTTTACATAGCTTTAATTAAGAATTTTAGAGGGATACAACTACACGTAAATCAAGGCTTGATTACACTTAAATTTTTAATTTTTTTTACTTATTGATGTTAAGGAGAGCGAGAGAGACATGGTTTAGTTCCGCCTATTTATGCATTCGTTGGTTGATCCCTGTATGTGCCCTGACCAGGAATGGGACCCGGAATCTTGGCTTGTTGGGAAGCTGAGCCATCTGGCCAGCGCTTTGCACTTTGTTTTGTTCGGAACTTTACCGAGGAATCTGCACCGTTTTGGAGAAGTCCCGCGTCCACCGGCCACGCTGCCCCTGGTCGCCGAGGCCGTCAGCAGTACTCACTGAAGCACCAAACATTTGCAGATGGAAATGCGACCTCATTATAAACTGTTTCCTTAAATTTCCCCTTATACCACGGTTCGGGTATAACGCTGACTTTTATAAATTGAGCGAGCAGGCAGGTTATGTTTTTGAGGACTTTGTGTTGGGGCAGGAAGGGGGGACAATTGGGTGGGGTGGGCCTGGGCACCAGCTGTGCACCCCATGGGGCTGCCGACACCCGAGTTTTGAGGCAGGCAGGTAGGGAATCAAAACTCAGGGTCAGCAGCTGGGGAACTCGCGGACTCCCCGCTCCCGCCCAGGTGGCACCAGGGGGTGAAAGCCCCAGGTTTGGGGAAAATCTTTCTCCTTTAGGAACACTCCGGAAGGTGTCAGAGCTCTCGCTGGAGCCCGGGGATTGAGCCGGCGCGTTGCCATGGAGACCGACACACAGAAGACTGCTCCTTTGCAGAGTGTGGGCTCCATCCCTGTCCCTGGGGCTCCCAGGGCATGGGGGTGAGGGCGGGCAGCTCGGGTAGGGACAGGTGTGGCCCGCCCACTGCATACCTGCTCCACGGGGCAACAGGCGCGTTCCGGTGGACCAGGGTTCCTGGGGCGTCTAGTCTGCAGCCAGCCAGGCGGAGCTGCGCCAGGGAACGTGGGCGGGGAACAAGACCCGAGCATGGGAGGGCGGGTCCACACTGTCCACCCGGAAGGCGGGGGTGGGGGGGAGGCAAGGAAGTTTGAAGACCCAGCCGTGCCACTTCCCGTTGCTTTAGATCGGATCTCCTTTGCTAACACGCAGCAAGCACAACTCTCCTGCACCAGAGGCTTTGCACAGATTCTCCCTGCTGTTTGCAACAACCGAGGAAGGTAGCAGACGCCCAGTTTTGCAAATGAGCTGAACTGAGACAGGAAGTCTCTTGGGCAAGGTCTCAGGACTGTCCCGAGATAGAGACTTGGAACGCAGTCCTACCCTTCAGGCCTAGGCTGGCGGCCTCTCCTGCCGTCCTCTTACAAAACTGGCTGCTCTCAGTGGCCTGCAAGCACGCTCCCCTCCCCCCACCCGCATTCCCCATTGCAGACGCCCATCAAGCTGCTAAAACGTTTCATTACATGTTTAGTAGTTGAAAAGGACATCATTTGCAGCAATTATAAACACACAAGGAAAACACAGCCAATGGAATCTAAATACCATTTTAATTTCAAACTCACCATCATTTATTTTTAAAGAAGAAAAAGATTAGCAGTTCTTTGGCCTGTGACACGGAGGAACAGGGCCAGTTCAGTGTCTTAAGCAGAGTCCAGGGGTTCTTTGTCTGCACCTGTCATTTGCAATGTCAGGCTTTGATAACTTAAACATGGATTTCTACCAGACAAGTGACAGTGCTGATGACCGATGACAGCGGTCCTGTGATTACAGAGGGAGTGGAGGACCCCACAGCGAACCGCATGCTGGCTATGACCACGCACAGCACGTCCCTGCGTCCCTGCAGACGTGATGCAGATGCAGCCACGAATGCCACACCCGGGGCAGATTTCCCACCAGCTCAGGCATTTATACTCCACTACGCCTCAGCCAGTCTATGCAAACAACTCTGAGGATGAGCCTCCTTCGCTAGAAGAATTAGGAATCAATTTTGACCACATCTGGCACAAAACACTAACAGGGTTACATGCATGAAAAGTAGCAGATGGCAGCAACATGAATGAGGCTGATCTGGCAGGACCCAGGCTTCTGGAGCCACGTTGTTACTGGCTGGCAAAACCCAGCGCGGCTGTGTGTATGGGGCCAGTGCAACGGGATGCCAGGAAGGTTTTATCAACCTTCACGGGTGTGGCAGGTGCTTCATCTGCTCGTGTGACAAGAGTCCTTAGATACTGTCTTCTTCCAGCTTTGTGGTGATATTTTTCTTTGCAAGGAATGGTAGGAATCATGCTCCCTGCTGGAATCTTTGGATGGTGTGGTTTTCTGGCTTCCAAAATTTTCATTTCTGGCCCTGGCCAGGTAGCTCGGTTGGTTAGAGCATCCTGATAGGCCAAGTTTGCAGATTTGGTCCCTGGTCATGGCACATACAAGAATCAATCAGTGAATGCTTCAATAAGTGGAATAACAAATCAATATTCTCTCTCAAAAAATAAAAATCTTAAAAAAAAAACCCAAAAAACCCTGAATGAGCTGTGCAAGGACAGCAACTTCCAGTAGCAAAGCACATATCCTTGTACTTTGTAATATGGAGTCTTTGTCCTAATTTCTGTGTTTTTAAACTGAAAAGATCTGGGAAGTGGGCATCAGTGGGTCAAACACACAAAAAGGACTTTGAACTCTGACATCGGACCAGCAAACCGCGGCAGCACAGCCCTCACGCGGGTCTCCCATGTGACTCGTGCAGCAGCGGAAGTAAAGATGAGCCTTCTGTTCGTTTTTACAAAGTGTGTGGATATGCATTGTGTCTACCGGCAGCCTAGGTAGCTTTCAGTGTCTGTGCTTATCCCAATAAGAAGGGCTATTTCTTCCTGTCCCTGCAGCCTTTGAAAAACCACCTTTTTCCCTGTAAATTATATTATGATGTTTTTGATGGATTTTTATCAATGGTGGGAAACTAACCACAGAGCTGATAACCTTCCTTAAAGAAGACCCAAGACTTACTGCAGGAATATTTTTTCAAGGAATTAGGAAAGAAAAATCCCCTGTATTCTCAAATGAGATTCACTGCAAGCAAAAAGGTGATCCCAACGTAGAGTTTATAAATTTGCATTTCAAACATTTGACATTCCTTTCAATCATCTCATGGAATTTTTGCTAAAATTCTGCGACACAGAATTTCACAGTTTACCTTATTGTAGATTTTTTAAACCTCATAGTAGTAATCAGGAACAGTTTTAAATATTCACAGTCCTCCCACACCGCCTTTATTCTGTTTCCAAGGGCATCTACCTTCCGTCAGCGAACATTATCCAGACCTCAATTCCTCACTTCAAAGGCATCAGATGCCCCTGGCCGGCCAGCTCGCTGCTTCAGTTCTGACACCCAATCGAAGTCTTCTTCCTCCTCAAAGTCCCTGTGAAAAAACAACATGGACGGTCAGCCTCCAACTTAGGGGTAAAGTATTTGTTGATGGATTCAAAGCAGAACGACACCATACCAATATTTACATTTTTGAAAAATGAGTTCCACAAAGCAATTGAACAGAGAAAAAAAGAGTTCCTTCTTCCAAAAGATCACTTCTTTCACTGTTTCTATACTATTTTCTTTCTTTCCTTTTTAAATAAAGAGCAGGCTTGAAATATTTTAAGAAGAGAGGAATTAGTCTTTTTTTTTTTAAAGATTTTATTATATTTCTTTTTAGAGAGAGGGGAAGGGAGGGAGAAAGAAAGGGAGAGCAATATCAATGTGCGGTTGCCTCTCACTCACCCCCACTGGGGATCTGCCCTGCAACCCAGGCATGTACCCTGACTGGGAATAGAACCAGCAACCCTTTGGTTCGCAGCCCACGCCTCAATCCACTGAGCTACACCAGCCAGGGCCACTGTTTCTATCATATTTTCAACATAAAAATCTAATACCTTAAAAATAGTAAGTCCATGCTGAACAAGTATACACATAGGGCTCAGGCAGGAATTTAGTAATTACTGTTACGTGCTACCCATCCCCGACAAAAGATCAGGGTATGAATATTCATTTATGATGTAAAATAATATAACCAGCTCCTCTTAAACCTGGAATTATTAAGGTATAATTTAAATCACACACACACACAACTCAAGCTTTCTAGGTGTATCACAACGTACGTGTCCTCCTCATCCAGTCTAGGCTCGAGTCTCTCTGGATCCAGAACGACGGCATCGCTGCCTCCGTCAACATGATCTGATGCTTCTGTTTCTTCAGACAGGGGACCCTTCAAGAATCCTTCTGAGCCTTCAGAGGAACAGTGACAGAAAACATGGGAGTTTAAACGGTATTCACTTATTTCCTGCATGTTGGGCTAACATCCTCAAAAAGCTTGCCAGCTGCCAGAGGACGACGCTGTGTTCTCTGTCTCCTGCGGGGTGTCCCGTGTCGCCCAGCAGGGCTCCTGGACAACCTGGTAGGCGTTGGTGTGCGTATTACACTTAAACATCCTACTTTCTTCGAGAGGAAGAATTCAGCATACAATCAAAACCCTCGAATGTCAGAACTTATATCAAAGCATCAAAAGTTATCTTTGGACAGTCGGATGGCAGTGTGTTACCGTGATGAAGTCTGAACTGTAAAGCCACCAGTATATTTGCACAGAAAAACTGAGTTACTCTGCAAAGAAAGCAGTCATGTGCTTATTAAAATATGGCAACACACAAGCAAAAAGAATATAGCTCTGTGGAAAATTCTAATTATAGCTCAAGACTATCCAGCAAAAATTCACAACAACCTAAAAATACAGCCGGATGAGTTACATTATAACCTGAAAGTGAAAGGGGCTCTGTGAGGTGGGAGCGGGGAGTTACTGCCGGTGGGTAGAGTTTCATTTGGGAAGACGGGGAAAGTTCTGGAGAAGGATGGCAGTGATGGCCACACAGCACTGTGAATATGTGAATGTCCCCACTGTCCCCAAACTGTACGTTTACAAATGGTCAAAATGGCACACTTCATGTTATGCAGATTTCACAATTTTTTAGAAAATTCAGAGGGTTTGCACAGTTATGTGACAGACACGGAGCACCTGATCTACGTATGGTGTACGTCTGGAAGGCCAAGCCGAGGTCGGCGTTCTGAAGGAGGTGCAGCAACGTTTCGGGGGTCTCTCTGAGCCACTGCTTACGGCTATTGTGTCCACTGTACCGTATGACAGAGCCACCTGTTGGGAAAAGATAAAAATTAGGGGCAAATAAAACAGATTTTCAGCACACACCTTCCAGATCACCTCTCAAGCCAAATGAATTATACCACACTCCCTACTACAACCCACTTCACTCACCTGCGTGACGCCAAGTATCCTTCACAGAGTGACACGAAAAAAGGAATAAAACATCCCTAGCCCATTAAGCAACGACTAGAAAATGACCCGCCATAACAGTGCCCGGTCGGACCCCTAACCTCCATCGTCCTCTGCGGGGAAACTGGAGGTGAGAACGGAGGCAGCTTCCAAAGCGGCGAGCGAGGCCGGGGGCGCGTGTTTCTCCCACCGCCGCCTGAGAGGACCTGCTGAGCTGGCTTTCCTCGGCTGGACTGGCTCCTCCGGCTCTAAGATGCAAAAGGGGATTGCTGAGCACAGTGTTTCGATTATTCACCTTCATCCGCATGCAAAATAGTGCTTTTCTCTTTCAAACTCAGACCAGACAACAATGCTCTGCAAGTCTACATAGTCAAGGAAATGAAAAAAAAAAAAAAAAAACCCAGATGAAAAGGCAAAACAAATCATTAAGGTGAGTTTTTCAGAATAATATGTGTATCTTTACACGTTACACAAGGGAGAAGAACAAGGCCCTGAGAGGCTCAGATACACACTGAACGCCACGCTTCTTACGGTGAAGGGCCTAACAAACACTAGTTTTTCTAAAGGCTCTTATTAATCGACACTCTTCTCTCTTTTTTATGGGTAGATTAAGACATTCCTGAAATAAAATACTGGACAAGCAAACGAAAATCTGCACGTACATACTTGCTCATTTCCTCCATATTTCCCAACCCCTCACTTACATAACAATCAGAATTTGAGTAACTTACCTTTCTCTTCTCTGTTTACTCTCCTCGATGAGCTTGCAACTAAATTTTTATTAATGATTTCTAAATTAGTGAGGCCGCACATTCTACCTTGTTCTTCCCCTTGCTTTAAGAGAGAATAAAAATATGAATTAAAGAATGCTTGAATCGCTACAAAAAGATAAACTATACAAAGTTCGTTGTTTTAATTTTAAATAAAGATTAATAAATTAAAAACATTAATAACTATAGATCCCTATGTATAAGTGTACATTAAAAGCCATATATAGCCCCAGCAGTGTGGCTCAGTGGACTGAGCCCTGGACTGCGAACCAAAAGGTTGCCGGTTCGATTCCCAGTCAGGGCACATGCCTGGGTTGCAGGCCAGGTCCCCAGTAGAGGACACATGAGAGGCAACCACACACTGATGTTTCTCTCCCTCCCTTCCCCTCTCTTTAAAAATAAACAAATAAAAATCTTAAAACAAAAATAAAGCAATATACATTATACATATGTATATTAAAATCATACTTATTCATATACAAGGCCTGTCCAGAAGGTATCCAGCCATGTAATATGAAAAATAGAGACATTTATTGAAGAAGGTACAAGATACAAGAAACACTGTGCGTAGGACAGTGACACCTCAGTCCCCTTCAAAGTAGACACCTGGGACCTCACACAGTTCTCCCAGTCGCCATCAGCTGCCCCGTCATATTTTCCTGAATCTCATGGATAGTCTGAAATCTCTTCCCTTTCAAAGGTGATTTTAGTTTTGGGAAAAGCCAGAAGTCAGGGCACCAAATCTGGGCTCTAGTGGGGCTGAGTCACCGGGTGATTTGATGTTTCACCAAAAAACTGCATGAGATGTGATGCGTGAGTGAGTGCATTGTCAGGATGATGCTGCCAATCACCAGCTGCCCAGAGCTTCGGCCTTCTGAATCATCTGAATACTTTCTATGGAGGAAAATTCAAGCTTAACACAAAATTGGACGCGGATTCATTGCTCTACTCGCTCAGTCATTTTGAATGTGACGGCCACACAGTGCACATGCTCACTCAATGGCATCCACCACCACCACTGACTAGTACAGTGAAGTCATCATTGTTCACACATACGCATTCCGGTCCATTATCCTTGGCTGCCAGGTTACATTGACGTCACCCAAACCGTTCTCGTTATATTAACAGTGGCTGGGCTTTTTCCGGACAGACCTCATATGTATATTAATAGTCAGACATTGCTAGCTGTTAAAATCAACCATTGCAAAGATGAAGAGGATATATAAAAACGACACATATTCCAGAGGTCTTTGTAGAGGAAATGAATAATAAAAAATTCAATACGGTTTGCTACACTGGGCTTTTCCATGCTGGAAACATCAAAATGAGATATTTTTATAAAGTTGCTATGTTCCCACTTAATTCAGTATTTTTCCAAACTAAGCTCTTGATTTCATGAGGGAGAGCAACACCGTACCACGTCTTTAAATCTGCGAGTGTTTTCAGAAGGAACATGTACGTACCCAGGGCCGGCTGGCCGCCCCCAGAGGGCCCTCCCCATCTGCGGAAGGAGCCAGCCGGTGCAGCAGGCGGCTGCAGCAGGCACGTGGTTTTCTTAGTTCTACCCAGTGATCCGCGCACTCCTCTGCCCACCCATCCGGGGGCGTGACTTCGGAGGTCCCTCCCATAGACAAAGGTGTCAAAATCTCCAAGAGGTGGTTGTGATGAGGGGTTTCTAAAAGCTGCCGGGGTGGCGTGGAGGGAGAGTACCCATCTTCCATCCCCACTGGGGGTCACTGCCCAACAGAAAGCAGCGTCCGACCCCACTCCTGGCCCAGCGCCGCTTGGCTCGGCTCTGCCCGCACGCACGCCCTCCCCCGCACCTTGTGGGCCTGCCCAGGACTCTCTTCCCCCTCGATTCTCCTGTCACCTGACGTCCCTGATGGCTCTTTCTCCGTTCTGTTCACAGGGTGTGCCCTTTCCTTTCTGTGAAAACACACCGACTGACAGCTACTCTAGGGGGAACTGAAATCACAGCAGTGGCTGCCTGGGAAGACAGCCAGGACCATCCACGAGGGGCCACAGGAGAACTTTTTAGGAACACGGGATTTGTTCCCCTTGATTGTGGTGGTCGTTACGTGTCTGCATAAAATTACCAAAATTCATCTAACTGTATGCCAAAAAAGAAAGAGAGTACATTTTATTGCATGTAAATTATGCCTGAATAAAGCTGGAAAAAAAACAGATAACGACCATGGGGGGGCGGGGGGAGTACAGGGGTGGGATGTATCCCATCTGTACTAACATAATGGTGGGATGTTGCTATTAATTACAACCTAAGGTTCATTCAAAAAAAGCTACAAGTTTAATTACTAGTACATTCCATAAATAGAGTAATTTGTTGTTAGCGCACCTTTTGCTTTTTGAGTTAAAGATTGATCAAAATGCTGAAGAAAGACGAAATCATCAGCAGGACACGATGTCCTGAGAGGGCTGCCTAGGGCCAAACGAGACCAACAGGCCCTTGACTGGCAGGCCGGAAAATGTCCACCCGATTCATGGGACGGCGCAGAGGCACTGAGAGTTTTTGAACAGAAAAATGTCCATATCAAAATAGCGATCTAAATAAAAAGGAAAGAAACTCTGGTACGTGCTGTAACATGGATGAACCCTGAAAATATTATGCGAAGCAAAAGAAGCCAGGAGGAAAAGGACAAGTGTTGTGTGATCCCACTTACATGAAACATCTAGAACAACAAACTGCATCATTCAGAGAGACAGTGGACGAGAGGCCCCCAGAGACTGAGGTTGGGCGTGCAGGTGGGGAAGGAATGGGGGGTTCCTGTCTGATGGGCCCGGAGTTTGTTTGGGACGATGAAAAATACTGGAAACGGTGGTGATGCTTCCACGATTTTGTGAATGGAGTAAATGCCACTGAATTGTATGTGTGAAAATGGCTAAAATGACACATTTTATATATACATGTTACCACAATAAAAAATAAACCAGCCCTGGCTGGTGTAGCTCAGTGGATTGAGCGCGGGTCTGTGAACCAAAGGATCACGGTTCCATTCCCAGTCAGGGCACATGCCTGGGTTGCAGGCCAGTTCCCGGCAAGGGATGCATGAGAGGCAACCACACATTGATATTTCTCTCCCTCTCTCCCTCCCTGCCCCTCTAAAGATAAATAAATAAAATGTTTAAAAAACCAAAACAAAACACCAAAAGCCAGGCTAAAACGAGATTTTCGTGACTGAAAGTTGGACAGAGTTCTCTTACATCCATTCTGCAAGCACTTACCACTGATGACTGAAAATGAAAAAACGAATGAAATAAGCGGGGATACAGGTGGCTCGGGTGGCAGTACAGGGCAACAGCGGCCGATTACTTCACCTGCCAAAAGGTGACAAGCTACTACATGGAGGGACCAGGTCACATCTGCCAACTATCCCACAACACCTGTTGGCACCAGGTATCCAGGTGGTTTTATACATTTAATTCTAAAGCACTCACCGCTGCGTTTGCTTCTTTCTCCAAAGCGATCCTCATTCTGCTGGAGTCTGCTGAAAGGGAAAAAGGAGAGAGAGGACACATATAAAGGCTCATGCTCCCAGGTCTTAACTGATTTGCATAAAGCCTGAGAGACAAGTGAAGTTTTTAAAATCAAAGAACCAGCCCTGGCTGGCGTAGCTCAGTGGATTGAGTGCAGGCCTGAGCACCAGGGGTTGCCAGGTTGCGGGCCAGGTCCCCAGTAGGGGGCGTGCAAGAGGCCACCGCACTTTGATGTTTCTCTCCCTCCCTCTCTTCCCCTCTCTCTAAAAATAAATAAATAAAATCTTTAAAAAAGTAAGTAAGTCAAAGACCCAAAGCATTAGCCTGATCGGTGGTGATCAAGCTTTGGCTACTAGTGATATTAATGTCTCCCATTTTCTGCGGTTTTATTCCTGAAGTTAACGTCTGAAAGCAGACATTTAGGCACTGGGAGATAAGACACTCAGCAGACTCAGAAGGAAGATCGTTATCACCTTCAGCCCAACGTAGGTGGGCCGGCTGCGCTTTGCTGTTGGCTGTGACAGCAGGGGGACTAGGTGTCCCTCCCAAGGGACCGGCAGCAGGGGGAGAAGGGCAGCGGCCGCCTGGTTTTCCTCTGGCAGAGGCCGCAGTCTGTGTTCCTCATTCACTCAACACTTTCACAACCTGCCCCTGAGCATCTCTGTGCTGACAGGCAATGAGGACGCCAGCGAGCAGATGAGATGAGGTCCCCGCTCCCACACGGCTTTCGCGGCTCTGGTCTGCCCGCAGAACCGACGGGAGAGGCCACCACACACGTGGCCCTGATGCGGTGGCACCGCTCCGCTGGTTTATTTCTCTCTTTTAGGAACTGTAAATCTACATTTTTCCAAATGACCTTGAGACTCTTCTTGGACTGCTTTTGTTGTGGCTGTTGCCCTGCATTTTGAAGCTAATCTCCCACTACCCGCGGACAGGAACGAAAGCTACCAATAAGCAGCACCCAGAGAAAAAGCAACCCTGAAACAAGCTGTCGAGAAACCGAAACTGAAACCGAAACCCACATAACCGGCTACCTGGCAGGTAATGGAGAAAGGGCGGAGTCACGAGACTGAGGGCTTACACCCCGAGAGGGGTTTACATTCTTCAGAAAACAGCACTGAAAATTTAACTCGAAGACGACTGCACAGCTGTGGAAGTCAATCTCTTGTCGTGCACGCGTGAAGGGAACGGGCACCAAACGGGGCGTCCCGCAGCGCGCCCCCTCTGTGGATGACCTCCTGTACCTCTTAACTCTTCTCTCTAATTTGGGTCAGAGCCACCGCCTTTGTCAGATCTTTTCAAGCGGAAGGTCTGAGTCACTAGCGACAAGTGAAGAAGGACAAAAAGAGCTTTGAAAAAATTAGGAGATGACAACTTCCAAAGAGACAAACCGTTATGTTAGGAATGGGCTCAGGACTGACTGGAGACGTATAGAAACTTTGCGGCAGCTTTCATGTCACCAGCTCCAACTGTTGTAAAAGCTTGTTTTAAAAATGTTGTTCACAAGATGGTTCTTTGGAAACTCGGGGATCCAATTTCTGGTAAGATTGGCAGTATATTTTCATGGTTAGATTGCTAGGCTAGCCCAGAGAAGCCTTCTAACCCCCTGTCACAAACCAGAGTGAACACGGCACTAATGATAAAACAGAGCGCAATCTCTACATTGCGGACATCGCCAGACGACGCTTTCCGATCCCTGGCAAACTACATATGGAAGATCCAGTATGGAATTACGTCCTCAGGAACAAGAGATGGTTTTTGATCTGAGGAGTATTTCTGAAAAACGTCTCTAATCACATGTACATTACATGTTTCTTTTATGTTACACTACATTTCAAAAGAACATTTAATTTAAAAAAAAAAAAAAAAGCTTTCCGAAATTCTTACCCTTTTTCCGTGATGTGCCATGCTTAGATTTTTTGGTTTCTTCTAATACCTGCTCACCATACTCTGCGACGATCTAAAAATGTAAAGCAGAGGATTTCAAGATGTGCAATACCCTTTTCTTTAGACACACCACACTTAATTACCAACATTCTTCCCCACAATAATACTCACCGCTGGAAAGTAAAGACGCCATTTAAAATATGCACCGTAGAATTTGGACACACAGACCAACAGACCCTTCTACATGTCTAGGAAAAACTCTGAAAGGATATGCAAAACTATACCTGCGAATGCATGAGAGGAAGGGCATTGTGGAAGGGAAGTGGAAAAGGACCTTTTAACTTTTTAATGTTTTTTTTTTTTTATACACTTCTGCATTTGCGTTTTTACAAACACGTATCAATGTAGTTGTGTTTAAAAGAGAACGAACCGCTTTCCCACACACTTGGAACCTATGCCCAGGCCAGCCAGCACGGAGCAAGCCTACCTCTGGGGTGAGGCAGGTCGGGATGCGCCGGGCTACCGCGCCGCTGGAAAGAAGCGTGGTGGCAGAGGGGCGGTGGGCGGGGCTCCTCTTAAACATCTGCTTGACCAGATGCTGAAGCTCGTAGGAATAATGAGAAGGCAGCGGGCGCAAGGACCCCTGACATATTTTGAGGATAAGGCTTTTCCAACTATTTGCCTGAAACTAAAAAGTAAAATTGAGCTGTAAAAGCAGAGGCAAGGAAGGAAGACGGAAACAAGAAAATACCTGCCGAACTGAGTTCCCAGGAATTACTTTAATTTTATAAATGTGATCTGCCTACCGGTCATTTTCCTTAAGATACTATTCAAAATCTTACGGTGGTTCAGAAGAAAGTAAAAAACTTAAATAGTACACAGTAAAAAGCTTCCCCATCTAGAGATAGTCTCACCATCAGTGCCAGCTGTGAGTACTTGGTTACTTATCATCAATGTTTTTTGCAGATGTACATTTCTAATATACTTAAAAAAACCAAACTTACACAAACATATGATTCTTTTAAAAGTCGATGACACTCAGAGCTTCCATAGAGCAGTGTTCATCCGCTCCCCTCCTCCCCAGAAACCCCCAGGCCTGCTTCTGGGAAAGATGTGCTTCAGACTTTTCCAGTTGTACACACCCTCTGCAACACCCTTTTCACCTGCCATGTCCTCCCAGCAACTTTTGAAATTTGACAAAAAATACAAAATGGCACACCAGAATAACATTTTCAAAGTTTTCACTGGATAATAAGTGTATTAGAATTAACGTGAGATTCAGCCTGGATGATACCTCTGTAAGAACAGGTTGGCATTCTGACTTGGAAGTGTAGTGCCCTATTAATAAAATATAGAAGTGCAGATGTAAAAGAAGGAAAAATCAACAAATGACAAAGGAAAAATTCGGGTAATGAAAAATAAGATTGAACCTGCTTTCCCTGAGGCTTTTTAACGATTTTCCTGGGTTTTCCTGCATTTCCTAAAGGCTTAAGAACTACTTTTGCCTTAAAGCAGGAGAACAGTATTCAGGGCACTCTGCTCCTTAGTGCTTATTCTTGCTGGAAAAAAATAAGAACATGCATATGAAAGTTTCCCAAAAAGAAAAATCAGGGAAATGAAGGCCACAGTCATAAATCAGATACTGGAATTTAAAAGGTAACTTTATTTGTACACAACAGTCATTCTCCGCTTAGGCTGCACATTGGAATCACCATTTTAAAAAGGCTAATGCTAGGACCCCCTCAGAGATGTTAATTTAATTAGTCTGGTGTGGCCTAGGCACTAGCATTTTAAAAGCTTCCTAATGGAAATGGTTCAAATGGTAAATTTTAGGTTATATATATATTATGCTAAAATAAAAAAATTAAGACTAGCAAAAAAAAAAAAAAAAGGAAGGGAGGGGAAGGAAGCTAAACATAGCCTTTAAAAAGCTAAATCCCGGAAATTTCCTATTAGTTTACGCTACAGAAGTGACTCAAGGCAAAGATGAAAGCCATGGAAATGCATCAAAACTACGCGATCGTCCTAGGGAAGCAAACACCCTGCTGGGCTGTGCACACGGCGTACGATTAGCAGGACCTGACAAGGGGCAGCCCTTTCCACATTGCCTGCCACACTCACCGGATGCTTCAGGGTACAGAGTTCGTACAGCGTGCAGCCCAGGGACCAGATGTCACTGGAAACGGAGAGGAGCAATGTGTGGGTTATGAGTTATCGTACGAAAATGTTTGTACTTTCCAATATTAGCAAGTGGGAAATGACCTTTAACAAGAACAGATGTTGCAAGTAATTCCCAGCTACTGAAATAAAATATATGGTAATTTTTGTCTAATGCTTCGGTACTTAACTAACAGTGATGCTTGCGATAAACTCCCTGCTGCCCAGCCTCCACCCCTCCTCATCAGGGTGGCTCGGGTGCCATTTCAGTAGTGTTTGGTGTAGGAGGGATGCTCTGTGGACCCCGAGTGCCACAGGTGAAAAAAGGACCGTGGAAGTCATCCAGCACAGCCTACACCCATGCCTTCGATTGCACCTCCTGGTGGCCAGCAATCTACCTGGGGCACAGTTTTGTGCCCATTGGATGGCTCTAAGGGACAGTGTTCTCCCTTACCATGAGCCAAAAGCGTGTCTTCTGGGGACTCTCCCCGCCCCATGTTAGCGCTGCATTCCGAACAATGAGAAAGGGACAACTGGTTTGCCCACAGCCCAGCTCCCCAAACCGGCACGACTCCGGTTCTTTGCCCCCTACACTCACCCTCTCCGTTGTTCTCACCTCCCAGGTGTCATCCCCCAGACTCTTCACAGATGATACTCTTTGTATTTTAACTAATGGTTTCAGCAACTGTTTCCCCCAAATTTTGATTGTTTAGAGTGTGGAACCTATGGAGAAGCTTTAAGTGCCTGCCCACATGCCCCTTCCGAGTTTCCCAGTCACTAACATCTGTGGATTTGGCTGCTGCTCCCCTCCGCTGACTGTATCTCAGGCCCTTGAGAAAAAGTTGCAGACATCGGACACGCCACCCCCACATGTGTGCACATACATCTGCCAAGGGCAAGGACACGCTCCCTCATAAACACAATGCCATGGTCACACCCAAGAAACCTAACCTGAATTCGAGAACACAATCTAGTATTTCTGCAAAACTGAAATTTTCCCAACAGTCCATTGGTACCTTTATAGCCAATTCTGTCACCAATTCAGTCAATTTTACTTTCTAAAAAAATTTTTATTTATCGAATTTAGAGAGAAAGAAGAAAGAAAAGAGGGAGGGATGAGAGAGAAAGAGGGAAGATAAAGGAAGGAAAGAGAGAGAAACATTGGTTTGTTGCTCCACTTATTTACTTATGCATTCAGTAGTTGCTTCTTGTATGTGCCCTGACTGGGGATCGAACCCACTACCTTGGCATACTGGAATGATGCTCTAACCAACTGAGCTACCCAATCAGGACTTCAATTTTACTCTTATGGAACCTATTTAGTATGAATTATCATACTCTTTTCAGAAAGCAAGTTGACAGGCGGTAACAAGAGCCTTTAGGTGTTTCTGGTTCTAGGAATCCATGGCAAGAATATGACACAGAACAATGGCATTTTATACACAAAGGGTATAGCAATCACAGCGCTGTTTATGACACTGAAAATTGGCAACAAAAGAGGAATGTGAAGTAAATTTTGGAAGAGCCATGCAGTAAATTATGCAATCATTAACAATTTTTAGGAAGAGCTTAAATAAGGGATGAAATGAATGTGACAATAATATAAAGTGAAAAAAATAAGAAAGAAGCAAAAAGAAAACAAGAACAAACCAAGAAAAAAACAGAAAAAAGCAAGAAACCAAATTGTATCACAAACTAGGATTGAGGATGGGGGGAAATGAATGGATAAAAAAAACTCCAAAAAGTTACTAATAGTTGTGAAAAAGTAGGTGATTGACATTTTTTCTTGTATGTCTCCATATTTTCAATATTCTCTGCACACCTGCCCAATGGACACATTTATACTCAGAAAACTTTTAAATTCTAAATTATAAAGTCTTCATACTATATCTTCTTGCAATCAATTAGCCCACCACTCAGGTGCTGATTATCTGCGCCTGTAAATAGTAACCATATAATCCAGAGGCCCCTCAATGTGGCCGCACGTTGGACTGGATCCTGGAGAATCACCGACGGCTACTTCCCACCCCAACATTCCGATTGGACGGTATGACTGCAGCCTGCACTCTGGGGTTTTTAAAAGTGGCAACAGCAAGGGTAAGAACCAGTGATGGACTTCCCGCTGTTCCTAGAAACGAGTAGCCTGCCTTTCACCATTCACATTTGGCTCCTCCCCCCTCCGGTTCCAGCAGGTGGGAAACTAGGACTGCACCCAGAAGCCTGGGAATTCAGATCTGACCCTGCTTTCAGGCATTTTCTTAAAACTAAACTTCGATTGCAGGCTGCAATGCCTGTCGCCCAACTGTCACCCTCGCACCAAATCAGTACAGCACCTACCTCTTATTGTTATAAGGCATGTTTTCCCAAATTTCTGGGGGCACGTAATACGGCGTTCCCACGTAGGTGCAAGCAAACGCCATGGGACTAAAACCACAGAAGGGCAAAGAATGAGCACAGAGCATGCCTGATAATGGGTGTTGGGACTACCGCCACCGTTACAGAAGAGATGTACACACCTGGAGAGGAGACGGGCGGACCCAAAGTCCCCCAGCTTCACTTTTCCATTTTGGGTGAGGAAGATATTCTGCATTAAAAAGAGAAGAGCTCAGGTGACATCCTCCCCAGTCCCCAACGGAGGTGGAGGTCTCCAGAGAAGCGGTCTGCCCTGGTGCAGGCTAAGGGCACAGATGCTGGCAATGCTCAGGGCTGAGGCCCCAAGTGCAACAAAAGGCCAAGGTAGCCTCTCGCCAGCCACACACCCCCCGACTTGGGAATTCCGGAAGACTGATCAGAAATCCAGCAACCAAGCTGCAGACTGTATGAGCGAACCCTGATCCACCAACTGGGGACCTGTGTCAGCATCCTAACTCCAGGGGGCAGGCCAGACCTCAGCCATTTTCCTTCTAGAACATACACCGGGACTGGGTAGGTGGTCACTAAGCGAGCTGGAAACATATAAGGTAACACTGCAGAGACTGCATGACTTTTTCTCACGTAATAGAACCTTATTTGGCTCGTGTGAGTAGTAGGTTGAGAAGTATTTCTACACTAAATAAAAGTGTCCCGAAAGGAAATATCGACAGAATATCAGAAAAAAGACTAAATAAAATAGTTTTGGGGTGGTTTTTTCTTTTCAGTCCCAAAATGTATTCCACCGACCTTGGATTTGATATCTCTGTGCAACACACGCTTCTTGTGAATGTGATTTACTCCAAGGCACATTTGCGTGAACCAATTAAGTATCTGTTTAAAAAGAAAAAGAGATGCAAATCTACAAGGGTGCAAAAACTGGTTCATGTTAACCCTAAATTCCAAAGCATCATCTGTAGGCCTTGTTGACTTGGGTTCTGTAAAATGTAAACCCAGAACTCCTAAAAATGACAGTTCAACTAAGACTCAGTGTCACCTGCAGAAAGTCAGAGAAGCTGCGAATTCCATGTTTCATCATTTTATCATTTTATGTATGACCCAAACAGCAGTTTAACAAAAAACTCCCACTATATTTTTCTCGTATTCAACCAAATCAAAGTATTTCTTAAATACACAAAGGTAGTTAGTTGACCACTTAGAAAAATGAATTTGTTACAATCTTATAGAGCAATCGTTACATCAGATTTTCATTTCCTTTTTCAGAATATTCTTCTATTAACATTAAAAGATTCAACTACAACAGTCCACCATCGTTTGAGGTCAGTATTCTGCTCACAGATCCCCAGAATTTCCAGGCACCTACACTTCACTGTCAAACTGATTTGTTGCCTTTTTGCTCTGAGGCTCCCCTATTCCTAGTTGAAGCCCATGCTGACCTCCTTCTACAGAACCCATATCTTAAACAAAACAACTTCTAAATAAAAAATATTTATACCAATACAGTTTTACACCCTAAACAAACTAAACCCCGTTAAAGCTGTTTATTTAGTTGCCTTAGGTGACTCGTTCAAGTAATATTAGCATGTAATTTTCCATTTAAAAGGCAGTAGTATTAGACTTAAGGAAATATGCTAAACTTGGGAAGGAAAAAGACTGAGAATAAGTACTCCCAAGGAACAGAAATGTGGGCTTCATTTTTTTCATGATCTGGAAATAGAAAATAAATTCATCTGCCTCTAAACTTTAAATATAACTGAGCCCTGACTGGTGTGGCTCAGTGGACTGGGTGTTGTCCCCCAAACCGGAAGGCTGCCAGTTCGATTCCCAGTCAGGGCACACGCCTGGGTTGGGCCAGCTCCCAGACTAGGGGTGTGCAAGAGGCCACTGATCAATGTTTCTCTCTCCCCGTCCCACTCTTTCTCCCTCCCATCCCCTCTTTCTAAACATAAATAAATAAATAAAATCTTTAAAAAGTAAACTTGAAATACAACAAAAATAAAAAATTTAAATATCTAGCACAAAATATGAGTAACGCAATTTTAAAAATCTTCTAAACATGGATGTTTCATTCCTTGATATTTGATAAACTTTTATCTATTTTACTTCTGGAAAACCTCTCAGGCAGCCATGTCCTGAGGGCTACAGCCACGGACACAGCAGTGAGGCCTGTCTACCTGGTGCGTCAAGTCCTCAGGTGTCAACGCTTTCATTTTAACTGACACGGATCTCGCGAGACAGATGCCGCCTCCCAATCTTGAGGACAACCTCAAGTCAGCCTCTTACCGTATCTTCAGGAAACAGCCTTCCTTTCTGATGTTTAATCCTTTGCATTAGGTCCCCTCCATCACAATATTCCATCACGATATAGAGGTGTCCTTCCGCTAGGAAACACGTAAGACTCCTTAGGAAACTGTAGTGGCCCCACCCAAGTCAAGTGCCAACACGCACGTATTGGGGGAATTCCTCTTTACCTTCAAACGATTCTTTAAAGGCAATGACATTGGGGTGCTTCATCTTGGCTAACAGAACGGCCTCCTTCCGGGAATTCCGTGCATCAGAGAAAGACTAGAAGAAGATTTTAAGGAAGTGTAAATGGAATGCTTCATCTGAAAGTAGGTCGCTTCCCAACAAATAGTAGGGTTTATACAGTTCTTCAATGCCGGACACACTTTTCGCAGGCCTGCACTTTGACCCAACTTAAGTTTACCGAACTCTAAGAGACAACATGTGGTGATTTTTCAACTATGGCTATATTTTGCATCCTTCAGCTGATACAGCCTTATAGACGTAAACCAGTTTTAACATCAGCCTAGACATACCCTGATTTGGAGAGCAGGTGTGCCATTAACAAAAGCATAATCTTAAAGAAAAACTAGAGGTCCCATGTTTTAACTGTCTGCATCACTGTGTCCACTGGCCCAGATTTAAAAAGAATATATTCGTGTATTACTGTAGCTGAGATGGGCAAAGACCACACACAAAGCAAGTTCCCCAAACTGTTTACCCCGTAACGTACTCTGTGAGGATGAAATACTGAGTGATTTACCTTACACTTAGGAAACAAGGGTTCTCAGACCAGCAGCATCGATACCAACTGGTAACTTCTTATAAACGCAAATTCACGGGCCCACCCAGACTTCCTCAAGAGGAAACTGGGGGTGAGGCTCAGCAATCTGGGTTTTAACCAACCCTCCAGGCGGGTCTGATGCCCACTCAAGTTTGAGAACCACTGAACAAGGTCAAGAATGTGGTAGGGAGAAAAACAGCACTTTGGGATTTTATTATATTAAAATGTAATTTTTAAAAAATTGACCGAAACAGTATTAAGCAGCCTCCATGGCATGGATTTTTCATATGACAACTATGACACAGTGACAAATAGTGATAAATCATCACCTTCTTCATCACACACGGGAATGAAACCTATAAACGGAACAGCTGAATAGCTTCTGATACCAAAGCTAGCATTTTAGGCCTTTGCTGTTCATTGTACTTTTACATTCCTTTTCCATTACTATTGTACCTGAGTTGCCCTGGCTGGTGGCTCAGCTGGTTAGAGCGTCATCCCATACAACAAAAGGTTGCAGGTTCAATTCCCGGTCAGGGCACATCTCTAGGGTTGTGAGCTCGATCCCCGGTTGGGGTGTCTACTCATACAGGAGGCAACCGATCAATCTTTCTTTCTCTCTCTCTCTCTTTCACTCTCTAAGACCAATAGAAACATATCCTCAGGTGAGGATTTAAAAAAAAAAAATACTGCACCTGAATTGTTTTTGGCAAAGTTTCCCTACACCCTTAGGCATACAAAACTAGCAGTTGTTACGAATTATTCTCGTCGAGATAAACAGCAGTTGTCGCCTTTGACTATTTTCCTCCCTTTTTGTTAATTACAATGTCCTAAGAACCACATAAAATATGTCAAGGCCTTGTAAACCCAGCGAGTGAACCATTCCAGCTTTTGCACCGAGGAGCAATCCCACATTAACTCTCAAGAACATGTGCTCTTCTACAAATCGCCTGTGCACTTTCCACATGAGCTAACTTCTTTAGCAGTGACCTTGGGAAGCCTTATTTCCTTCATGGCAAACGTCCGAGGACTGCTTTCCTGCTGAACCAAGAGGGCTCGGCCGAAGGAGCCCTCCCCGATCACGCGCAGGACCGTGTAGCCATCCATGCTGGGCGCCCCTGTAGCCGGCGGCTCTTCCAGTCACCACGGGCTCCCCCACACTAGACTCCAAAACAGAAACATGTGAGAATGACATTCATCTTCAAGAGGCAGACTTTGTTCAGTGTCTCGCATCATCATGGCAGGACAACCTGTTCCTTTACTCATTCAACGGCCTGACACTAAGCACCTGCACCAGGCTTTATTTCTTACCCCGCGTGAGTGTCACCACCCCTGCCGCCACAGGCGCCCCACTGCAGACGGGACCCCAGGTCTCAACAGATGTAGGGTGTGGAGTCTCCCAGATACAGCTATGCTGGCCGCTAGCAGCACTATCCAGGGGAGTTCGGAAAATGGTATTTAAGCTTCCATTCAAGATGAATGGAAGCTGGTGAGGTAGAGAGCAGGTGAAGAGAGGTCCAGTCAAAGGGAACCGCGTATTTAAGAGCAAAGGAGATTGTGTTCAGTTCAAGGAGTTCAGAGACGATGGGAACAGGCTAGTAAAGTACACAGGGCCTGTGGGAAGGCCGCTGTAAGTTCAGGTTGCTGGATTTTATCCCTGGGGTAACTAATGGGCTGTCTCTGAAGGCTTTTAACCAAGACAGCAATACAATCCCACCTGCGGGTTAGAACAATCCCTCACTCTGGCTGTGGAGTGAACGGACTGGACAGGGAAGGGGTGGGGAGGGCCAGGGCGGAGACTCCAACAGAAAAGGTAGGGAAACGATGGAATGGAATAGGGTGGGGGCAACGGGGGTAAAGAGAATAGGAAGGATATGTGCACAGAGAATTGGCAGGATTTTGGGTGATAAACTTGTGGAGGACAAGGAGGGAGAAGGAGACAAGACAGACTCCCAGGCTCCTGGTGGAACCTGAGTTAACAGTGGTGTCATTCCCCAAAAGAGAGGGAAGCTGTGGTGGTTGCGTGCGCGGTTTGTGACTGATTTTTTTTTTTTTTTTTTTTTTTGGCAGTAGGGATGTGACAGGGATGGGGAAAGGCAGGCCGTGTTGGAGGTGCCTGGGACTAAGAAGAGATATTAAACACAGTCTTTGAACTTCAGTCTCCCCTTCTACACATCCAGGGTGAAGCAGCTAGGTGGATGGCTTAACACATAAGAGTTTAAAGAACAGAAAGTTCCTAATACTTTGGTACATAGGAAGCCCCAAATAAACCACAACTGTTATTATCACTGTAACCTTCAAAGGTGAGCTTTTTCATTACATAAAAAACACTGGATGAAGAATTCACTCTATTTTCAGAAAGCTAACCTGTAGTGTTTTATTTTATTAAAAAAATCACACCACAAGGAATTATGAGGCATAGACAGCGAAGCAGTAAAGGGAAAATCACACACCAAAACCTGTAGCACGGCCACCCGTGAACCTTCCTTTGTACTCCTGCTGGTCATAGAATTACCAGGCAGCTCTAGAAATAATTTCTCCATTGAACCAAATGGGATGCACTGTCTGCAAGGCCACTTTTCAAGAACAGGTAGGTCTTTCCTTTTCGGTCACTTAGGGACGTGACCGAAAAAAGTTCTTTGCCACTATTGTAAGTGGCCCCTGGTAATGATGACCTGATTTAACAAGGAGGCCAAGTTTCCCCATATTCTTCTTGTTTTCCCCTCCAGGCCTTTGTTCTACGTAATGCACAGAAACTGATCAATCAGTAACAACCGACACTTCGTTGAAAACCTCAGCTGGGCCCTCACTTATCCTGATACCACGCCCATAGGATCCTAAGAGACTTGTATACACTCTGAATATGACAAGTATCCCCTTGCGTGCCCGGCCCAGCAGAAACTAATAGTGATGTGCCAGTGCCACAAGTGGGATCACAGAGGAGGGTGGGAAGGTGCGCGCGGGGTGACCGCAGGACACCAGTCAGCAGTTCACCTGAGACCAAATCTCTGCTCCCGGGTCCCCGGGCAGCACCCCTTCCCGGCACCTGCGAGCGCTCGGCGAGCACGTCTCCCCCGCGCGGACGCCGCCGCGCCCCCAGCCCCACGCCGCACCACTCCCTCCAGGGGCCACCCGCCCGACCGGACCGCTCACCGGCTTCCCCGCGACTCGAGTTGTCCCTCCGCCCCCGCGCCTGGCACGCTTCCGTGGGGCGGGCCGTCTGGTCGTCTCTCGGGTTGCGGACGGAGGAAGCCTCCCTGGCCGGGAGGGAGGCCCTTTTGGAGTAGGCGGGCCTACGAAAGGCGCCTTTCAAAAACTGGTCCCACGTGGCCCTAGAACAAAGCCAATAGTAACGAGGGTCAAGTGTTCCCCAGTAACTTCAGTTTTCTTCCCAGTTTAAGCGAACGGCCCACGTAGTTAAGCTTCAGACGCTGGGCTCACTGGCCATGACCTTGGGCAAATGTGGGGGCAGAATGATGCCCCACACCCCACTCCCTGGAATTTGTGCATATGTTCAGCTACATGGCCAAGGAGAATTAAGCTTGCAGATAGAATTAAGGTTGCCAACCAGCTCACTTTAAACTATGGAGATTATTTTGTTTTTTTCTGGGGGAACCAATGTAATTACGTGGGTCCCTTAAAGTGTGTGGATGTTAAGAGGGGCCCCACAGTAAGTAAACCTGACCAGCTCAGGGGAGGGCTGCATCGCGGGCCTTACCAACTAAGAGACTGAACGCGACTGCATAGGATAGTCTGAAGACAAAGATTCCAGCGAAGGGCCAGTCATGGCCAGTAGTCACATCCCAGGCCTGTGGCTTCCTTGACAAAGGAAAACCCTAGGCCACAGTTTCCGCTTTTTCCTGGGGTAGTTACTTCCTAGTTCCGTTGACTGCTGACCATTGCTACCCAGCTCTTCAGAGGTGTCCAAACCTGCAGCCGGCACGCAGCCCAGCATGCCTGTGAATGTGGCCCCAAACTGTTAATTTACTTAAAACATTATGAGATTTGTTCTTGTTAGTGTTTGTGTATTGAACATGTGGCCCAAGACAACTCTTCTTCCAGTGTGGGCCAGAGACCCCAAAATGTTGGACACCCCTGTTTATATGTCACCCAGTGCCTCATACTGACATATTTCAGGTCTAACTACGCAGACAAGACTAATTCAGCCCTGACTCCAAGCACTTGTTATGGAAAGGACCCTGGCCACCCAGCTTGGGTCAGGGGTTCATTTGGGCCAGCCACCCAGGGGGATGGGCAGATAGCAGGTGCAAAATTGCCAGAGGGGATTATTTCCTTCAGCAAGGTGCGTTCCACTGAGTAACATCTTCAGGGTCACATGTTGAAAGGCAAGAGCTCAGGTTCTGAATACAGGGCTGTTGAAACTCAAAGCTCATGCACCATGGAGATACTCAGCGTGCCACAAACCCTAGGTCCGACAGGTGCCTACTCCTAAGCATCTGAAAAGGAGTTCCCCCTGCATCTGGGAACGTGAGAACGATGACTATTTAGAGATAAATTTTTCCCTCAGTTAATGGAGGGGGAAAACACTCCATAAAGTTTGTCCAAATAGGGAACAGTTTGTCTCAAGTTCTCTTTTACAGAGGTATTTTAAGCTACGCTTTATGATTGCATGAATGTTATGTTATAGGTACTAAAAAGCTATAGGTACTACAGGCAGGCCAGTTTGAAGTTATTTCAAAGGGGCATATTTTATGCCACTCGTACAAAGGACGAAAAGAACAAACTAATAATTAAGGTAAAATTAGGGTCCAATTTCAGAGATTACTTTTCAAAAGAAAATAACCATGAAGCACATACTTATTTTAAGTGCTGAAAAACCTCAAGTCAAATACCACTGTTCGTTTCCAGAGGCAAGGTTTGAATTTATTCACTGTGGTTAAATTGCGTTTCATGTTTGTTGAAATAAATGACATCAAAACAGCACTATGTAGATATTTTAGTTTATTGTTTACATATTAGGCATAGTTTAAAAATAAAAATTCTACTCTCAGAACATGCAAAGGCAGTAAGAGGTGCTATTACACAAACGAGTACATGAACAAAACGAGCCTATGCGATTTTCAACCACTTCCATTCTAGTTTTAAAATTATCTAACCTCTTATAACGACCGGTTACAGAGCTGAACGTAGCGAACGTCGAATCGGTAGAGGAGATGGGCCGTTTGAGCATCGGTTCGAAGATATACACGATTTTATTAGTGACACATGAGTGGGGAGAAGGGCACTGTTTAGTGTGTAACTCATGCTTCAGGGGACGCGATTTAACACTTGCTTTCATGTTACAGAGAAAGTTTAACTATTAGTTATTTTAGAAATACCACCAACACTACGAGCACACTTGTTAATTATCGTTAAAGGGACGTGGTCAACCCGCTGAAAACGCACCCACCGCGGAGGACACCCGAGTCTGAGCGCCAAGGCACCCCCAGCACCTGCTGTGATGAGGGTCGGTAAAGGGTTCCGGCCGCCAACACTTGGGCTCCCGACCTAAGAGGTGCCTGAGGCCCCAACAAGCAAACAAGCACCCCAGGGCAGTGAAAACCCCATTTCCCGCCCCAGCTTCACTGCTCGGACGTGGCGTCCGTCTGCACGCACATCCGGTACAGGGCCGCGTTGGGGCGACAGATGAAGGCGTCCGTCTGATCCCCCAACTCCGTCAGCTGCTGCAGCGAAGACACGCAGGGGTAGTGGTCTTTCAGCATGTCCGGCAGTTTGGAAGTCTTGTCTTGAAGCCGCTGAGAACGTCTAACTGGTGTTAGAAACTTGAGCTCTTTAAGCGTAGAATTCATTTCATCAAACTGCATTTTCTTTTTTACACTAAAAAAAATCCACAAATGATTCCCAGCGTTAAAAAGCACATTACCATTTTTACCGTGGATTTTGTGCCATTTATCGAACCGTGACTTGCACAACCATGCGGCTGTTTGTCCTCTAGAGAGGCACACTGCATGCAGGCTCCTTGAAATAAGGAGCTTTTCCCCACAATTTTTTGTTACAACTTTTGCACAATCGATATGCAAATATCTGTAGAAGTGGCTAACTTTTGAATTTCCAAAACCTACTGTTACCAATAATACACAAACAGCAATTAAATAGAGTAGTGTAAAAATTTCCTTTTTCAAAGTAGCAATATTTAGGGAAAAGCAAGCAAATACAGTATCTAAAAGGTGATGGCCCAATGACATTCAATTTGTTTGAAACCCTTCTGTTAACAAGTAGTTCTATCCAAAAGCTACCCTAAAGACTTTAGACTGCGGTATTTATTAATCCTAACCATAAAAACAAATCATAGCACATTATGTCTCAGAAGCTTACCTTTGCAGGTACGGTGTAGTAGACACATTATATTTGATTAAGCAACTACTCCTAGTTTCTGTATTAGGGGTTTTAATGTCATCGGTTGGACCTTTGGTTTTGTCAACTTGCTCTTTTTCACAGTCTTGAAATGCCACACTTCGGTGATGTTTAGCTTCCACTTCGGGTTTTCCCGACTCTGCATTAACACCGGCATCTTCAGGGCTGAGTTCTTGGATTGGTTCCTTGGTTGTACAAGCCTCCTCAAAATTTTCTCCTAGAGAAATACAGGTATAGGTTATGCTTTTGGTCAGATTGGAAAACCAAAATCAGGAGACATTAATGTTATTCACAGAGAGCCAGATTTTCAAAATAAAAGAACCAAGCCGTCCCCTAACCATTACTTCCCCTAAGCAAAGGCTGCCGACAACTGTTTAGCGCTATTTACTAACACCGGCGTGCGGGGTTACAGATACACAAGTCAGCACGAAATCACCGTCCTTCCAGAAGTTCACATTCCACGGAAGAGACGCACTTGAAGATAATTATAAAACAATAGCAAGGCTATAAAGGAGACAAGAGCCCATAAAAAGGAGTATCTGACTTGGCTTGTGGGACAGGGAGACGGCTAGGGAAGACTTCGCGAGTGACATGGACGCTGGCTCTTGAAACATGAGTACCCGGCAAGATCAAGGAAGACAATCATGGTATGAAGAGAAAAGAAAATTAAGACAGCATTAAAGGGCTGGTGCGTTTAGAGTATTAAGTAAGGAGCAAGGTCAGGATGTAGGGAGGAGGAGGTGAATTCAGAAAGGCAGGAAGGGTCGAGTATGATGAACGTCATGTGCATGAAGTTTGGTAAAGAAAAAAAAAATTCACCGGTGAGACAGAGCTACAACTGGGTTTGGTCAAGATGCAGGGCGGCCTCAAACCTGTGATGGTGAGAAGACAGCTGTGTCATAATGGTGCGAGCAGAGCGGTAAGAAGGAAGAGCCTGAGGTGAGTTATTTCCGAGTATGTATAAAAATTTAAAGTTTCTTACTTTGGAGTCCTTAATGACAGGAAAAACTTTTTTTCTTTTTTTTGGGGGGGGGTGGGGCGGAGGAAAACAGGGTGGAATGGGGAAAGACAAAGTTCTACATATTAGATGTAAAATACTCGTGAGCCATCTGGTAAACCCATCAGGCTGGAAAGACCTCTAGGTTTGATTATTAGGAATTATTGGAGATCTTCACTAAGTTTCAGGTACACGACAGGCTGACTGCAGTTCTTCTGGTGAAACCATGTGGAAGTGGAGAGAGGGGACAGGGACTTGTCAACTCGGCAGGTGTTTATTCACGCGCCTGACGTATGCCAGGCACCGCTTTAGCACTGGGGATACACCAGTGAGGAAGACCAGACGCTGTCCCTGTCCATGGAGTTGACAGTTTAAAAGACAAACAAGCAATCAAGTGCATCAATTCCTGTGCAGAGAAGAAACAGGGAGCACACAACAGGTGCACCTCATCTAGCTGGGTGGGGGAAGAAAGGGAAGGCTACCCCCCAAAAAGACCTTTCCACTGAGGTCTAAAGGATAAGGCAGAATTAAGTTAGAAGTGGAAGACTGGCTTGGATAGACCCAGAAGCAAGACAGGTAGTACTGCCCCTTCCAAGGAGGAAAAAAGTAAAGGAAGAAGTTCAGGGATGTGAAGGGGTGGGAGAGCGCCGAAAGGCTGGGGTCAGGAACTCGCGCGGGTGAGCGACGGGCTGGCTGATCGCAGCGAGGGGAGTGGGCAGGTCAGGAGACCGCTGCTGGGGTGCGGTGTGGTGTGGGGTGGGAAGGGTGGCAGGGGATCTCGACCACAGGAGTGAGAGTAAGGCTGAAGACGAACGGGTGGCTTCTGAGAGACGCTTAGGGAGTGAACTGAACGTGACTGACTGAGGAGCAGGGGCGGGGGAATGAGGGGCAGCGGGAGTGAAGGAGAACCCCAGCTTCCTCGTGTGGAGGACTGGCCCGTGCCAGCTACTGAGAAAGGAGCCAGAGGGAAGAAGCGCTCAGGCAACGCGGTGTGTGCCAGGCTGGAAACGGGGACCGGGCTGTCTGGGGGCACAGCAGTGCCCCCTCCCCTCGCTGCGGAGAGCCCAGGGCTTCCTGACAGCGTTTCTCCTTCCATGGAGACGGACGCGCTGCCTGCTAGAAGACAGTCCACCAACTGGTCCTGTTCTGTAGGGAAAGCAGGAGAGAAAACTGAATCCGGTTTAGGTACTGTTTTCTCTTTCTACCTATCTCTAGAGCCAGTGAGAATAACGAGGCTTTTAAAACAAAATTCTTATTTCTGATTTGCTGTCTTCAGCATGTAGGACACAGGACTGATTATTCTTGTTATTAATTTTTTAAAAACAAAGGCATAACTGAAATGGAACATTAGAGCAGATTCAGGTGTGCAGTATAAAGACCCAGCATTTCTGTAATTGTGAAATTACCACCACAGTGAGTCCCGTTAACCTCTGTCCCCACACACGGTTACAGAATCGACTCTTCCTTGGTGATGAGAACTTTCGGCACCTGCTCTCCGTGACTGAAACAGCGGGTCACCGCTGAACCGAGCGCACTGCCAGCGCACGGTGCCCCTGCACACGGGCAGCCGTGCCCACAGTGCCCTCCTCGAACGGTTTTTCGGGAAACATGGAGCCAAAACGTGTATCACACACTTAGAATTTCAGTACAATCTTTAATTTCACTTGAAAATTAAACAAGGAAACAGATTAGCTTACACTTACATATAGTGATTTCTCTCTCATCTAAGCTCGTAAATGTGGTAACTGTTAGCGCTTGCTGAACCGCCTACGCGGCACAGGATGTGATCGTGTACTCACAACTGTAAGCCCACTTTCCCCACCCCTTCCATCATTTCACTCAGTGGTCCCAAGAATCCTGAGGAAGATAACATTATTCCATGTTACAGCTAAGGGGTTCAATTTCTTGCAAACGTTCACAGTAATTGGCACAACCTATATCTGACCTAGAAAATGTTTCCATTTTATACACCTGACAGTTAAGGACTCTCCTCTCTTCTCAGTCTACTCCTCACAGCGAAGAGAATTCCTAAATGGGCTTGTCCATAGCACAGAACACACCATAGCATCTAACAGGTAAGAAGTCTCTCTAGAGACTTCATCTACTCAAACTGCATCAGACTCTTTAATTAAAACACTTTACTGTTATTCTATTACAGCTGTCCTAACACCCTGCCCCTGCCCCCCCGTCAGTTCCCACACTGTTGTCCATGACCACGGGTCATTCATACATGTTCTTTGTCTAGTAAACAGCCTCGATCTTGAAGCGGGAAATTAACAGTCTACAGCGGCAACTCCCACAGACACTCCGAGCCGACTCCGGGTTTTAAAGGAGACCCCCTGATTAACATTCTTTACGCTCCACAAAGCCGAATCTCAGAGGTGCGTCAATAGAAGTGTGAGGAAAGATCATCCTACATATTTAAAAATTTTTAAACGGTAAAATAAAAATACTTCAGCAAAGAAGTTTCATAAGGTCACAATTCACTTCGAGGAGACAAAAGAAACTAACTTACCAGGTTGAACTTTTTCGTGGCCCTTCCCTGCTAGAATGTCTACAACTGCACATCGCATTTCTTCAATAGGCTTGATCGTTTTCCGTGAAGAAGCAGACACGGGTTAGTTTCGCATTCTAAGACACCACGTTGTCCAAGCGGACAACAGTCAACGCAGTGATTAAGCTTTGCATTTTAAAACAAGGCAGGGGTTCTCAGACCACTTGTTGTGCCACCCACATTGAAAGAACAACTGTCTTTTTCAATTTATAAAATAAAAATGAACTTAAGGGATAGAATTTCATTAGCTTAAGGTTTCCCCCTAATTTTTCTTCAGCCTTTGTAACTGCTGCTGCTTGCCTGGTGTAAACCAAGTCAGTGAACAAGTAGCAAATTAACATTATTAACATCTACTGAAGAGCTGACCACACTGACGTTTGCGTTAAGTATAGTTTACTCCTTTTCTCTAACATTCGAGTGCGTGGTTAGATGTTGTTTCACATGGTATTAAATGCATCTTGGAACAGCTCAAGGTCAAAAATGTCAACAGCTCACGTTAAGTGTTCACTGTGTGCCAGGTAGTACACGCACTTCCCGTGCTCCTGTGAACTGCCACGCCTGCTCACGTGACATGTTCAAGTTATATAAAAGGGGTACTCTGGCTCTTATTCTTGGTTCTAGAACTTAGTCCTGAGCTGCTCACCCATCCTGCTTTCCATTTTCTGGGCTAATTTTGATCCTTGCTTGCCAACTTCCGCCCAGGGCCACACCTCTCTCTTCACACCCCTGCTCTGTGCGAACCCTCAGCTCCAGCTGCAACCCCAGCTGCGCCCCCTTAAGCAACCCCCTTCTGCTTCCAGGCAGCAGGGACCTACCACCCCCTTGCAGGTGGGATTCGGTCCAACACAATTAGCCTTCAGCAAAGTGTTTTACGTGTAACAGCCATGGAGAGAATATCTACCGAATGCTTGCCTTCCCATTCAGGTAAAAGGTCAAACAGCATCCGTCAGCTTTGCTGAGATTATGAGGAAACCTTTCTTAAGGAAAGGTTAAAATGAATTTTTAAAAACTCATTGTAAACAGTTTATAAATACATGTTAGTATTAAAATTCAATTCCCCAGCAGATTTCTCAACTAGGAAATGTGCAAAATGACAAGTTGTGCTGGAGCATTCCTCCCAGCAGGCTGCATTAAATGTCCACTTCAGCCACAGCACATCCATGTTCCGAGGCCTGATTACCCCTAGGATGTGAGCAAATTCCAGAAGGTTGAGAAACAGCTTTTATAATATGCAATCCTTGTGGCCTTTAAACACTCATTACTTCTACATATATAACCACAATTTATATTAAGTTATGCTGTGCTGCATCCCAAAAAATTCCGAATAGTTTACACTGTAATTAACAAATATCGGTAAGTTTTAATCTCACCTGCGCTCCTGCCAGAATGGCCTTTTCATAGATGGAGAAAATATTTTCAATAGGGCTTGTGAGGGGTTCGATGCGTGCAAGGCATATCCAATATTTAACCAGTTTTTTGGCATCTGGAATATTTTTAACCAGGTCATTCAGTGTGCCCAATATTTCTTCTTTGGGGCATCCCTAAATATCAAGAAATGAAGTGAGTGGTATCTTTTAGCCTAGAACATATGAACTTATTAAGTAAGCTCATTACAATCAAGATCAGTGAGAGAAAAAGGTGTCAGAAAAATTCATAAAAATACTCACCATTGTCCTCCTTACCCCAACCTATAGGTAGTAAGAAGCCTATCGGGCATAACTACAAGGCACAGGAAACCAAAGTTGGGAAAATATTAGCAAAACCATGACTAACACTCCACTTGGTCTTTGCGTTTATCCTCTTACATAGTGCAGATTCCATCTGTTAATTATTTAGATTTTTTGTATCTACCAAATGTTTATGAGTGAAAATAGCTTGCAGGTTTTAAAATTATATTTATTAGGCTTTTTTACTAGGATTAAATGAATCTGTAATGGTTTATGTAAGTAAGAGTTACGTATAGGTTAGTAGGGCAGACAAATTCTACAGTGTCAATAAAAAACTCCAGCTAAGCAGAAATAAGAACTGAATCCGTTTCCCTGATGGTAATCTTCACTGGGCCACAGAACTACGTAAGTTTACAGATGCCCATGAAGACTGGAGGAAGGTCTGACATCACACCCTGGGTATTCAATCTCACCCTGGAACTCAGCGGTGTGGGACCAATGCAAGATTACAGAGTAGTCAGAAATAAAGAAAACGTTCTGGAGTTAATTATTATAGTTCATCACATTTTCACCCAAACAGTGAAACTACAGTAAGTTCAAGACCATAATGATATTGGTTAAAATTAATGGGAGTGTTTGCAAATATTTTAATCAACTTGAATTTAACTTGTAATAATGACCACTAATCTGTATTGCTAGTCTTCGGTAAATTTTTAACATCATAGAGGAATACAATCTTCACAACTCAAGGAAAAAATATCTACCCCTTTGATACATGAGTATTTCTATGAACTCAATGAAAATGCAGCCCATTAAAGGCTCAAAAGAAATAATCTCACAACAGGAAGTCTACACAACACCACTGGCTTGGCCAAAAAAGACTGACAGTGTAGTTTAAGGGGATAATATTTATGGAGATAATCTGCAAACCAGAAACGACTATACAAACATAAGAGAAAGACTCTACCTCATTAATCAAGTTCAGACATTCAGAAAATGTCTTGTTCACTTTTTCAGTGAACAGCCTTTGCTCATCTTCTTCCGCCATGGTGGTCCAGAAGGACCCCACCAGCTTCTCACTCGGCTCTTCCGACGAAGGCGGGCCGGCTGCCGAGCCGGGGGGCCTTTTCAGCGTCCTTCCTTTGCTAGCTCTCCACTCGCTCAGGCGCGCCCTGCAAGCAGAAGCAGCGCGCACGCGTCACTGCGGTACCCTGAGCGCACCGTCGAAGGGAGGGGAACCTAAACCTGTTTCGGGTCGTTAAGGAGTTCCATGCGAGCGTCAACACACGGTTCGCAAATTTGAAGGAAAAATCATCAAACACATCAGTGTTAATTACATGCTCAAAGACACAGGAATGAATTTTTAAATGGACAGGTTATAAAATCTTTCCCAACTCATGTTACATAAAACCTAATAAAACACATTCAAACACAGTAACTCAGGCCATGCTGTTCCGCTTTCAACTCTGCTTAAATCTGTCTGCATGTATAACAGAGAACACACACACACACACAATTCTAACACGTTCCAGGAGATTACAAACCAAACTCCGAAGCGGTACTCTACGGAAACGGAAGCTAACGGAATTGCGCCTGCTCACCTCCTCTCCTCCACGGTTTCCTTGGGCAGAGCCGATCCACTGCCGGCAGCTGCTTTCGCTATGGTGTGTCTGCGCTGGTCGGCGGTTCCTGGCTTTCCCATCCGATTGGTACTGGTATTCGACGATGAAGCGGGCCTGGCTATAATTTCAGCTGTGATGCTTCTGGACAGTGTCTTATTTCCTTTCACTTCCCCAGAACCGGTTTTGACACTGGATAAAACTGGATTCGAGCGCGTTAATTCTTTGTCACGGGACCCTTTCCGAACTGTTACGTGGGCAGAGGCTCCACCGACGCCGGGTTTCAGGGTGTCCTGGGTGTCACTGCTGTGACTTCTAATGGGGGGGCGCAGAAGGTGTTTGTTCTGAGACGCAGCGCCCCCAGATTTAGTGGCAGCTGTCACAGTGGAGGCCCTGTGACTTTTCACTGGGACACAGCTGGGGTTTGTGGGCTGGGGTTTCGTGGCTTTGGGGACAGTAGCGGAAAGTTTCCCTGCCGCTGCAGAACTCTCATCTTTGGCTCGGACAGGTTTTCTAAACGAATTCACCTTCGACTGAACAATCTGGCCGCGATAGGATCCAAGCACAGGCTTCTTGAGTGTGTTAGCATCCTGCTTCGGCTTCTCCGTGGTCACCTCGCTCTTTTTATCATTGTTTTTAATGTGGAACGCTCGGCTAAATGTCATACGTTTGCTTTGGGGCTCAACCTTGCTTGGTAAGGACTGCAGATTCTCATTATTATTCTCCAAATTTTGTGTATCAATTACTGTAGTTGAACTGGTTAATTCATTAGAAGATTTTAACGGAATACGTTTTTTTTCCACTGTTACATTATTTTTGCTCTTTGTAGGTCTATGGACATTTTCTTTATCAGCCTAAAAGAGTTATTTGAGACAAATCAGTTATTTCAGGATTTACTTCTTTTAGAAAGAAGTAAGGAAAGGGGAATAGGGGAAAGGGACCATTTTGAGGACTATGTCCAGATCTTACCATATTTGTCTTAAGTTTCAGAACTTTTGTCTCTTCTTGGACCCGACCCTCAGACGCCATCACTCTCTGGTTTCCACTACTTAAAAAAGAAAAGAAAAATTGGGGTGGTGGGAAGGAATGAAAGAACAGGAACAATTACTTGACTTTAATTTTAACTGAAGAACTGAGAGATTTATTTGTCTTAAGCAAAACTTTTATTATAGGGTGATTAAATGGTGCAGACAAGATGGCGGAGGAAGTCAAAGGCATCTTCTTTAAAGTCTTAACATTCTCCTCCCTCGGAATATGTGAACACTCGATAATCTCATTCTAAGCCACTCTGTCTCGGCCGTTCAAACAAGTCTTCGAAAATCTTTATTAAGCACCACTTTCTTTGGTTAGTTTTCATTTTAAGTAGTCAGTAACAGACATACCGGAAAATAATTTTTAAAGTCATCTCTAAAAAATCTAAAATTTTCCACACACACACTTACAGCTTAATTATTAAGAATACAGACTTTAGTTTCTGCACGGCATTGCATTTAGCGTGCATATCCAAGGGGTTCCTGCTCGTGGATCGGACTTCAACTCCTTTTCACAATGCAGACCGGCCAGCACTGGCCGTGAGAATCTCTCAGCAAGTGAAGCAAGGGGAAAACAGGGTCAGGTAGATGTCACTGATTCTAGGACAGACCCCAAGCTCAGAGAATTAAAATGCAAAAAAAAAGTATGCTTTAGCATCAACAAAATTTGCTATTTGTATAGTTGTTCATTTTGGTTACGATGCCTTTCACACCTATTTTTGCTCAGTCTGCTTGGAGAAGAGGCAGAACTCGACCTGCCCTGCAGCACACATTTTCAGTGATGGCAGAGAAGGGTCCAGATGTGCTTGCTCCTGAACAGGACGTCTTGGTAGCTAGACAGCCGGGTAGAGGGCTTCCCGTTCCTCCCAGGCCTTGCCAGTCGCCTAGGGCACAGCAACAGCTCCCAGTGTTAAGCTCCTGCATGCACTATGTGGTGGCCAGCACTCCCCCTGCTTTCCTGGCCTGTGGCCTGGCGTGGCGGGATTTGATGCTCAGGGTCAACCTGCCCGGTGACCCCCAAGGTGGTACCTTCACTGATAAGGCCACTTATTGATCTCAGCTTCTATCACTTCTGGGCTTACAGTACTGTGATGTTATCTCACTGAGGAAATCGAAGCAATCTTAGTAAGAATTAGCCTGTTTTCCCCCCACCAAAGACTGCGAGCCTATCTGCCTCTGTACCGCACACTCTGCCTTCCCTCCCGTCTAACACACAAACCGCCACCACGCTGTCCTAGGGTCCCACTCTCCAGCTGAGCTCTCCCTCTTCATCACTCAGAGACTCGGTCCCCGTGACTACTTGCTTATTCTTCTGCATCATTAACTTGTCCGGCTGCTAGGTCATTCCCATCAGCGTGGAAACACTGTGTATTATGTCTCATTTAAAGTCTGCAACCTCACAGTCCCTTTCGGCACCTGCCTCGTTTCTTTGTACAGCAAAACTCCTCCAGAGGAAGGGACCTCTGAGCGCTGTCTCCACGTCCCCACATTCCGTTTTCTCCTCTGAGCCTGTCAGGGACGTGTCCCCACTGCTCTCCTAAAGCTCCTTAACCATGGGAGCTGTCGCTGTGCCCTAGGCGACTGGCAAGGCCTGAAAGGAACGGGAAGCCCCTCTATTCAGGTATCTAGTGACCAAGACGACCTGTTCAGGAGCAAGCACATTTGGACCCTTCTCTGCCATGGCTGAAAACGTGTAGTGCAAGGCATGTACCAGGCACCAGGGACAAGCTGGTGGCTGCCAGAGGGCAGGCCGGGAGGACAGACAGACGGCACTGGTGCAGGGGGTCAAGGACATGACAACCAGACCCATCATGGCAATCATTTCCTAATGTATAAAAACGCCAAAGCCCTACGCTGTACGCCTGAAACTATCACTGCATGTCAACTACAGCTCGGATCTACCGCAGTCACCTGTCCGGTGTGGCTTTTTTATATTTTCAATGAAAATATATAATCCTATTCAGTCTCGTTATAAAGTTGCCCTCAGAAGGGCTATCTTTAACAAAAGAGTCTTAAAATACCTCACTAAAGACTGTAAAAAAGAACTCAATTTTAAGAAGCTGCAAGTGACTGGCTGTCTATTTAATAATTTGTTGTTCAAGTAATATTTAAATTGGCATTTTTCTGAAATTTACTAGTAAATACAGTACTTGTGAGGTTTCTTGGTGAAGCCAGAAAAAGCGTTTCAGAATTTTCTTTTCTTCGGATTGTGTGTAAGATCATCATAGACTCCACGACCCAGTTGGATTCTTTATTTAAGAAATTGGGAGTCGCTGTCTTATTGGAATTAACATCGCCCTTGCCTATTCTCTAGCCATCTCATTCCACTCCTGGGTTTTAAACAAATACTGTCTGCACACAACTCCCAAGTTTGTACGTCCAGTCCCATTTCACCCCTGAACTTCAGACGCATAACTGTTTGGCATCTCCCCTTCGATGCCCTACTGGGGCTTCCAACTTAACACGGTCAAAACAGAACCTGTAATTCCCCCGCTCTGCCCTCGGTCTTCCCCATCCAAATACATGGTATCACTGTCTGCTCAGTCACGCAGATCAAAAAACAAAACAAAACAAAACAAAACAGTGTTTTTTTTTGGGGGGGGAGTTTAAAAAAGGAACTGTGGGATTTATGAACATTTTATTCCAAAGTTAAACTTGTAAGTGTAAGGTTAAAAAATTTTTGAACTTTATTTGGAAATAATGCCAGACTTACGTAAAGTTGCGAAATCATACGTAGTTCAAAGAACGCCCATGTGGTCCTCACCCAGCTTTGCCCACCTACTGCGGACACGCTGCGCTGTCATTTGCACTCTCTCTCAGCCTGTGCGCGTGTGGCAGGCGTATGACTCTTTACCATTTAGTGTAAGTAAACGGACTCAAGGGCCTTGGACCCCCAAGGCTCACAGGTGCGGAGGCAGACTCACCCCCAACCCCCAACATCCCACACCTCACACTGCACAGAGAGAGCCTGGGGCAGTCATACCATATTTTCTGCTTCATACACTTGTGCGGGTTTTTGCTTTAGTCACAACCATGCACTATTTTTAGAACTTTAACAAAACAGTGCAAGTATATTCCTATAGAAGACTAAGGCTAACACAAACGCTTTCCAAGTGTTTAGCAGGGCCACTTCGCGAAGAACAACATTCCCCCACCCCATTTGCCCGCTCTGACTAAAACCCTGATAAATCACACAAAGACTGGTCTTTACAGCACTGCGTAAACCGTAAGTCAATCTTTTGGTAAAAATACCCATTTTGCTTTCAAATTCTTTCCCCTTGGAGGGTGAATTAATTCACACAGAAATGAAGATGTAGTGCTGAGCAATCCATCCAATAAGGTGGCCACTAAGTCACACGGGGCTACTCCGCACTCAGGACTGGCCCGTCCAAACTGCGATGTGGAAAACTCAGTACCAAAAAGAACAAGAAGTGTCTCCATCTTTAAAGTGTTACATGTTGAAATGACAACACAGGGCTATGGTACATTAAATAATACATTGTTAAAACTCATTTCACTAAAAAAATAACTTTTAAAATGCGGCTGCTAGGAGATTCTCAATTACATAAGTGGTTCGCATTACTTTGTTATAGGACAGCTCTGAACTGATGTTAAGTTTACAGATCAGAAATTTTAAAAAATATTATTTTTGACCTCACCTGGATAATATCTGATTTTCCTGTTTGTACGCAAAAAAAGTTTTCCTTTTCAACATATGTTCCTTGAGTTTTTGCTTTCTTTGCTCTAAATAACAAAAGAGCTACAAGTCAACATTAGTTACAGTAATAACATCAAATACATAAATAATGACTGAGTGAAGATTTTACTTTGACAAATGCTCAACTTAGCATCACATCTGGTGTGTAACAGAAATTTGCCCAAAGCAGTCCTGCCTGTGGGAAATAATCCCATTTTTACAAGACCGTTGCTATAAAAGGTCCCACAACAACTCGGCACAAGACTCACGCTATTCACTGTCTCAGTGAAACATCTCGAGAACATCACTGCAAGCACACGGTTACTGAAAGAAAGCCAAGCTCTCAGAAACCAGATGGTACAGATGAAGATACTAGACTCCAAGTTCAGCCTAATTTACCAGAATTGAGCTGGGTGAGATTGTCTTTGTTCTGTTTTCCCATTCGTAGGCCAAAGACATAATAGTATTACTTCTGAAGACCAGGCCGACCCTGGATTTCCATAATGTGGGCGGCGTTAACGAGTTAGCGTCAGATGAGACACCCCAGCTCTCCAGAACTTCTGCTCCAACTCAGGAGGCGGGGCCGCCCCGCGCGGATGCAGGAGGACCCCGCAAACCCCCGTGGGCCCCGGCCCCCGACGCCGGTTCCTTCCGGAGCCCCGCACGCGCCCCTGGATAAACGCGGCGCGTTTCTGCCATTCTCCGCCGCCAGCGACCCACGCCGGGCAGTAAAGACGGCGCGCGAAGTGCTGAACCCGCACACTACCGCCACGGCGCGGGCACCACTCCATCAGGAGTGCAGCTGCGCGGGGCCGGGGGACCCGCTCGGGGTCTCATACAACTAACCTTGGCTGAAGCGAGTCTGCGGACCCAAGGTCCTGACCGTTGAGCCCGAGCCGCTCACCCCCCACCCCGGCCGTCCCAGTTCTCCTCGCCGGCTCGCGCAGATCGCGCCGCCGCAGCCCTCACCTCTGAACGCGAACTGGGCCCTCTGAGACGGGGGAAGCTGCAGGTCGCGCGGCACCACGGGGGTGCTCATCGCAGAGCGAAGTAGGGGGACCTGTCTCCACCTTGAGCGCTTCGCGATCCCGGGACCGAAGCCGGCGCGCAACGTCCAAAGCCCGCAGGCGCTGGGTCTTTAGATGGCGCGCCGTCGCCTCCGCCCATTGGCGTTGGCGTGAATTGAATAAGCCAATGGAAGCAGGGGGCGGGGCCTGAGCTACGGTTGCCTGGGCGGGTCCTGTGTCTCCCACGTTCTGTTGGCGCTGCTCTGGGACTATTATTCCGCGGTTTTCAAACCAAAATAGCGCGCTGCGGTTGGACTTGGAACGCGGTAGGGCTCGGCCTGCAAAGTCCCCGTTTTGTAGCAGATGGGACCAGTCTTTGGACGCCCACAGTCCATTAAGGAAGGCAGACGGGAAAAGGGCAGTCATTTGGCTGCGTTTCTTACTAAACGTGGGCGTATTCACCGAGGAGGTGCAAGAAGAGGTTGTAGGCACCACCCACCCACCGAGAGCCTGTGAATATACCCTTTCATAAATAGTACTTGGTGGCCGCATCCCAACTCCAGAAGGGGGTCGCCGGGGTCGCCGTCATGTCCTGTTTTACCGATGAGTGGACAGGCTCAGAAGTTATTTGCCCACAAAGCTTGCAAAGGGGAACTGAAATTAAGATGTAAATTCTTTTCGTGCTACGCAATCATCAGATACAAAAATGAGGCGAGAAAGAGAAAGGGATAAGATGAGGATGGAGCCTTCCCTTTTGGTCCTCCCTATAAGGTTAAAAACAGCATTTGTTGTAGAGATTTTGGGTGTGTGTTTAAAGGTGCTAGCATAATCTTTCAGTTCTTATCTAAAATATCTCCCCTTCCTAAAAGCTTAGCAAACACCCGGTCCACAAAACAAAAATTCAGAGCTAGACAAGTTTTTGGGGTGGGATAGGGGAGCCTTAGGGAGCTCTGCCTGGGCTGTATCTTTCTTGTTTTAAGCATTGGATCCGTAGCATTTCCCCACCTTGCCCGACCACTGAATTAAGACTGGGCTGGGTCGTTTCGGGCAGGTTTTTAAAAACAGGTAGGAGGGTGCAATTTCTACCTCCCTTGCGCAGGTCGGAGTGTGTCCGCAGCTGGACATTGTATTCTGAAATTTAAATGGATGTGGAAATGATCCAGAGAGGAAAAACAATTCTGTTAGAGAACAAAGTTGGAAGACTAGTAGTACCTGATTTCAAAATGTGTTGTAAAGCCATAGTAATCAAGACAGTGTGGCAGTGGTATAAAGAATAACAAATCAATGGAATACAACAGAGATCCAGAAATATAGGCTGGGCAAAAGTAGGTTTACAGTTATGAGCACACGAAACACAGTTTATTCTTGTTTTATTATTTTCCATACCAATTAATTGTAAACCTCTTTTTTGCCACACCCTGTATACTCAAGTCTCTATGGCTGGTCAGTTTTCTACAAAGTTTCTAAGACAACTCAGTGGAGGAGAAGGATAATCTTTCTGAAAAATGGTGTGGAGACAACTGCCTATGCACATACTGAATAAAACCGATTTTCCACCAACTGATGACTGGATAAATTGTTACAGAGCCATATAATTGACTACTTATTATTCAGCATTAAAAAGGGACAAATACAGAGGAATGCAACAACCGGACAAGTTATAAAAACATGGTTACATTTAAGCCAGATATGAAAGACTACAATCCTTATGATTCCATTTACATGAAATTCTAGAAAAGGCAAAATTATAGTGATAAAAAGCAGACCAGTGGTTCTTAGAGGCCAAGAAGTTGGGGGCAGAAATGAATGCAAAGGGGCCAGAGGAAACTTTTTAGGATGATGAAAATATTCTCTATATGATTGTGGTTACAACTGTAGTTGAAACTCATCAAATTGCATATTTAAAAATGTTTATGGTATGCAAATTATATGTAACTAAATAAAGGAACTTCAAAGAGAGGAAGGAAGGAAGGAAATTGCTATTTAGTGTCCAAGTCAGTTTTTGAACAAGGTTCTTATATGTTAAAAAAGTATTTGTTTATTTATAAAATAAGATATTTTTAAAATTAGGAATGTTGAATTGTGTCAAATATCTTTTTACTATTTGATGATGATTTGATCTTTTTTAAGTATTTTTTATTGATTATGTTATTACAGTTTTCCCAATTTTCCCCTTTTATCCCCCCTCCATCCTGTCCCCTCAACCCTCCCGCATTCCCCTGCCATTAGTTCATGTCCATGGGTTGTTCACATAAGTTCCTCGAGTCCTCTGTTTCCTATACCATTTTTTAAAATATATTTTATTGATTATGCTATTACAGTTGTCCCATTTCCCCCCTTCATTCCCCTCCACCCTGCACACCCCCTCCCACCCGCATTCCCCCCTTTAGTTCATGTCCATGTGTCATAAGTTCTTTAGCTTCTACATTTCCCACACTATTCTTGCCCTCCTCCCGTCTATTTTCTACCCACTGTCTATGCTACTTATTCTCTGTACCTTTCCCCCCCTCTCCTCTTCCCACTCCCCTGTTGCTAACCCTCCATGTGATCTCCATTTCTGTGTTTCTGTTCCTGTTGTAGTGGTTTGCTTAGTTGCTTTTGTTTTATCTGTGAGTTGTGGTTGTTAATATCTGTGAGTTTGCTGTCTTTTTACTGTCCTATTTTTTATCTTCTTTTTCTTAGGTAAGTCCCTTTAACATTTCATATAATAAGGGCTTGGTGATGATGAACTCCTTGAACTTGACCTTATCTGAGAAGCGCTTTATCTTCCCTTCCATTCTAAATGAAAGCTTCGCTGGATAGAGCAATCTTGGATGTAGGTCCTTGACTTTCCTGACTTGGAATACTTCTTTCCAGCCCCTTCTTGCCTGTAAGGTCTCTTTTGAGAAATCAGCTGACAGTCTGATGGGAACTCCTTTGTAGGTGACTGTCCCCTTATCCCTTGCTACTTCTAGAATTCTCTCCTTCATTTTAATCTTGGCTAATGGAATTATGATGTGCCTTGGTGTGTTCCTCCTTGGGTCCAACTTCTTTGGGACTCTCTGAGCTTCCTGGACTTCCTGGAAGTCTATTTCCTTTGCTAGATTGGGGAAGTTCTCCTTTATTATTTGTTCAAATAACTTTTCCACTTCTTGCTTTTCCTCTTCCCCTTCTGGTACTCCTATAATTTGGATGTTGGGGCATTTAAAGATGTCCTGGAGGTTCCTAAGCCTCTCCTCATTTTTTTGAATCGTTGTTTCTTCCTTCTTTTCTGTTTGGTTGTTTCTTTCTTCCTTCTGGTCCACTCCATTGATTTGAGTCCCAGTTTTCCTCCCATCTCTATTGGTTCCCTGTGCATTTTCCTTCATTTCACTTATTGTAGCCTTCATTTGTTTATCTAATTTGTGAGCAAAATCAACCAATTCTGTGAGCATCTGATCACCAGGGCTTTGAACTGTGCATCTGATAGGTTGGCTGTCTCTTGGTCGCTTAGATGAATTGGCTCCGGGGCTTTGATTTGTTCTCCTGTTTGAGCCATTTTTGGTTTTTCTTTTTTTGGTCTGGTCGCAGCTGTTACGTACGTAGTGAGAGGCAGAGCCTTAGGTGTTCCCCAGGGTGAGGCAGCCCAGTCGCTGGGTACTGATGCTGTATGTGGGGGTGGGGTCCAAGAGGGAACAATGGCACTTGCTCCACTCTCTCTTGGATTCCAGTCCCTTCCACCACTTCCCCTTCGCCTGGATTATCTGCGTGTGAATGTGGGACCACCTGGTCAGCCAACCGCCTTGTGCAGCTTCACTGGGTCTGCATCGTTGCCACCCCTTGCTTAGGGTCCGCTAGCCGCCACCTGTGCGCCTGGGATCTGCCAGCCAGTGCCTGCATGCCTGGGTCCACCAACCTCCACTTTTTCCTGCCGTGACTCCACCCCTCTTACTGGTCTGGATGAATGGTTGTTGGACTTTGTACAGTTTAATTTTCTGTCAGTTCTGGTCGTTTTCTTGTTTCTAAATCTTTGTTGTCCTTAATTTTGGTTGTGCGAGGAGGCACAGTGTGTCCACCTATGCCTCCATCTTGGCTGGAAGTTCTGATCTTTCTTTTTTTACCTATTAATTAGTTAAATTTTGGATACAGGTTTTCTAATGTTGAATTGTATTTGCACTCCTTGGATAAACACCGTTTGAATTGTGCTACACCATTCTTTTAATATTCTGTTTATTTGCTTTTGCAAATACTTTTAATGAGATTTTTGCATTCATATTTATGCATGACCTCTCTCTCTATACTTTCTTGTAGTATTTTTGTTGGGTTTTAGAATCAGTTTTCCTGACTTCATGAAGAGAATTTGGAAACTTTCTTTGTACTCTGGAAAAGTTTAGGTGGGAAAATAATTATTTGGCCTGTCAAGGTTTAAAATAATTCACTTGTGAAATTATTTGGTCTTGAAGTGTTTTTTGTTTGTTCATTTGTTCATTCCCCTCTGATAACGTATTCAATGTCAGGTTTCAAAATTTCGTTTGAATGTTCATATTCTCTCAACACCCATTGAATCAAGTTTTCGTGTTCGTTTGCACAGGGCTCTGTAACATGCCTTTGATGGGAACCACACCTGCCAGTCTGTCCCAGGTGAGGTCCTCATGGGCTGCCCTGTGCAGGGGTTGAGGAACCCCCACATACACTGATCTGTAAAGGCAGATGTAATCATAAGCCTCTTAAACGAACAGTAGTGTGTGGGAAGAGAAAAGGGCCCCTTCTGACCTCTGGTTCTGTTGGTTGGTTGGATAATCAAATCAACATGAGACAATGACAGGTGAAAATCAAATTTAATTTTGTGCACACAGGAATCCTACGGACACAAGACAGTCAGAGATCCCATTACCCCAGAGAGTCACAGGCAGAAAGGGAACGTGAGGTACGTGACATTCCGAGCTGGGGTGAGGGGGGACTCCTCGGGGCTTCAGAAGTTCATTGCAGGGAGAGCACATGCTCAGCAATTAGTAGTTTTCCTGCCACACAGATGGGTCAGGAAGGGTTGTTTCTGAAGACTGGTGGTGGCCAGATTGGGGTCTCGGCTGCGGCAGATATCGGAGCCCTTGGGGCTAGTCCTGCCCTGTGGAATAGGCCCCCGCACAGCAGCTCATGTGCTGCGCTTGTGGCTGAAATGTAGTCGGCAGCCTGAAGTCAACCCCACCTACTGACATGCCAACAGCAGTCCAGGCTCAACTACAACAGGAGGGCACCCAACCCCAGTGAGGGATACTCCTGAGGCACCCAGCTCAGGTGACCAGGGAGATGGCACCACTGAGGTCCACAGAACACCTGCTACCTAAGGCCACCCTGCCAAGACTAGGAGATGTAGCAGACCTATCTAATACATAGAAACAAACACAGAGCCCTGGCTTGTGTGGCTCACTGGATTGAGTGCCAGCCTGCGAATCAAAGGGTCACCAGTTCAATTCCCAATCAGGGCACATGTCTGGGTTGTGGGGCAGGTCCCCATTAGGGGGTGTGTGAGAGGCAACCACACATTGGTGTTTCCCTCTTTTTCTTTCTCCCTTCCCCTCTCTAAAAAATAAATAAGTAAAATCTTTAAAAAGAAAGAAACACAGAGAGACAGCCCAAATGGGGAGACAAAGGAATATGTCCCACATGAAAGAACAAGACAAAAAAAATTCCAGAAAAACGGAATGAAATGGAGGCAGGCAATCCACGAAACACAGAATTCAAAACACTGGTCGTAAGGATTCTCAAGGAACTTAGAACCTCAATAAAGATATAACAAACATAAAAAGGACATAAAATAATAAAAAAATAAGCCAGCCAGCAATGAAGACTACAGTAACTGGAATGAGTCCAATGTATTATGACAACTACGTAGGGGGCCAGGTGGGTACTGGAAGCATCAGGGGGTCACTCTACAGAGGGCATGATTTTTCTAACCATTTTGCTGCACATCTGAAACTAATACAGAATAATATGGAATGTGAACTGTAATTGAAAAAATTCATAAAATTAAAAATGCATACTCGAGAAGGAATCCAGAGCAGATGAGATGAAGCAGAGGACTGAATCAGTGATTTGGAAGACAGGGTAGCAGCAACCACCCAGTGACACAGGAAATGCTGCAGGGACTTCTTTAAGAAGAAGCGGGGGGGAGAGAACATGACTATAAATAATAACATGGCAATAACTCCATACCTATCAATAGTGGCTTTAAATGTAAATAGATTAAGTGCTCCAACTAAAGACATAGGGTAGCTGAGTGGGTAAGAAAACAAGACCCATACATGTGGTGTTCACAAGAGACCCACTTCAGATCAAAAGACGCACAAAGACGGAAAGTAAAGGGATGGAAAAAGATGTTTCATGCAAAAGGAAATGAAACAAAAAGCCGGGGGAACAATGCTTATATCAGACCAGACTTTAAAACAAAGGCTGTAATAACAGACAGAGAAGGACATTGCGTAATGATAAAGGGATCCACCCAACAAGAGGATGTAACTAACCCTTGTAAACATGTATGCACCCAACACAGGAGCACCTAAATACATCAATAAGACGTTGATGGATGTAAAGGGAGAGGCCGGCGGTAATAAAGTTACAGTGGCAGACTTCAACACCCTAGTATGTCCTCAATGGATAGGCCTTCCAGACAGAAAATCAAAAAGGAGACCATGGCCTTAAATGACACATAGACCAGATGCATTTCGTTGATATTTTTAGAGCATTTCACCCCAAAGCAGCAGAATATAGATCCAAATGCTCATGTAACCAGCATTATTTATAATAGCCAACAAATGGAAGCAACCTAACTGCCCATCAGTGGATGGTGAGACAGAGATGTGTGGTACGTATCTACGGTGGAATATTTCTTGGCCAAAGGAAGAACGAAATCTTACCGTTTGTGATAAATGGATGGACCTAGAGGGTACTATGCTAAGTAAAATAAGACAGAGACAGACAAATACCGTATGATCTCACTTATATGTGCAATCTAAAGAACAAAATAAATGAACAAACAAAGGAGAAACAGACTCATACAGAGAACAAACTGACAATTGCCAGATGGGAGGGGAGGTTGGGGGCTGGGTGAAAAAGATGAAGGGATTAAGAAGTACAAATTTATACTTCCAAAATAGTCATGGGGATGTAAAGTACAGCACAAGGAAAACAATAATATTATAATAACTTATATGTATGGTGCTACATAGGTACTACACTTACCGGGGGGATCACTTTGTAAATTGTATGAATGTCTAACAACGCTGCTGTACACCTGAAACTAATATAAAATAATATTAAATATCAACCATAATTTTTTAAAAAATTAAAGAGTGAGGTAAGGGTGAGGTAAGTAAATCATTATTTTACATCCTGAGGTCAGCTTTGGGGTCCTTCAGCTGGGTTCCATGAGGATGTGGCCAGGGCGTCTTTCAGCTTTACCGCTCAGGAGCTGAAAGACCACTCAGGCCGTGATGTTCTCTCCAGCTTAACAAAGCACGCATCTGGAGGCAAGGGATGGCCCCTGTTTCTTGCTGCCTCAGGGAAAGGGCTACGGCTTACAGGGCATGCTGCGAAGACACGGAGTAGAGTCCTCGGGCTACAGGTTAAATCAAAATCACACATTAAATCTGGGCTCTGGGTTTCCATTCCAGCTGTGTAAGAACAATTCAGGCCATGAATATTCATTTGGAAAAAAAATCATTTACAGCCTTTACTGAACATGGCAACATGCTGGAAACTGAGAATATATTTCGGCACAGATATGCAGAAATAATGCACAATAAGGAAGTCCAAGGTTCGGTGTGGGGTCCATCAAAGTCCCTTGTAAGGTCTGGGTTTGTGCCCCAGCTGGGCAAAGGGTGGAGTGGGCGTCTCTGCCGACCATTGGCGAACTACCGCCAGGGGGCGCTCCAAGCACGGTTGCACATCCCTGGAAGACGAGCCCGCGCGCTCCCTAGAGCGCCCACCTGCCGCTCCCTCCCCTCCCGCCGCCAGGGGGCGCCGCAGGCCGTCCAGCGCTCACTAGCTGTCCGCGAGCTGCAGGCGAGCAGCTGGGGCTGGCCCGGCAGAGACCATGGACCGCTTCGTGTGGACCAGCGGCCTCCTGGAGATCAATGAGACCCTGGTGATCCAGCAGCGCGGGGTGCGCATCTATGACGGCGAGGAGAAGGTAAGACCGCCCCGCGCAGCCGGGCCCGGCCTTGTGCTCCCCGCCCCCGGCGCGCAGTCAGGCTGGCCTGCCGGGCCTGCCTCCCCGGCGCCGTCCGCGCCCGCGCAGCGCTGCACCCTGGCCTGGACGCCGGCCCGGTTCCCAGCGGGCGCGGACCGTGGCCGTTCCCCTCCGCCCCCCGACATCCTCCTTCGGGTGGCCCAGCCTGCGCCGACCAAAAGGGGCGCCGCGGTACGCGTTCGCGGCGGGATCGCGGCGGGATCCCGGCGGCCCCCGCTTTGGGTGGTCTCGCATCTGAGACCCGGATCCGGGCGGAACGCCCGCGCAGGCCCGCCCCGCCTTTGTTGGGACGCGGCCACAGTCCTGAATCCGAACCCCGTGTTGTGGGTCCTTCCGGCGCCGCCCGGGATCTGGCGCCGCCTGACCGGGCTGCAGACCGATCGCTTGAACGGATTTCTGAAAGGAGGTGCCAGTGCCTCTTTGAAACGCCAAAAGGCTAAAGGCTTTTTTTTTTTTTTTTTGTAATTACTTTAGAAAGGACTTTTGTTTTGTCAAGAGCTGTAGTAGGCGGTGCCTTGTCATCCAAGCACGAGCCTTTGGAGATGGGTTTGCTAATAGAGAGACAAATATTCGCTGGGAAGAAAGGTTCTGCGGAGACTTCATCAGACGGCCAACTGTCGTCCTCTCCTGGAAGAGATGTATAAGTTGGAAACAGAAAAAGATGTAAACATCCGTTTTTAGTTTCTAGAAGTTTCACTTGCTATTTCTCCTTCCTCGTTCTCTTAATGAACTTCCCTCTATACCTTTGCATACCTCCCACAGCTGTGCCTGGTCGGCGCGGACGCCAGCTGGAGGTCTCCCGCTGCCCGGGAATGGGGGACAGGGGGTCCAGGCGCTCGAGTCCCTGAGGGCTTTTCCTGTTTTTCTCTTATTATTTTCACTGTATTTTTTCCATTACCGTTTATCTCCCGTATACCCACTCCCGGATTTGCTCCCCATCACCACACTGTTGTCTGTGTCCGTGAGTCTTTTTTTGCTCCACCCCTCCCCCCCAACCCCCTCCCCCACAACTGTCACCCTGCTCTCTATCTACGAGTCCGTCTCTATTTTCCTTGTTAGTTCAGTTGGTCCATCAGATTCCACCAATGAGCGAAATCATACAGTTTTTGTCTTTCTCTCATGTGGCCTATTTCACTTGCCATAATGTCTCCATTACTAAGCCGAGGTCTTTTTTCTTAAGTCATTTGCCTGGACTTAGCCGTTTGCCACCTCAGCACTTTTATGAATTTGGTCTCAAACTGGGTGTGCACCTTTTGGTTGGAGTGACTGGTAGATATTTTTGTTTTTTTTAAAGCAAGGTGGCGCCTTTGGAACTGTTGTAAATGGGATGCCCCAGCATGATGCACCTGCCCACCCTCAGTGGGCGTGATGAGGCCGCGCGCCCAGAACTGAGCCTCAACCGGGGGCAGACACGCCCCTGTGGGAGGCACGATTTTGCAGAGCTCAGCCCTCCGCCATTCTATCTAATTCTAGCATGCAAATTAGGAACAGCTTGCCGACACCTACTGTGACTTTGACATATTTAAAACAATAAAAAACCAAAACCATTAGTACCTGGGTGTGAAAAACCATTGTTAAACCAGCACATTCTGGTTTTCGCTTTACACTTTTGGCTTCTTGTTTTAGCAGACAAGTAGATGTAGGTATCGGAGAGTTACGGAAGTTAGTTGAGACCCTTTGATCTAGTCAAGAATTCTCTTACCCATTGTAAGCACTGGGGGTGGTGAGGGTGGGGCGTGGGTGTCTTGAAGTTGAAGCAGAGCTCCAAGGTGAGCCAGCCCCCCAGTGGTCCCAGGTGCTGGGAATAGTCACCCGCTGAGCTGTTGCTATTATGACTGAGGGCCAGGCTGGGGGAGAAAGTCCTGTGTCCTTCCTTCCAGACCTCTGTGGCTGAAGATTCTTGGAAGCTGCACATCAGCCTCCAGACCTGACCTAGGTCCCTTTAAAAATCTTCCACTGGCTCCCCAGACCCTGTAGCCTTCAGGGCTGTGCCTCCCAACACGTTTCCCAGGCAGGTGCACAGGTGGCTGTCTAGAGGACCAGTGGGACACACTTGGAGGGTCCTCACCCTCGTGCCTTCTGGCTCATTGTGGGTGTGAAATGCATTTTAAACCAAAATCTGGAATAATTAGAGCACCTGTTCAGTGCAAGGAGCTTTATATCCAGTCTTATTTAATCCTCTCAATGGGCATGTGAAGTGAGTATTTTACTGAAGGAGAAAGTAACTCTCAGAGGGAAAGTGACTTACTTGCCTAAGACCCGCAGTTATCAGGAGACACAGGAGTTAAATCTCCAACAATCAGACGCCCAGGGCTGGTGCTTTGCGCACTGCGATGCCCTGCTTCAGAAATACATCTGTCACCCTGTGATGTTTGATGCAGCCAGCCATCCGGAAGATGAGCGCTCTGAGACCCTCAGCTGGTAGGTGAGAAAACTGGCCCGTCCCAGGGCATGCAGCCAGTAACTGGGGGAGCTAAGGTGGATTCACTCTCCTCACCAGCCAGCTGCCCAGTCTGGTGGGTAAATCCGGGCTTGCTTATTGGTACAGTCACAGTTTTCTGGGGCCCTTTAGGACTGAGTAATTTGTTGTTTCCGTAAGCAACATAGGTGGGCCGTTTGTTTCCATTCACAGAAGCTTCTGTAGCCTCAGGTAATTTTTGTTTTAATCCTCATTTGTGGATATTGATTTTTAGAGAGAAAGAGAGAGAGAGAGACCAGTTGCATCCCATACACACCTCGACCAGGGATCGAACCTGCAACCTTTTGGTGTATGGGACAACACCCGAAACAGCTGAACTGCCTGGCCATGACTGTAGCCTCAGCTAATTAAAAAATACTTCAGGAAGGTTTGTAGCACATAAAGTGGCAAGTTGGCTGCATATACTAGAAGGTTTAGAAAATATTTTTAGTAATTAGAAAACAACTAATTGTGTTCTTTCATCCAGCTGTTTCACTTTAGAAATTTACCCTTGGGAAATAATCAGAAATGCATTGACGTATAGTGAATGAGGATGTTCATCTCAGCAATATTATGTTACATATTACATACATAGGGAAACTGGAAGTAATCTGAATGTCCACCTTAGGGATTGGCTAATTAGATATGACATGTCCTAATCAGCATGAGGAATTTGCTAGTGGTAGGCTGCTAAGTGAAAAAAGCATGTTAAAAAACTATAAATATGGCCTCATTTTATTTAAAGATTATACACATGCACCACACATATACATATGAGGTTTGTCCAGAAGGTGTCCAGCCATGTAATATGAAAAATAGTGACATTTATTGAAGAAGACATAAGATACAAGAAACACTGTACACAGGACAATGATGCCTTAGTCCCCTTCCAAGTAGGCACCTGGGGACCTCACACAGTTCTCCCGATCGCCATCAGCTGCCCCCGTCATATTTTCCTGAATCTCATGGATGGTCCGAAATCTCTCACCTTTCAGAGGAGATTTTAGTTTTGGGAAAACCTAAAATTCACAGGGCACCAAATCTGGGCTGTAGTGGGGCTGAGTCACCTGGGTGATTTGATGTTTTGCCAAAAAACTCTGCAGGAGACGTGATGCATGAGCGGGCATGTTATGGTGATGAAGCTCCCAGTTACCAGCTGCCCAGAGCTGTGGCCTTCTGAATCATCTGAGTAGTTTCCATGGAGGAATGTTCACAATGCAAAATTTGGTGCAGGTTCATTGCTCTACTCACTCAGGCATTTTGAATCTGATGGCCACACAGTGCACATGCTCACTCAACGGCATCTACCGCCCCCACTGACTGGTACAGTGAGGTTGTCATTGTTCACACATGCGCACTCCAGCCCCCTCTCCTTGGCTGCCAGGTTACACCGATGTTGAGCAAACCGTTCTTTTTATATTAACCACGGCTGGACTTTTTCTGGACAGAGCTTGTGCACATCACATATGTGTGCTGTGTGTGCATAACATGATTCAGCGCTTTCATTTTCTTTTGTAGATTTAAAAAATAGTTTCCAGATTTTCAACAGTATGCTATTAACAGAAAAAAGAAAAGCTAAATAAAAAAATAAAACAGGGGGTGATAAATGGTGAAGGAAAAAAATACGATAAAAGTGAAAAAAATCTTTAAAAAACAAAATGAAACAGGGTTTGAGCGTATTCATCATATGCCTCAGTGAGGTCAACTTTCAGGCAGTTAGCATTCTTCCAGCGGTAGAAGCAAGCCAGCTGAAACCCGTCGATCGGGTTCCGCTCACAGTCCCTGGGGTCCCTGAAGGGGACTGTTGCACAGTTTCTGCGCTTGGAGCAGCGACGTTGCACGTGTTTACATTTGCACCCCGTTGGTTGTTCGTTGACGTTGCGGCGGAGCACACCCTGGCTTCAGCTTTCAACTCACGCCCTGTGCGCGGCTTTCAGTCAAGGAAGGAGCAGTTTCCTCCTCGGGACTGTGATGCTGCCGCGCAGCATCCCGTACTCTTAAGCTGATAAAGCATTTGGTGTCGGAAAAGGGAAATCCGGTTGTCAGAAACAGCGATTTAAAAAATATCTTAAACTCAGTTCTTTGGTTCTACATACACAAGATTAACCCAAACCTTCGAAGCCACTCGGAACTCAGTGACAGGGGTACATATGTTTCGCTCCCGATCCACAGCAGAACGTGGAATTCGTAAAGTCTTTTCTCTGTGCTGTTGCGTGATCTCTCACAGAGTGTATTTAAGCTACGTGGTTTCATGGGTCTCTCACCATTAAAGTTTATTAGCCATATTAGTTAATACTTGCTAATATTAAGGTATTGGTAATACCATCATACCTTACTGTAAAAAAATAATTTTTTAAATTTCATGTCAGAAGTGGGTTTTTTTTATTACACAAGGACTTTCTGAATAAAAGAATGTTTCTGTATGTGTTTGATTTAACAAAATGAATTCATATACATTTCGGAGTTACGCAACGTTAAGTGTGGATGTACATTTCCCTGTTGATGGGCATTTAAATTCTTTCCTACCTTTTGCTTCTAAGGAACAGCAGTGCGTAACAAACATAGTGCACGTCATTGCACACGCATGCGAACTCATCTGCGGGGTAAATTCCCAGAGGTGCGATCACTAGAGTAAAGGGTACGTGTGTTCGTACAGGTTTTAAAGCACTTCCCTCCTTGAAGGTCGGCCTTCGGCCATGGGTGTGAACGCCACCCCCCACAATTCACCAGCACAGTGTCATGGAACTTTTGGAGCCCTGCCAATCTCATGGATGAAAGAGGCACCTCTGATGGTCCCTTAGTGTGTCTTTTTCTTACCAGTGAGGTGGGACATCTGTTAACATGTCATCTGTCATCCCTTTTCTGTAGACCTTCTGTTGATAATAGCCTTTGCCTCTTTCTCTAATGGATTACAAGCTATTTTCCTACTGATGTGTAAGAATATTTCATATTTTAAGGAAATCAGCCCTTGGTTTCTGATGTGGGCTACAGTTATTTTTCCCAGCCTATTACCTGTAGAAAGAACTTCACTCTGAGATTATTTTTAAAATTCTCGCATGAGCTTTGGAGTGCTTTTATAGTTTTATCTTTTAAAAAATTTCTATAAATATTTATTTATAGAAAAAGGGGAAGGGAAAGAGAAAGGGGGGGAGAAATATCAGTGTGAGAGAGAAACATCGATCGGTTGCCTCTCATATACGTCCTGACCAGGGACCGAATCCACAACCCAGGCACGTGCCCTGACCAGGAATTGGGCCCCGAGACTTTACGCTCTGTGGCATGATGCCCAACCAGCTGAGCCACGCCGGTCAGGGCTAATTTTATCTCTTTTCAAACTCAGATGTTTGATCCATCTAGAGTTTGTTGTGGTGCAGTGTGTTGGGTATGAATCTGACTTCCCGGTTATTGATTTTCCTGCTGGGTGGCCCTGTTGTCCCAGCGCCATTGGTTGAGTCTCTGTTCATGCTTACTTTGTGTCTATTTCTGGATTTTCTTAGTATTTAAAAATTTTTTTAAAAAATTATGTGAGTGTTATACACGAATTCAATCTCATGGGGGAAATTCCATCAATCGTGAAGTTTTTGAAGAAGGGCCCTTTGCTTCTCCCCATTCCTTCACATTTTTCTGCCATAGTCATTGCTAACAGATCACCGAGCATTCCACGTAGAGCTTTTTCTCCGACTCCTGTGTGTATGCCTGTAGTTTGGGGGAATGTGGAGATTCTATCTATCATGTATCTATCTTTATCTATCTATCTGTCTGTCTATCTATCTATCTCCATCTGTCTGCCCGTCTACCTGCCGCGGGTGGTACCTGTAAGCTGCCTTCTCCCCCACCCCCAGCCCTGCGTCCTGGAGTCCCCGGGGCAGTGCGAAGTGGCGCTCCGCCTCCCCGTCCGTTTCCCCCGCGCCGGGTCCCGGCTGCGGGGGCCGCACACTCCGCTCCGCCGGCCCAGGCCCCCTGTTGTCGCGCACCCAGGCTGTTGGCAGTGTCTCCCCCATTTTAGCAAGGCTGTACATAAAACCCTCGAAGTGTGTAGCATCGCTGCTCTTTAACTTGTGATAAGCCTCCTTCCAAAATATTTATTTATGATTAATTTACTACTGTGCAGTTTCTGAGGAAGAAAAACTGGAGCACATGGAGTGATATGTTATTAATATTTTGTGATGATCTTGCCTTTCTAGATAAAATTTGACGCTGGGACCCTCCTTCTTAGTACGCACCGGCTGATTTGGAGAGATCAGAAAAGTCATGTAAGAACCGGTTTTTCGTATCTGTTTCTGGGTTTTAAATGACTGGAGCTTTTCTTTCCTATTTTCCCTTTCTGGCAAAACTATATATACATAGATGCAACGAACTTTCATTTCCAGAAGATCATCGGAGCGTGTGCGCGCCGTGCGGCCTTTCTGAATGGAGCGCAGATAGAGGGGCTAGTGCCGCCCCCCATTCCGCTCCAGAGAAGTCCGCCATCACCGGGTCGAGACTCCCATCGACTCCTGCTTTTTAAACCCCAGTCGGACCCACCCCGTGCCTAGCGTTCCATGTGCAACGGGAAATTCTCCCATCCGTGGTCAGGGGCCCTTAGACTCATTCCTCCTCAACACAGCCCGTTCTTCTGGTTGCTGTTGAGAATCAGGCGGACAGGTCTGCTGGGAAGTGCCTGCTTTTACGTGGACAGTGAGAAGAATGGCCTCGAGGTCCCTCAGCAAGAGGAGAAACCCCTGTTTTTTTTTGTTTTTTTTTTTTTTCATTCCTAGCAAGAGAGAGAGAAAGTTATGTGTACAGAGCGGGTAGCTTTATTCCAAAGAGCTTTAACCAGAAAGTGTGTGTCTGAGAGTAAATTTCAGCATTGCCAGTAAACAGTCTCCTTTTTGTTATTTGCATAATGCTGTCCCCCATGAAATTTTAATTTCATGGATAATCTGCGCCAGGGGTGTCCAACCTGCAGGCTGCGGGCTGCATGCGGCCAGGATGGCTGTGAATGCGGCCCAACACAAAGCCGTAAATTTACTTAAAACCTCTTTTTTTGCTCATCAGTTTTCATTAGTGTTTGTGTAGTGGCCCGAGACAACTCTTCTTCCAGGGTGGCCCAGAGACACCAAAAGGTTGGATACCCCTGCTGGCTGTACTGAGGTTCTTTGAAAGGTCATGAGCCATGGCAAAATATGAGACTTTTTGCTGCTCAAGAACCAGTTTTTTGTCTCCTTATTGATGATAATTCTGTTGTTGATAATACATGCCCTAGAACTATTAATGTTCTCTAATTCTTTTAAAAATATACTTTTAGGAAAGAACTCTTTTTGGGGGGATAGATGTCTTTAAACTGTATGTTTAAAATAAAAAAAATAAGCTGTCTTAAGTTAATCTTAGTATAATTTTTATTATTATATAAAGAGACTAATTTAAACTAATTATATAAAGAGACTAATTTTATTATTATATAAAGAGACTAATTTATTATTTAAAGAGACTAATTTATTATTATATAAAGAGACTAATTTAGAATGCTAGTCATATATAATTTTTAAAAACTTTAAACATTTACTGATAGAGGAAAGCTACATCAGTATTTTCTGCTAAAAATTGTGTGTGGGTGAGTAAAGTAGAGAAAATCGTGAAGAAGAAAAATCAATAATACTTTTTAAAGCTGTTTCGATTTAGCTGTTCTAGCTTTTCTTTCTCATATAAGACATTATATGTAAAAAGTCCTACATGAATACCACTTTTAAAACGATGTGCCTACTGTGAAATCGATGGCAGTCACGGCTGTTTCTAAACTTCTTACGTTCTTCCACTGAAATGCTGCCACGGTGCTGTTTTCATTCCGTTTTTCCTTAAGTTTACTTAAGGAACAACGTAACCCAGTACTTTTATCGCTTTTGTGATTAAGTAGCGTGAAGGTCCCGCCCCGTAGGAAGCGCTGTAAAAGGGGCGCCGGACCAGCCCCGTGACCCGCGGCTTCTCCCGTCTCCCCCTAGGAGTGCTGCATGGCCATCCCGCTCTCCCAGGTCGTGTTCATCGAGGAGCAGGCGGCGGGGATTGGGAAGAGGTAAGGGCCGTGCTTGACAGTCTTTTCCGCCACGTGCGTTTCCGTGCGAGCCGTCGTCAGCCGTTCGGTCGCGGGGTGTGGCTGCGCCGTGGCTGCGCGGGCGGACGGGAATCCCACGATTGTGTCTGGGGGCCTAGAAGCCGCAGTCCTGGGCCAGGGGTTCCCCTGAGAAGGTATCGTCCTGCCCCACACTCCTGGGTAAATGAAGCTCCGCCCTCAAGCACGAGTCAGGCACTGAGGTTCGCTGCCATGTCCTTGGGTTGTAATAAATACATGTGGTCCGGCTGTCACTGTATATATTTCCCCAGGCCTTTGCTTTTAGATGTCTGTGTGTCTTACCACTTTGTACTTAAAATCAGAAATGAGAAAAGGAACGGACTCTGCTCCTGTTTCTAGTCGATGATTAAGTTTCCCAGCTGAGACATTTATAAGTGGTAGGAGCGCTGTTTACCGTCGGTCCAGGACAAGCCTAAAATGGGACTGTCACAGGCAAACGGGAGGTGTGGCCTCCCTGGTTTAACACCACGAGTCAAAATGTTCCTGCTTATTCAAGTACACTGAAAATTCCGGCTTTATATTTTAAGGGCATGCCATCGAGGTCAACGTAGGAACAAATATTGCCACCCGGGCCCATCTTTAGCGTAGTTAGAAACTTCAGTAGATACTGAATGTGCGGAACTTCTCTGGAAACGCAACACCCGCCCCAGTGGGAATGTTACAGCGAGCCTCAGAGGTTGCTCATTGACGTGATGGCGACCAAGCAATGCTTTGAAAAGAGTAGTTTGAAAAGATATGTATTTTCAGAGTAAGCTATTTCTCTAATTTATATTTTGTCCCTTGTCACTTTTCCCCATCTTATATGTGTTTTTTTTAATTTTGTTTTATTTTTTATTGAGGTATAATTGACATATATTATATTAGCTTCAGGGGTATAATATTCGCTAAGTAGAAGTTCTGCAAAGTCAAACTTTAAGGGTGTTGCAGAGCGTTTGAATTTTCCTCTGCTGTGTTCCGAGGAAATCCAAAGTACAGCAAATGTATTCAAAGTAGTAACTCTCGTAACAGTGTCTTGTTTTGGAGCGTCTTCGGTGAGGAGGAATTTGGTAATTTGCCAGATTAGCTTTTCTTAAATATTCTCTTTGGTTCCTGGCTCCCCTCACCTGCAGACATTTACCATGTCTCATTGATTTAAAGATCGTTGTAATATATTTCCACCCTTTGACATCTCTGAACTCAAGCTACTTCTTTGATTTGGTCGATTTCAAACTTGATGAAACACGATATTGAATGACCCAAGAAACGAGTGTGTGAGAAAATGGGCGTGGGCCTTTTATGCTGACTTTGGGATTTTTAAACTTCATGCTGGATCATAATATTTTAGCATCTCATTAGGTTTCCTCTGACGAAATCTGACAGCAAGTCTCCGCGTTTTCAGTGTTGAAGATGATGTCATGCTTTGCCTCCCTGCCCCCCCCCAACTGCCATAGTTCCGCTGCCCCTGCTCGGCAGCCCCCTGCAAGCAGCCCCGTGAGCTCGCTTGCATGCTCATCTGCTCACGGCATGCACACTTCACCGCAAACACTAGATGAACAGTCCTCGCAAACCAGTCCTGGTTCACCAAACCAAACACTGGGGACCTGAAGGAGGCCCCACGCCTGGTATTTCAATTTTGCAGTGATATTTAGGTAACCACATGGGCCTAAACGAAGTAGACCTGAGAGATGGGTGAATCTATAGCGTGGCCATTAAAAAAAAAAAAAAGGCCCTGGCTGGTGCGGCTCAGTGGTTGAATGCTGGTCTGCAAATCAAAGGGTTGCTGGTTCGATTCCCAGTCAGGGCACATACCTTGGTTGCTGGCCATGTCTCCAGTAGGGGGATGTGTGAGAGGCAACCACACATTGATGTTTCTCTCCTTCTCTTTCTGCCTCCCTTCCCCTTTCTAAAAAATAAATAAATAAAATCTTTTTAAAAAATAAAAAAAGCTTTCAGCTAGAGACACAAAATGTTTTGGCTAAGTCTTTTGGTTTTGCTGATCTTTATAGGACATTGTTTATTGGGCAAGTTGGGGGAAAAGACATAAAACTGAACAAATATGGAACATTGTTTATTGGGCAAGTTGAGAGAAAGGAGGAAAAGAGACATAAAACTGAACAAATACAGTGGCGTTTTCCATAGCAGAGAACGTAACGGCAGTGGTAACGATGGTGGCGGTTTGTGCGCCTGCAGCAGCCGCGCTTTGCGAATTGTTTTTGCTCTTGGGTATCCTCCGGGGTCATGCTGCTGATCGAGTGGCATTTCCCCAAAATAACAGCGTAGAGTGTTAGTTTTGGATGGGGTTCTACTGAAATGTCTGCTGGTGCGTTTTACACAGATAAGTGATCACATTTTGTTTTCCTGTGAGGAAGGTGGTGGGCTTTGGCAGAAAGTACCGGCCCCCTGGTGACCTCTGGGGTGGGCTCGGAAGGTGGGGAACCCCTAATCATAAGCCAGAATCGTAAACCACCCCCAGTTTATTCTCAGCTTATTTCCTAAAACCACATTTTACTGAATCTGTGAACGTAGACACTTGAACTTTTTCACGCATAACTTGTACATTTTAAGTAGAGAGGTTTTGAAAGCTTCATTAATACTGAATTAATGTAAACTTTAAAAGGGTCCTTTTTAAAATTTTCTTTTTCTGCATGAGTTTTAAAAGTGACCTGAAATATATGAAAAGTTACGAAAATGGAACCAGTGATTTAGAAAGGCAACTTAGCACATCACATTTGTGCTTTTTTTTTTTTTTTAGTGCCAAAATAGTGGTTCACCTTCACCCGGCCCCTGCTAACAAAGAGCCAGGCCCCTTCCAGAGCAGCAGGAACTCCTACATCAAACTGTCCTTCAAGGAGCACGGCCAGATCGAGGTGAGTCTCTGTGCGAATGACATGGACCGGGGGTGTGTGCTGAATATCCGGGGTCTGTCCAGGAGGTGTCCGGCCATGCACCATGAAAACGGGGACGTTTATGGAAGAAGCTACAAGATACAAGAAACACTGTACACAGGACAATGACACCTCGGTCCCCTCAGAGTAGACACCTGGGGGCCTCACACAGTTCTCCCAGTTGCCATCAGCTGCCCCGTCATATTTTCCTGAATCTCATCAATGGTCTGAAATCTGTTCCCTTTCAAAGGTATTTTTAGTCTTGGGAAAAGACAGAAGTTGCCAGGCACCAAATCTGGACTAAGGGGGCCAAATCACCCTGGGTAATTTGATGTTTCGCCAAAAAACTCTGCCGGAGACATGATGCATGAGCGGGCACATTGTCAGGATGAAGCTGCCAATCACCAGTTGCCCGTACCTGTGACTTGAATCTGAATAGTTTCCACAGGAGAATGTTGAAGCTTAACACAAAATTTGATGCAGATTCATTGCTCTACTTGCTCAGGCATTTTGAATATGATGGCCACACAGTGCACATGCTCACTCAATGGCATCTGCCGCCCCCACTGACTAGTACAGTGGAGTCGTCATTGTTCACACATGCACATTCCAGTCCACTCTCCTTGGCTGCCAGGTTACACCGATGTCACACAAACCATTCTCGGTATATTAACAATGGCTGGACTTTTTCCGGACAGACCTGGTATTTTTGTTGAATTGAATTGTTAATATGATGAAGGCAACGTACCAGCTTCACCACATGTTTACAATAACATTTCTGGTACCTTAAGTCTTGTCAGTAGAGAACATGCAGTTTGGGTGATGGTGGGAACGGAGAGCCGCAGTGTGTGAGAGTCACAAGGAGAGAGAGGAGGGAGGCTGCATCACACCCGTGGGCCGCTCGTCAGGTTTGCAGTGGCGTGGGCAGCCCAGGCGGAGGGACAGAGAATAACGCACTGACGGGGTGCTCGACCTCGGCATCTAAATGCTCAGCAGCCTTAAATCAGGCCGTCTTTTATCTTTTTAAACTCTGCACAAATCACTGAAGTCCTTCTCCCATAGTATAACAGTTTATATTTTCTGGTTAATATGTTGCTGCATAAATATTCTTAGACACTTACAAGTGTGTTTATCTCCCTGTCGATATCACACGTTATTTACGTTCCCTTTTTCTGCTATTTACGTTCCCTTTTTCTGCAGCCCCACACCCACACCCAGGGGGGCGCCAGGCACTTCAGTCACTAACTCAAGTCAGTTTCACTGCAGGTGAAAATGCAGTTAGTTTTTTTTTTGTGAGCAGAGGCATGTTTTGACCTCAATTTCTGACTACACATTTTAACAAGACAGATTATTCTCTGCTTCCCTTATGGATAATAGTTGTATATTTTCCTTGGCACTGCGTCTGTTTCACTATAGGTTGAAAACAATCTGCAGGATTGTTTAAAGTAAGTCTATTTATTTCATTGTCACTCATCTCTTTGTTGAGAATAGCTCACTTTATATAGAAGGTCAGTTCCTTCTCTTTCTTTCTTCTTTGTTCTTTCTGAAGTTGGTCCAAGAAAAGAACTTCCTTTGATTTTCTTTGATGTCTCTGAAAATTCTAGGCTTGTCGCAAATGACTGAATAGACCTTTCAAGTAAAGAAATGTGAAGTAATGATTTTTACGAGGGTGCCACTGCCTGACCCACTGCCTCCCCATGTATCCATGTGTGTGTGTGACAGTTTTACAGGCGCTTATCGGAGGAAATGACGCAGAGACGGTGGGAGAACATGCCAGCGTCCCAGTCATTCCAGGCCAGCCGGGGACCCCAGGTACTGTCGCATCTTCATTAAGCAAGATGATTTCTGTGAGTCTGGAACTTTCCAGAAATAAAGTAATGATGTTGTATTAAAAATTAACTTTCACAGAACCTAACTTAGTGTTCTGCCGACAGTCGCCACTGAGTGGAACCAAGTGACTGCTCGCCAGAGTAACTCAGAGAAGGTGGAAGGTGGATTCCACTCACTCCGCTCTGTTGCTGGAACGCACTCGGGGTGGCAGGGGAGGGGAGGGACAGTGCTGGGGGGGATGTTTTCCAGGCCGGCCACACTGAACCGCCCACTAGGGAGCGGATGCTCAAATGTGTGAAGGTAGTTTGTAGCGTAGCTGCCAAGTACCAAAAGTTTGACTGCAGTTGACTGCACATTTGAGACCCTGTTAACTATCTGATATGCACACAGTCTAAATTTGCCAAAGAAAAAATGGATGGGAAACTTAATTAACATCCAAAGTGAATTAATATCTGAAGGTTGCCAAAACAAAAAAAAAACGGATAGGAAATTCCATTAATATCTGCAGTGAAGAGTGGAATATGCCATTATCGATTGCTCAGTGCTTCTTTATAATGATTTGAAGATCATCGTGTATAGCAAGAAACTGACACATGTTTTGAAAGGAAATGAGATGTAATTGTTTGCTGTTTTCTTTGATTCTTTGTGGGTCCTTTCCCACCATTGAAAACACAATGTGTCCTTCCTATGTAGTGTGTTTTATTTTCTACTTTTTTTTTTTTTTTTTTTTTTTAGCCAGGAAGAATAAGGGCTGTAGGAATTGTGGGCATTGAAAGGAAACTGGAAGAAAAAAGAAAAGAAACCGACAAAAACATTTCTGAGGTAACCCCTTACACAAGCTCCGGCCAGCTGCCTTTTCAGCCATTGGTGTTTATTATTTTGGGTTCCACTGGGACTAACTCCATTCTGAGGATTGGAGTATATTTAGTAGTTTTCCTGAAGCTGCATAGTATTTTATTTCATTTAACAGGTCCACCTCAGGTTGGCAAAAGTTAGCCAAAACGTGTTTTGGAAACTTTTCCCCAAAAGGCGTGAAACAGCCACGCGCAGTTGTTTTCTGTGCTTTTAGGAGGTATCATGGGTTGTGGTGTGTGAAGTTCCAGTCCTGGTGGAATTCCCTGGAGGGTACCCCTCGTGAGTTCAAGGCCCTCTGTGTAATTATTTCGGATGTTTGGTTAACTTAGCTGAGGGGAAAAATGCTATTCTGTGACCCGTAACCCTGGTCGGACACCATACAATTTGATGCTGATGACCACGCGAGACCCGACCCAGAGACGGCTGAGAGAGGAGGGGTCCAGGCCGTCCCCTGGGGCGCAGCCCTGAGCGGGCCCCACGCCGTCTGCGGGGAAACCCCAGCCTGGGACCCTGTGACCTGCCAGTCTCTCCACATACATCACCAGTTTTCCTCTGCTAATGTAAACATGGTGTCCGGTTTTCATGAAATGATTCAATGAAGTAATTCTTTAGTTCTTGTAACAGCTTGTAAGTAAAATTCCTTTGATTGGTGCTGTTCATAGAATTTCAAAGATGTACATCGATCAGAGTTTAGCCTGCAAATAGTTATTGAATACCTGTATTAGTCAAGGTTCTCCGGAGAAACAGAACCCACAGGAAATGGAGAGATATCGAGCTATAGATACATTGATATCTATAGCCGTATGTCTCTGCACATATAGATATCTATTTCTGCATTATCTAGACCCTTCTCTGCGTGCACACGGTGAGGTAAGGAATCAGCTCCTGTGACTGTGGGGACTGAGACGCCCCACAGTCGGCCACCCGCAGGCTGGTGACTCACAGGTGCGATAAGGGCTGGTCTGCGTTCAGAGGCCTGAGAGCCAGCAGGGTTGAGGGGGCAAGCCCCGGTCTGTGGGCAGGCGGGGCCTGGGGTCTCGGCTCCACGGGCGGGCAGGCGGGCGGGGGAACGTGGGCTCTCCCTTCCGCCCACATTATGTTCCTTCGCGCCTTTTATGGACTGGGTCACGCCTAACCATGCTGAGGTGGGCAGTCTGCTTGACTCGGTTGTGCCGATTTAGGTGCGCATGCCACGTGGCCGTGCCCTCACAGGTATACTCGGAGTAACATTCCCTCACACACCTGGGTGCCCCGTGATCTGGTTAAGCGGACGTGCAGAATTCACCACGTGACACAAGTTCTGGGCCTGCTGGTTGGAAGTGTGGGTCCCTGTGGTCGGGGCACCAAGGGTGTTGTCCTGTTGGCGCCAGTGGTGTAGGCTTTGCTTAGAGTTCGTTTGTCGCAGACCTGTGTCGTGTGCCTCGGCCCCTGTGGTTCCCGCAAGTGTCAGCGGGTCCGGAGGCTTGGCCAGGCCTGGGCGTGGGCCCTTCGGGAAGACTGGAGGTCCGCGCTCCTTCCTCGGGGGCACGTACCTCATGTCCCTTTGGATGGTGTCAGCAGCGGTGGGTGTTCATGCAGAAATCAGTTGGTTCACTAGTGGTCGCACGTGCCGCTGGGTTTATAATTTATTTTTCGTTTGTTAGTTGGAATGCTTTTCAAAAGAGACGCTTCCCTTCATCTACCGCTTGGCTGCTCAGTGAACAGTTTATTTAGGGAAGGAAGGCCCAGTGCCTCTCCTTCATCATCAGGATGATGAATTGGTTCCTCCTACTCCAGAGGCGACTGCGTTCCTTTTTTACATATAATGAATTCATAACTTTAACGTATTTGATCAGTTTCAGTCAATTGCAGTTATTATTCCATTTAAAGCTCAAATGGCCCCATCTTTGGCCAGTGCTAGTCCCCTCAGGTCAGCTCCCGGGTGCTTTCGGAGTGACCTGGTGGGCTGTGACAGCTCACTTACAGTCCGGTGTGACAAAGGTTCCGGGACCACCTGCGACAGATCCTGCCCCAGGTGTGGAACCAGCCACGCCTGAGAAGCCCTGCTGTTCCTTTGTGAGAAATGGCATTTCAAAGCCGCAGTCCGCCTGTTAAGAACATGCATCTCTGTTAGATAGACCTTTATTTCTAGGCCTTTTCTGTGGAAAGAGCTAGGTTTTTTGTTTTTTGTTTTTTGTTTTAATGAAAGTGCCTCGTGAGGTCATACTGATACTTCCTGTTCAGATTTGGGGTGATACTAGCAAGTGCTTATTAAAATAATTAAACAGATATTTTTGGCCCTGGCTGCTGTCGCTCAGTGGATTGAGTTTCGACCTGTGAATCCAAAGGTCGCCAGTTCGATTCTCAGTTAGGGCACATGCCTGGGTTGCAGGCCAGGTCCCCAGTGGGGAGCATGTGAGAGGCAACCAGTCTTATATCTCACATACTGGTGTTTCTTTTCCTCCCTTCCTCCCTCCCTTACCATCTCTCTAAAAGTAAATAAATAAAATCTTTAAAAATTTTTTTTAAAAAAAGGGTTTTTTTGTATGTGAATAATTTTGCATGATTCATGTTCCTTTTTCTGAACACTACCATACTAATTTCGTTTTCAACATAATGTTTTTCTTACTCTATGAAATGTGACTGTGCTTCAGTCTAGTTTTCACACAGTTATGTAACTCAGAGTAATCTGCATAAGCCTTGCACTCTCCCCTGCGGGTCCCGGGTTGACCCGGCAGCCGGTCCCTCCTCTCCGCTTTGCGTGAGCCCTGCGTTGGACGTTGTAGGGGCTCCGGCGAGGAGCCGAGGAGGCGGCCTTCTTCCCCAGGGTGAGGGGTGCCGAGCTGGGTGAAAATAGTGGCCGCAGCAAGAACCCGACCTGCCCGCTCACTCCTGGCGGAGTCAGGGAAGGCTCGTTAGCGGAAGTGACGCAAGTCAGGCCCCGCAAGAGGAGCAGCTGCCAGCGGACGACGAGCAGGGATAAGAGGACCCAAGTGCAGGGAATGGAATATGCAAAGGTACAGAATCAAGAATACTGAAACAGAAAATTCAGGAACACGTTAATAGTTACTGAAGCTAATAACCAGAGTAATGGCTGAAAGTCGGTCGGAAATAACGCCACAGATCGGCTTAAGACCCCTGGTTTTAAGGGAGATGCCCCTTTTTTCAAAACTGGAATGGAAATCGGAATGTCCGTGGCAGAGGGATAGAAGGTTCTATAAACAGGCAAGTGAAACAACAGAACGAGCCCATGCGCCTGTATGGCTTTAATTTTATTGTAGGTGGTCTCCGCCCATTTTTGGGATAGTTGGCTAATTTCAAATTATAGAATATTAGAAATAGAGGCAAGGAAGCTTTTGTTTGTGTTTTATAATTATTCAAAATACAGGGAATTCTTCTATAAATGTAAAATATTTATATTCATTTTTATGAACTATAAGGAATAAGGGCTAGTCTTCGTATTCTGTGCACGCTATTGTAGCATTTTAAAAGGACATGCATATAATACAGTAAGTAAACTGATTTGCCATATAAAGTTAAAAGTGGTGTCTTCCTCCTTCTCCTTAAATTTCTTTTTGTATGTAAACAAAGATCTAGAGTGTCAAGTGTGAGGGTTTCAGCTCTGGACGTGGGCTGCTGCGGGTCTGCCCTCCGCTGAAGGGCGAGAGTCGACCTGGCGTCCTGAGCTGGTGCCCCTGTCCCCCACCCGAGGTTTCCTGCCCTGCTGGCCGCTGCTGATAAGCGTCCAGCGTCCAGCGGCGCGGCCCTTTGTTTATCTGAGGAAATTCCTGTTAGGTGTGTGCACATTCCCCTTTGTTCTCGCTGCTGGCATTAGGGAGCAGGCTGCGAGGATCCCACACCACCACACCCTGCTTTAGCGGAGTCCTCCTGCAGATGGGGGCTGCTTTCCTGCGTGTGGGTGCGGTGGGCGTGGGCTCGCCAGAGCCTGCGCAGCACCGCTCCGTGTGCACCAGGAGACAGCCCATCGGTGATGAGCTGCTTAGTGGGTTTTATGAAACACCATCTGTGCACATTGATCAGACAGGTGTTTTGCGCTGTCTGTGTATCGGTGGTAAGTTGACACAATGCTTGTCGTTCAGTGTGGAGAGATCTTTGAAGGGGGTATTCGCTGTAGTAAATTAAATAGTCCATGGATTTTACTTAGAAACATTTCCCGTGGCATCCGAATGTTTTTCTTTTGCTGTACTCACTATATCCAAAGCCACGGGTCTAATCCATTCAGTGTTGGGAGGCTGAGGGCCCTGGTCTCGGTTCAGTCAACACCTGCGCTGCCAGATCCCGAAGTGTTGCCGCAGCCGCGTGCTCCCGTTTCCACCCAGGAGATCTGGCGGCGTCAGGAGACGGTGGCGGGAGGAGCCAGTGGCGATTTTCCTGCTTGTGTCAAAGAACAGAAAATACTGTTTTCCGAACTATTACTTATGTCGCCTTCTGTTTGCTTAATCAACAGTAACTTCTCTCTTCGAAAATTCAAAAAGTTGTTTTTGCAGTTTGTTTTCGAAAATTTATGGCTTCTTAGCTCAATTGACTTCTTAGAATAAGGTAGATTTATTAGTTGCATAAATGTTTATGTAAATAAATTGACATTTGTAAGAAAATTTCGTAAATTTTTATCATAGGGAAGAAAATAGAGTGCTTCGTTGCTTTCAAACGTTTTAATTCTTTAGACAGATTCCAACAAAACCCGTTTCTCGTTTCAGGCCTTTGAAGACCTCAGCAAGCTCATGGTCAAGGTACATGTCATTTATACCCATTAAATCGACACCAACTGTGGCGCAGTTTTGGAAGCATATTTTGTTAGCAGACACTTAGGGGACAGTGTTCGCTTCAGCCTCTCACTGCTGTCTCCGCAGGCTAAAGACATGGTGGAGCTCTCCAAGTCCATTGCGAACAAGATTAAAGACAAGCAGGGCGACATCACGGAAGACGAGGTGAAGGGGCTGCATGTTAAGGCGTTCGACACTATACTGATAATGCTGTGGTGTTTTGGTGTTTACTAGTTTGCTTTTTTTTTTTTTTTTGTCCTCATCCAAACATGTGCTCATTGATTTTAGAGAGACAGGTAGGGAGGGAGAGAGAGAAAGGGAGAGAGAAACATTGATCTCTTGCACCTCGACCTAAGACCAAACCCGAAACCTAGGCATGTGCCCGGACCGGGAATCGAACCTGTGGCTTACTGGTTTACAGGATGACGCTCCAACCCACTGAGCCATGCTGGCCCAGGGCCCAGTTTGCTTTCTTAACGTAATGTTTTACTTCTTTTAGGACTTGAAGGTATGTGAAAATACCAAAGAGAAAGTCAACCGTGAAAACTGTTAATTCTAGTAGGGTTATAGGATATTTGGGGAGCTTTTCTTGGAGTGTGTAAAACAGATATCGAAATATATAAAGAGTGTCTATTTTATACATCATAAGTTTGATATCACATTAAATTTGTCTACAGTCTGGTCAGCCATTTTTCTGAGCTTGCTGTGGAGCACTTGGCTGGCATTAACGATAGCATACGTGTTATTTAAATCACCTGTCACACCAAACTTGCGAGATGAAGGGAGTGAGAGATGGCAAGTTGGAAGGAAGAATGATCAGATTTATGCAGGGAACTACTGGAGATAATGGAGTAGATTGGATCTATGATGGAGGGGTTTCGAGTGTCGGGGCAGGGAGACTAATTCTGAATTGTCTCCGTGTATCTTTTCCTCTCATTACAGACCATCAGGTTTAAATCCTATTTGCTGAGCATGGGAATAGCCAACCCAGTTACCAGGGAAACCTGCGGCTCAGGCACTCAGTACCACATGCAGCTGGCCAAGCAGCTGGCCGGAATATTGCAGGCACCTCTGGAGGTAAAGACCAAACCTAAAATGGTCTTTTGAAATTGTGTTAAATTATTTCCATGTCATCAGAAACCTTAAGGGCATCACTTCTTCCCTGATGTGGTTACTATTCAACCAACATGTAATTTTTTTCTTTCAGGAATATTAAATTAGTTCCATGTGCTTATTAATAGAGTGTTTGTCAATAATCTTCTAAATTGTTTTCGATTTCCATTCCAGATCTCTATAACTTTTCATATCTATTTGATACGAAGTTTTCTTATCTCTTATTTTCAAAAGGAAATATATGATCTCTATATAGTTAGGTATATTTGTATATAAGTAGTCAATAGACAGGGTGGGGGCAAAGGTAGGTTTATAGTTTGTATGGAAAATAATGCAACAGTGAATAAATAATAATACACAAATAAACTGTTCGGTGTACGCACAACTGTAAGCCTGCTTTGGCCCCACCCTGTACACGCACTGTTAATTTCATGGTAAGATTTCTCTTCGAGTCCAGCATTCAGGCAATCAGAACTTTGTTTATTAAAATACTAGTATTAAGAAATACCTCAAACGTATGACAAAGCAGAAGAGTGTCACGGATCCCGACGCACCCGTCACCCAGCTTCCCCGGCAGGCCCACCTGCACTCGGAGTGGCCAAGGCAGAGGCCAGCCATCACTGCCTCGTTTTATCTGTACACACTTCAGTGCGCAGTTGTGATAATAAACACACCTTTGTGTGTAATGAGAGTCCCTTTCCACCCCTGAGAGTAAAAAATAATTTTAATGTTCTTAAGTGTCTAGTTTTGGTTCACATGTTCTCTGACAGGTGATTTATTCAAATCAGGGTACATTGCAACTGCTTGATTTGTCTCTTGAGTTTTTTCTTTTTAATTCTGTGGGTTTGCCCTCCTCCCACCTCTCCCCACCCCTGCCCCCAATTTGCTCACTGAAGAAACCGGTAGCTCATCAGAGTGTCTCAGAGTCTGGATCTTGTTGACTTGCGTGCTAGCATGGCTCCCTGTGCACTGGTAGTTGTAGCTGGAAGTTCTGCTGGTTTTTTCTTCCCGAGGAGAACATTTCATAAAGGTGTTGTACGTTTTCATAGGGAGGCACGAGGCACGTGTGCCTGACTGCGGTTGTGAAGTTAGCAGCCGTTGGCCGACACCGTCCGCCTTATTACTCATCAGGAGCGGCGAGCGCTGCTCTTCTCACTCTGCTCCCCAGCTTCTTCCTTGGGCATCAGCTGCAGTAACAAACGTGGGAACACGGTGGAGAGCCCTCTTTTCATCTGAGTAAATGTTGAGAGTAATAGTGACCTGGAAGTCCAGGTTTTGAACTTGAAATGTCTTGTGGTCTCTGAGTTCTCCTGTGAGTAGGTAGCGTTTTAGAAGCTTCTGAAGACAGTTCGAAACTTGCGATTTCACTCCGACTGTGATTGCTAAGACATGCTAACAGGTGCTGCGTACAGCGTAACACTTTCCCCACGTTTCTCCTTCTCCCAGGAACGGGGGGGCATCATGTCGCTCACGGAGGTGTACTGCTTGGTGAACAGAGCTCGAGGGATGGAGGTAGGCTCAGAAGACTAGATTTCCTCCTTTTAAAACTAAATGCAGACTTTCTCCACATAGTGCAGATTTCCCTACAGGGAGCACAATTTGAGGAAGGGTTGCGACTGTGAAAACTGATTTGAGGAAGAGGATGGTGCAGCATGAAGAGTACCTCTCTGGGGCCCGGGGCGGGGGGGTTCTGTGCCGGTTTGGCCGAGCCAACGTGAGTGGCTTACGCAGCCTCTCAGACTCGGTCTTCCCACCTTTAACGAGAGGCTCTGGACCAACGGCCACCTTTCTGCTGTAGAAGTCGGTGCGTGTGCTGTGATGAATGAGGTCGCCCTTGTGCCCTTTCTCCGCGGGCTGGACACAGTGCCTGGAGTGACCACCGAGGCAAAGCTGCCACGGTCCCGGGCTGTGAGTGAGCCCTCACTGACCCTTCACACCCGATGTCCTTGGCCACCAAGGCTCTGCCTGGCACTCCTTGTGCCCTCACGGTCACACGCAGTTCTGTGGCGTCACCAGTGAGCCCCGTGTTTCCTGCTCCCCCCCACGCACCCCGAGTTGAGCCCGTGCCCTGTGGCTCTGTATGAGTGTCCCTAACTGCTGTTTACTCACTCGCTCCCCGCATGTCCCCTCCTGTCCCCTCCTCGGTCCTCCCAGTAACCCAGGGAAGCAGCTCCTGTGACTCTCCCCGGCTTGGGTTCCCTGCGGAGGAGGAAATCGAGGCTTAGAAAGACTCAATGTTTTCACCGAAGCTGCTCTTGGAGCCCGTGGTTTGGCAGGGATTTGGACCCAGGCTGGGCTGACTCCACGGCTGTTCCGTGTGGCTCAAGGAGCCCACCCCACAGGGCTCCTCTCAGGCTCCACAGCCTGCAAGGGGAGCCACTAGCCAGCTCCCTGTGATGACAGGGAGTCCAAACTGACACGTGTGGTCAGTGTGAACCACACAACTGATTTAGAGGAGTTAGTGCAGAATAAAGAAATGTTAAGTATCTCGGTAGTAACTTTTTATACCGATTATACGGAGTGGGGCAAAAGCAGGTTTGCAGTTGTGAGTACAGAAAACAGAGTTTATTCTTATATTATTATTATTATTATTATTTATTTATTATATCATATTCCAGACAAACAACCATAAACCTACTTTTGCCCCACCCTGCATGCTGAATGTTTTACATACTGCGTATATATCTTTTAAAATTAGTTTCACCCATTTCTTTTAATCTTTTAATATGGCTACTGGAAGATTTTAAAATCACGTATGTGACGTAACGTATGTTCTGTTTCGGTTGGCTGGCACCGCTTTAGCCGATAGGAGTTCCTGCTTCTTCACTAACATTTCTGCCTCGTCGTGATTGAGCCGCCTGAAACCCTGGATGAATGGTCATCTGTAACCTCCTCTCCTGTTGTAGTGGTCGTTACAATTGCACAGCGTCATGCCCTTGGTTTGCAGTGTGAACTGGATTTTTTTCCTCCCCCATTAGTTGCTCTCGCCAGAAGACTTAGTGAACGCGTGCAAGATGCTGGAAGCCCTGAAATTACCTCTCAGGTGAGAGCACCTCGGCAGGGAGCTTGCCAGCTGTGGCCACTGCCCTGCAGAGGCAGACAGGAGGGCCCGGCCAGGTGCGCCCTCCGGGGGGCGAGTCAGCACCCGGCCCGGCCTGCAATTAATGTCAACCGAAGGGACTGGGCACCACAAGCACCTCCGTCACCCCGGCTTCCGTCCTGTGTGTGGCCCGAGGGGCGTGGTGGTCTGACTCCGTGGTGTCCGGCAGAGAGATAAGAACAGGGCCCCTCCCACAAGGTCACGGTCGCTAGCCCCTCTTCCCTTAGATGGTTTGTGTTTTGTCTCCGGGGACTCAGAAGTGCAGATGTTCAGCTGTGAACTGTGTTTTCCTTATCCTCAGGTTAAAAAGCAATTAGGCAGTCGGGGATGTGTGGCCCAGAGAACACAGGGAACACTGTTGCGACAACCGTGCGCGGTGCCAGGCGAGTCCTGGAATCGTCAGGGTGATACGTCATAAATGGCATCACTGTCTGACCACTGTTGTACAGCTGAAACTAATCTAAAGTAGCACTGAATGTCAGCTGTGTTTGAGAAATACTGAAAAATAAAAGTAAATGAAAACTGAAAACAAAGTAGCCAGACGTAAGTGTTTTTTCAGCATACGGATGGTAGTTCACAACTTTATGAACTGTTCATTCGTGAGCTTCAGAGCTGAGCCACAGTTGCTCGTGGCTGTGAAGGTCACTGTTGTTCTGTGTTACTGCTGCCCTCCTACCTGGGTGTAGAAGAAGGTGAGAAATACTTGCACCTCCTTCCCAGTCGAAGAAGGTCGCAGGTGCTCACAGCTCCACTCCCCCTCCCCCTGTGGTTTGCAGGCTGCGGGTGTTCGACAGCGGCGTGATGGTCATCGAGCTCCAGTCTCACAAGGAAGAGGAAATGGTGGCCTCGGCCTTGGAGACGGTACGTGAACCCGGCTTCCTCCAGGCACCAGGGCGTGCAGGGAGGGCTGGGCGCCCGTGCCCGGCAGCCGGAGAACAGGATTTCCTTTCGGACTTAACTTTACTCACAACTAACATTTGTCGGCCTAGTTAAAAATGGGTTATCGTGAACAATGGATAACTATTAATCAGAGTTATTCTTTGAAAGCTTTTCAAAACTTGCTAACACTCAAAACGTCTTAAAAGAAAGGAAAGTTAGAATTAATGAGGTGCTCTCTTTTTGTTTGAAGCTCAGTCTTGAGAACAGGTTTTTAACTTTGTTAAGGAGAATGTTTTCCATGACGGAACTTTTCCTTCTGTAACACCTACACAAATAGCATTATAAAACATCTCCGGTTGTTCTATGAAATAATTGTTTTAAAAAATATGAACAGCCCTGGCTGCCATGGCTCAGTAGATTGGGTGCTGGCCTGCAAACCAAAGGGTCACTGGTTCGATTCCCAGTCAGGGCACATGCCTGGTTTGCAGGCCAGGTCCACAGTGGCGGCCATGTGAGAGGCAACCACACATTGATGTTTCTCTTCCTCTTTCTCCCTCCCTTCTCCTCTCTCTAAAAATAAATAAATGGAATCTTTAAAAATACATGAACAGCAACTGCAGTTTAGATGGATTTTGTGGCCAAACTGCTAATCCTCATTCGGGCACTTGAAACATTACCGCCTGCATGGACTCTATGGTGAGCCCGTATAATTTAAAGAACTCAGATTTATTCCTTTTTTTTTTTTAAACTAGATGAAAAAACCCAAGACTGTAGATACTTCAACCACATATTTTAAACCACACCTGTATATATGGTCCTTCACTGGATCATGTAACAGGAATTCAGTTAGAATTTGTTATATGTTCCTTTTCAGAAGATTGAAGGTTTTTTAGACCTTAGTATGGAGCCATTATCACACTATAGAGGGCTTTATGTTATTTTAACTTCTGCAGTACTCGACCTGGGTCCTTCAGCTTTTGTAGAATTAAACATTAGAACATTCTGTAGCGAATGTTCTTTGGACTCTGAGTGTAACTGGTAGGCAGTCTCTCCAGTCAGTACCGAGGTGGCCTAATGACGACATTTTTTTTTCCTGCTGTGTGTTTCCGGCAGGTTTCAGAAAAGGGGTCCCTAACATCGGAAGAGTTTGCCAAGCTTGTGGGCATGTCTGTCCTCCTGGCTAAAGAAAGGTACGTGGGGTCCTCACTCCTCGTCACGACCTGTGCCTCCGAACGGACAGGTGACTGGCTTTCTCCCTCCACCCCCAGGTTGCTTCTCGCAGAGAAGATGGGCCATCTTTGCCGGGATGACTCCGTGGAAGGCTTGCGGTTTTACCCAAATTTGTTTATGAAACAGAGCTAAGGGACTTCTGTATTTTAAATCCTTCTCATCCATATTCTTGAGTTGTATAGAGTTTGCGTGATACCAAGCTAAGAATAAACACTGATAAACAGAATTCGCTGGAACTCTGCAGACAACCTAAAACACTTTTAACTTCTCCCTAAATATTACGAAGTTGATTTAGGGCAAAAATAGGAAAATACAGAAAAATGGATGCCAATGTGAATTTGAAATCATGCCACAGTTGTATCGAACCCTCATCGTTTGACTTGAAATATGGTGGATTTTATCTTCATCATCAGATCTAACCATTCTTTAAAGAAAGGCATTTAGTTCGTGGGGGAAGGAAAAGAAACGCTGCGTGTTTGGACTGTTAGGTCGTTATTTCAGTGTGCGATTAAAACTCACTGAACTGTAAATAAGTGAAGTTTTCCTGTGTCTAATGTGCCCCTTTTGGGGGGTTTCCACGAAGCAAGCCCTGCCACCGTGCTGTGCAAGGACCCGGCAGCACCCAGCACCGGGGCAGGCCGTCCAAGCGCAGAGCATCACAGGAGGCCGCTGCCGGCCGCCTTCCGCCGCAGGGGGTCACGGCGTGTCTTCCCGGGCCAAGTGAAGCACCTTAAAAACGGAGGGAATTGTATTTGACTTGCGTAGGTGTTATCTGACTCCTTTCTTTTTTTTTTTCCAAGCGGTGATTTCATACCTGGCATGTAAAGAACGCAACTATGTCATTTTGTTAAAGAATGCTCTGGATTTTGAAGCTGAATTAAGGAGCTGTGTGGGCATGCCCAGCGTTATGACTGCCAGTGCGGGGAGCAGATGGCTCAGGAATTCCCTAGGACCGTGTGTGGGTGGAGGGGCTGGGAGAAGCTTCGACCAGCGTAGGGACGTTGGTGCCTTTTGACCTCAAGGCCAAGGTGTAGGAGTGGAAAAGTGATGTCTCCTTTTCCTTCCCTCAAGGAGTTTCCACACTGAACTTGTGAAAATCTTGGTATCGTATTCTAGCAATTCTTTTTTCTTCACCCCGTACATAATACGTCATGTGGAGAAACTTTCCGGCTGAAAAGTATTACGGAGATGACCAAAACCGGCCGACACTGAATTTAGGTGGCTCGGGTGTTCCGGCGGCCTCCCCGGCTTCCCGTGGTCTGGCTGCACAGCTCACATGTGTAGGATGCACCTCCAGCTCAGGGGCCCTATGGCCACCAAGGGGACCCCCCTCCTGAGACTGAGTCACAGGGGGAATGGACTGATGGGTTTTGGCCAAGTCTCCGGAGGGATGGGCTCTGTGTGGAGGGAACCATTGACAACTGGAGGAGGTGGACCCCAGTGTCACACTCTGGGGTCCCTGAGATGCCATCAGTAAGTGAAGAGGCTGCTCCAGGTGCCCGCTGGGAGGGGTCCTCTGCTGCAGGCCAGGGGGTCCCCCTAGGAGCAGCCAGAGTCCACCTCTGATCCCGCTGAAAAGCGGCTCTGGCTGCCTCACCTCCTCCAGCGTCTCGGGAATGTGGTGGCCGAGGCGTCCTGCCCCAGGCTTCACTTACAGACCCGCCATCCATTCTTCTGCATTGCCATGGCGGTCCCTGCTTCCTCGCTGCTCGGCCTTGGGTTTGTTTGGGGGAAAGTTCAGGGTCCGGCTGCCCAGGTCTTCCCGGCCGTCTGGAAACTTGTTTGCACGTCCCCCCGCAACTCTCCCCACCCGTTCCCCCCGGTCTCTGGGCTGCAGAACTGAGGCTGTTGGAGCCACCGGGTGCAGCACTAGCGGTGCAGACCCCTGACCGCAAACTCCCACGCTCAGCACGTGCATCCCTGCCAGCTCGGCAGCACGTCGGCAAGCATGGAGCAATCCGAATGGCAGGAAGTGAACTACAGAGGCACTGAAGCGACATACGAATATATTTTGCAAAAAAAATTAAAAAACAAATATGATTGCTTTCATTGTTTTATTTTGAAAGTGGGCATTCTTCACTCTTTCCAGACCTCAGTATATATATTTTTATCTTTTTTGGGGTCCTCTATTGGTAAAGGTTATGTTAAGTACAAGCAATCGGGCTCTAAGTGCAAAAAAGTTCTGTCTTGGTGCTTGTCAACAGTATAATTATTGTTTTTATTTTCCTAACTTTGCTCTTGGGAGCATCAATCTGTAGCTTTATGGTAATGGAATATTTCTCATCACATACTGTCAAAAAAATTTTTACACTGTACAAGTGACGATTGTTTTCAGGGTTAAATGATTGGTATTAATGTATATAAAGTTATTGCGAATTTTAAAAATGATTTTTCTTAACTTGGTGTCTTTTTAAATACTCTTTGAAAAACAATATGAAAATGATAAGCCTTTAGTAAGAATAAGCCAGCATATGTTACAATGTATTCATAATCAAGAGTTGATTATAAATATTAATGACCTCAGTGGTTTTAAAAGAGTGGCAAGCGGCTCCTGCATTGTTTGTTTTAAGTTGCGGATGCGATTCCACCGCTGACTGACCAGGTGTGTCCAGTGAACGTACTCCGCCCTCCTCCCCGCTACCGGACAGGGATGACCAGAGGTGAACCCGTGTCCTTGCGCCCAGCCACGTAACATGGTGCTTCTTTGCCCAGCCATCTCCGAGTTTCTGTTCTGGTGCAGTAGAGTCGCCGCTTACAAGGTGGCTAGGTTTGAACGCTGTGCCCGAGTATAAACTCGGACGTGCTCAAAATGATCCTGAAAACCTCTTACATTGCCGGTGAAGTTCCACGTAGAGTCTTACATTAGAATTCCTATAGCGGTGCATGGGCATGAATATTTTATGGGTTTAGTAAGCACAATATGTAATAAAAGCTACATATCAACAAGAGGTTTTTAGAGCACCAATAATTAAACTCTTTAAATGTGTGTGTCTGTTTTTCAGCTGGTAGGAATGGTTGAATTTATGTAAATTGATTGCTAATCCAATGTCACGATAGATCTAGAGTAGGCGCTCCACAGGGGCAGAGATTTTCACCTGTTCACGGATATATTCTCAGAGCCTGGAACAGGGCCTGACACACAGGAAGCACTTAATAAATGTGTGTTGAATGAATGGACTCTGATGTGTTTACCTGTTATAACTGGGCTTCACTTCTTCCTACTTTATCTCCCATTCAACTCAATTAAAAAATAGATTCTTTATTACATACTCGGTGTGAGGAACTCTGTGGGCCACTGGTGGGGGGTGGGATATGAGAGTGAATAAGATACAGTTCCAGCCCTTCGGAGGGTGGCCTAGTTGCAGATGTGGACATGCGAGCACCTTCTCCAAGGATGGAATGACGTGTGTGCCATGGATGGGGGCTGATGGAGGAATCTGGGCAGGCCTGTGGGAGAGGAAGAGCTCAGTAACTACTCACGAGGACCAGCAGTAGGTGGGAGGCGCTGGATCAAGGGAATGGCGCACGGTACCCCCTTCCTATTTCTGGGACGCATTTCCCTCGTCTATGCAAACTTCCTTCTTTCTTCCCACTCACTTCCCCACCCCCACCCCCACTATCCAATCCTACCTGCTCTAGAAAAATTTGTTTCCAGTCCACGACTCTACGATCTCTAAACTCTATAAGAGTTACTGTCTGTCCAATAAACTTGACTCTATTTTGTACTGTTCTCTAATTGTCTGAATGCCATAAGAAAACAGAGAAATTGGTTTCCTTCAAGTTCAAGGATTGTCAAATCACACTTTTGAATTCCCACGGGCCTAAGTCAGCGATTGTACATGGTAGTGTCCTAGTTAAAGTATTAACTAAACTGAGTGACTTTGGATTATGTTAATGTGTGAGTTGACTTGCAAACCTAAATCTGTGTCCTTCACCCACTTCCCAAGAGCTTCTCAGCCAGACTCATCAGAGCCCAGCCTATCTGAGACACACTTTGTCTATTTAAATTGTGTAACACGGGCCTGTCCATGGCTCAGTGGGTTGGGCATCCTCCCACAAACCAAAGGGTTGCTGGTTCGATTCCCAGTCAGGGCACATGCCTGGGTTGCAGGCCAGGTCCCCAGTGGGGGACATGCAAGAGGCAACCAATGGATGTTTCTCTCACATGTTGAAGTTTCCTTGCTCTCTTTCCCCCTCCCATCCCCTCTCTCTAAAAATAAATAACATCTTAAAAAAAAAAAAAGACCATAAAAGGGAACCGCCAGGGACCATGGCATGTATTTGACAAGGAATCCCAACTTGATAAATGGATACGAGCCTGGGTAACTCTACTGGCAGTGAAATTGAACAATGGCCTTAAAGCCTTTTTTTGAAACTTTGGATGGATATAATTAAAACTGCTAGAATTAGCAATCCTGGTACTTCCGACAACTTCTGGTGATGGAATAATTGTGCTACCTTTTAAAAAGGCTAACTGCTATACATCCAAGGACCTGCAAATGCTGTTTTAAGAGTTTTAAACATTGAGGTGAACTTTACAAAGTCAAATCCACAGATCTTACTTAAAGTGGGTGCTTTTGACAAATGCAAAATCCCTGTCGCACTCCAACTAACGGAATTCATCTGTCATCCCCCAAAGTTCCCTGGTGGATCTTGCCAAACACTTGCTCCCTGGAGGCCACCACTGTCCTGTGACTTCTATTACCATATTCGTTTTGTCTGTTAAATGGTATTATTTTGTGTAAAAGAAAAGCAAATGGTCAACGGTGTTGCACTTTGCACGGCACTCAAACAACTGTTACACAGGTGGAACAGTATTCTCTCGTGTTCTCTTAGAAAGAATTTAGCCTGCTGATTAGAGTTTTCTTAATGTTATTTTGGTGAATATGTGCCTTCCCCTGAACTGTTTTCTTTTGAAACGCTTCCAAGACATTTAGGAGAGCAAGTATTTGGGGGAACCATGTCTCCAACCCACCAGTCGTGTCACTTCAATGACTGACTTAGTGTTCCCCCAGAGGGAAATGGCACGGGAGAGAAGCTACTGAATGTGAAACGTCAGCAGACCCTTTAAAACCCTCCTGCGGGCTGTGGGTGTGTGTGTCTGCGCCCTCTCCCGCTGGCCCCGGGCGGGCCGCGCGCGTTTCCTGCGGGGTGTTCTGTCCCCAGAGGGCCTGCAGTGCGCTGGCAGGAGAGGATGCGCTGCCCAGAGCACGTGGGCGGGCGGGCCGGCTCTCTCAGGCCCCCGCCCTCCGGGGCCCGTCCACCCCGCCCCGCGCCGTCGGGGGCGGGCCCGGGTGGGGCGGCGGTCGGCCAGCTCAGCGGGCCGGGGCGCGCAGTCCGGGACGCAGGATGCTCGGCGCGCTGCTTCGCGGGCCCTGAGGCTTCTCGCCCGCCGGCCCCCTCGCCACTAACCTCGCCCGGCCCGGGCCGCCGCTCCGCCAGACCCGAGAGGTAAGAAGAGCCTTCCGCCACCGGGCAGGCGCTCCGGGGCCGCGGAGGCTTCCCGGACTCTGTCGCCCCTGCCCTTCCCGCAGCCCGAAAGCTCAAGCCCTGGGGGAGCAAGTGATTGGAAAGGTGAACGGTGCCAGTCCCTCGACGTACCCAGCCACCTCCTCTCACTACTTGGTGCTCGGCCTCCGCCCTCAGAGGACACGATCTAAAGGTGTGCGTCCCCGGTCGGGTCCCGACTTGAACCTGCACCCGGCTCTCCCCGGGCGCAGGTGTTGGCCCGGGACCGAGGCTGGCGGTGTACTGCCAAGTCCAAACAGTTTGGACCCTTGAAGAATTGAGCCTTAGGATACTAAGCGTTTCAGAACGTTTGCTTTTTATTCCCCTCCTTTCTGGGATATAAGAAAGAAATCCTTTCTGGGATATAAAGAGTATGCGATATAAGCATTTCAGAACAGTCCTCATTTTTAAGGGAGCTTTGTTTGACGACGCGGACAGGGGTAGATTTCCAAACATGAACTTGACTCGCGGCGGGCCTTTGGAAAGCTGAGCGGAGGTGCGGAGAGCCAGCTTCCCTGGGAGGCTGTGTCCCACCGGTGGGGCCGCCTGGACTGCACGTATAAATAAAGCCAGTTTACACGAGCTGCTTTGGAGTAAGGGATTTCCTCCTAATAAATATTATTATTCTTAGATATACACACACGAGCGTGTGCAGGTTTGTCGGGAGTGACAGGCTCATTTTGCTTCTTTTTCTTTTCCCTTTTGTTCTTTCATAAGCCATTGATCCCATGGCCTTTAGGGTAAGTTATTCATTGTCTTTTTCTGCAACTAGGAAGGCCCTGTGGGGAGGGGCTATCTTAGCCTGTGTCACCAAAAACATGGAATCTGAGCTTGGCGTGAAACCATTAGTCATTGAGAATATTCACAACTTCTGCCTACCCTGTAGTTGATACATTTGAAATGTGTCTGTAATGTGGTTGTGTCTGTGAATGCATCTAGAAGTATTTTTAAATGTGTGTGGAATCCACCTAAGTTCTTATTTTCTCAAAATGATTCTCAACTTGAACTTGTAAGTAGCAAGCGCTGTATTGGAAACGACGCTTTAGGATGAGTGAAGTCAGTAAGTTTACACACACACAAAAAAAAAACATGCTTTTTTTTTTTTTAAATGTAGTGATTTTACCCAGCAATTCATTCTATTTTGGGATGCTCTGTTAAAGTCTTCAAACAAGTGGTTAAGCTAGTAAAAGTTCAAGTTGAGAATATTAAAAAAAAATCCATAGAATGATTTCAGGTAGACTGGTTCATTTTATAATTCCATTTCTATTCCGTACTAAATATAGATTATTACACTATTCTAGGTTTTACGGGTCATTTTCTTAAGGAAGAAGACATGTTGTAATCACAGTCGGTCGTAATTAGGAGCTGCTGCTTCTTTTTTGACCCTCGCCAGAGGATGTGTTTATTGATTTTAGAGGATGTGTTTATTGATTTTAGAGGATATGTTTATTGATTTTAGAGGGCAGACATTGACATGAGAGAGAAACATCCCTTGTGTCCCCGGCACACCCAGACCAGGGATCCATCAGCAACCTAGGCATGTGCCCTGACAGGGGATCGAACCCGTGACCCTTTGGTGTACGGGGAGGACACTCCAACAGAACCACCCTGCTAGGGCAATAATTAGGAGCTTCTTTAAAAAATAGGTGTCACGGGGAAACAAGCAATTTGGAAAAGCCCGTCCAACCTTTGGGAGCTAGGGATGCCTTGTTCCTCCTCACCCTGGGGACTGAGTATCATCACTGATTTAAAGGAAGCGTTTGAATTGCCCGAGGCCCCATGCTTGCTGGGTCCGTACTTGATGTTCACCTGCTGTCTTTGGCCAAGTTTCCCAGTCCGTGTTTAAAAAAAAAAAGACTTAGGTCAGATCTGTGCCCAAGTTCAGCAAGTGAATTTTCTTTTTATGTTGGGGGAGGGAAGGGAATTCTAATCATCTGCATAATTATGCTTTAAACCTCTGCTTCCCTTTAAGGAAGTTCAGTGTTTCCTTTGCTCAGCCAGCTCCCACCGAAAGGAAGCTAATAGAGACACATCATCAGCCGCCTTCCCCTTGAATTTTTCATTATTCCAATCAGTCCCTCTAATTCCATTACTTTCTCTCTTATTTCAGTGGACATTGCATACTTGTATTTGGAACAAATATATTTATTAAAATTACTAACTGAATAAAGGGAATATAAACCTTAAAACATATATTTGGTTATGTTCAGTACTCCCCAGTTTACTAAGTTCTAGTATGCAAGAAAGAGAGACACCCTGCATCTTCTTCCACAGTCTAACAGTTTTTGTATCAAAGTGAGCGCCTCCTCCCACAGGTCCTTGGGAAGCACGGGCCAGCAAGGTTTTTCCTGCCCACCTAGGTGGTCTGGGAAGGTTGCTGCATGAAGTCATCCATCTCCTGATGCGTACCAGCAGCAACAAGTACTAGAAGAATGACAGATGATGCTAATTGTTATTTCTCTGTTTTCTCTCCCCGCCCAACCCAAGGATATGTTTACTGATTTCAGAGAGAGAGGAAAGGGGTGAGGAAGAGAGAAAGACAGAGAGAGACATTGATTGGTTGCCTCCCACACACACCCCGATCAGGGGTGGAACCTGCAACCTAGGCATGTGCCCTGACTAGGGATCAAACCCACAGCCTTTTGGTGTACTGGACACCACCCCAACCAACTGAGCCACAAGGCCAGGGCTCTGTTTTCCTGTTAGAGTGCCCAGAACAGGCAGGTCAGGGCACATGGAGTTCACATGTAACTGCAATACCCTGGGTATCGTTTTGAAAGGTTCGATAGTTTGGGTATAGCTCCTAGGCGTTAAGAATGAAGCAATTCAGATAACACACCCATTGTTTAGGAAAGATAGTACGTCCACTTCTGGAAGCAAGGCAGGACTTGTAGGATTGTGTCTGCACAGCACAATGCAAAGTGAAAGTTTGGAAAAATTTAGTAAATTTACTGAACTGTACTAAGTCCGTGTGAAATACCAAGCAGATAAATAGGTGAAGATGTATTATCAAGCTCAGCTATTGGCTTTGAGGAAATTAAGCAATTAACAGCAAATGCTCCACTTAAGGATGTGCTACAGAGATGTTCGGTAAAGATAACCTTGGTGTTGGGCACCCTCAACGCTCTCACCAGGGGGCTCCAAGGGGACAGAAGGGAAGTGTGTGATTACAGATCGCGTCCCCAGTGACCGTTAGTGTCCTTCCCATTTACTTCACACTCTCGCCTAGGAAGTTCAACTTCTTAATAGAATGGTTTTTGCCATTTCACGATTACTATTTTAAGAATCACATCACTTTTCTGAGGTTCTGATTTCAGGTGCTTTCAGGGGAGAAAGTTCACAGTTTTGATGAGAGAAAGGACATGAGGAGACCGAAGCCCTGGGATTTTGCCGTTCAGAATGAAACCCATATTGAAAGACTTCTCAAATCTGCTGTTGGTGGTGCTGTGTGACTATGGTGAGTACTGTGAGTATAAGGCCGCCCCAGGGATCGAGACCCAGAGTTGTGGCGTTTATAAACGCGTGGTGTGGATGGCCCTGAGTGAGGGAGGCAGGGCAGTGGAGTACCTTGTACACTGTGATCCTTGCAACCCTGGGTTCTTTTAAGGTTTGGCATCATTGATTCAAATAGATGATAAAAAAAATAACTCACTTTCAATTGAACAAAGTTTGGAGACCAGCCTGTTACACACACACAAAAGGATGTTGCACATATTGGGATTTTTAAAAAGATTTTATTTATTTATTTTTAGAAAGAAAGAAAGGGAGGGAGAGAAGAAGGGAGAGAAACATCAATGCGAGAGAGAAACATTGATTGGTTGCCTCTCCCTGGGCCTGGACTGAACCTGTAACCCAGGCATGTGCCCTGATTGGGGATCAAACCAACAACGTTTCACTTTGTGGGATGATGCCCAACCAACTGAGCCATACCAGTCAGAGCTTTATGGGGGTTTGACATAAAATTTCACTTGACAGGAGAGGTTTGTTGCTAGAATATCTTTGGAACCAATTCATATTTGGTATAATCCTTGCCAGTCCTGTGCCTTAGATAAATATCTTAATCCCTTTCCACCTTAGTAGTAATACTGACTTCACAGGGTTGTTGTGATGCTAAAATAAAATCAATAATGTGAAAAACCTTGAATGACTGAGCATACAGTAGGTGTTTAATGTTAGTTTTCTTCATTCAGTTTGTCTCAACTGAATATTGAGTTCATTTCTCAGACACACCACTACTGAACCAATAGATTCAGTAATAGAATGCTAACTTGGATAATTTCCAAATTATTTCATAAACATCTAAGCAGTTGATGGTGTGAGAATAGAACGTTTTTTCATCCTCATGAAAAAATTATGACCCCAGAGCAAGAGAATCCTGGCTTGTGTGGTACCAGTGGCACAGCAGGCAAGCGCCCTCGAGTGTGTACCGGTCACTCCGTCCGGTGGCTCTCCTTCCTCAGTCATCTCTTTTTTAATAAGTTTATTTTAAAAAGAAGACACTCAGTTTAAGGAAAGCCAGTCTGGGATTCATTTCTTTTAAAGGCGTTTATCCCTGCTTAAAAACAGATTGTTCTGCATGTGGCAGCCTCACACAAAAAAATGATAACAGTGCCCTTGGTTTCATTGTGATAAAGAAAGACATCAAAGTTTTCCATCTAAGTAAAGTCTGCAAGGATGTCTGCCATTGTTGAGCACAAAATATCTCACTGGAATATAGAAATAAAAATTGAATGAGCATGAAATAGAGCACAGAGCATAAAAGTTGAGTGCGTGGGCTGCTACTAATGGAAGGGGAGGTATTTTCATAGACCTAGGTTTTATTTCCCTCCCTCCACTTGATGTTGATCAAAATAAGCCAGCAATGTGTTCATGCAGAGACACCAATGTCTTTATTTTTTTATTTTTTATTTTTGTTTTTAAAAACTTTATTTATTTTATCTTTAGAGGGGAAGGGAAGGCGAGAGGGAGAGAAATAGCAATGTGTGGTTGCCTCTCATGCATCCACAGCTGGGAACTGGCCTGCAACCCAGGCATGCGCCCTGACTGGGAATCGAACTGCGATCCTTTGGCTCGCAGGCCCACGCTCAGTCCACTGAGCTACACCAGCCAGGGCTGAATGAGCATGAAATGGAGCACAGAGCATAAAAGTTGAGTGCGTGGGCTGCTACTAATGGAAGAGGAGGTATTTTCATAGACCTGGGTTTTTATTTCCCTCCCTAAACTTGATGTTGATCAAAATAAGCCAGCAACGTGTTCATGCGGAGACACCAATGTCTTTAAATACATTGAAAGAATGGGGAGACGAGAAATGAAAGAACAGAGAAAACCACGCTGGAGTAGTCAGGATGGCATACAATCAAATTGCAGTTTTCTGCGTGAAGTGGTATTCTTGTCATATGATATGATGTGTCTATATTTTATATATAGGCAGCAAGATAGATGACTTCATAGCTACACAGGTTGCTTTTCACACCAAAAGGACACCGCAGCCCCTGACACCTGCAGTTGCTCCTTACCCCAGCCATGGGCCAGCCGATTTCGGCATTGCCAAAGTCTATCTCTTTTGATATGCATTTGGATAGGGTTCAAAATAGAAGCAAAGATTCTGTGTGTGGGTGTCTTTTTCCAGTCTTCACTAGCATCCAGATGGGTCTCTTTAAAAAGGTGTGATTGATCCTAACAGAGAGGTACTGTGGGCCGGTAGCCTTCTCTCCTGTCTGGGTCAGTAGCAGTTGTGACATCATTAAAACTGCCAAGGACAAGTGTCACTCTCTCCTTGGATGACCCTTGGAGGACAGAGTGTCAACATTTCTCATGTGCCTAAAAAATTCTGCTCCATAAAGAAACGAAGGGCACTGGTTTCTTCATGGCGAAAATGCCCAACGGAATACTTGCATGTCGGAAAATAATAATTTTGAAGTATCTGTGGGGTTGTAAATTTTAAGTACTCTAGAGCAGTTTTTATTATATTGTTGAAACCAAGCTTTCTCTCACTTCACTGTAAATCCTTCCCCCGCCCCCCAATCCCTAACCACCAGAATACGATTAAAATGAGAAAAGTGAGGCGTTGGATGTTTATCTGAATGATTGTAAATCGTTACTCTTGCTTTATAGGTTTTCACTGCAGATATAGTCAGGGTATTTAACACTGCTTATTTTAAACCTCACCATATGAGGTGATGATAAAGGAACAGAGCCACTTTAAAATGCAAGCAGTACAGGGCCCAGCTCCCAGAATCAGCACTTAGCATCCTTTTACCTCATCCCTGGCTCAGTCCGAACTTTTCTTGTGCCTACGGAGATGTTTTTCTTTGATGTCCCTCGTTGTGCCGCTCAGCGGTCCCTCTGTAAAACCCATTCTGACCGTTGCATTGCAGTTCTTGGGGAAGCGGAGTATCTCCTCTTGGGAGAGCCAGGGCATGTGGCGCTGAGCAACACCAGCGTGTCGCTGGGCTTCCAGTGCCCCGGCGGTGCCGACGGGACCCTGAGGAACGTGTCCGTGCTGGTGCTGGAGGCCAGCACCAACCAGACCGTGACCACCAAGCACCTCCTGACCAACCAGTCCCAGGGGACGCTCGAGTTCGAATGCTTCTACTTTAAGGAGGCTGGTGACTACTGGTTCACCGTGACCCAGGGAGGGGCGGGGAGCAGCGCGCCAGCTCCCGGCCCAGAGAAGGGGGCCTTTCTGAAGGTGGACTGGCCCGTCTTTCACGTGGATCTGAATAGGACCTCCAAGGCAGCTGAAGGCACCTTCCAGGTGGGCCTCTTCACCGACCAGCCACTCTGCCTGTTCCCCGGGGACAAGCCTGACCTCTTGGTGGACGTCATCTTCACCAACAGTCTTCCCGAGGCTGGAATGAGTCAGGGGCAGCCCCTGGAGATAAGAGCCAGCAAGAGGGCGGAACTCGCTCAAGGGCAGTGGGTGGAGTTTGGCTGCGCACCTGTGGGCACAGAGGCCTACGTCACGGTGGTGCTGAAGTTGCTTGGCAGGGACTCGGTCATCACCTCCATCGGACCCATTGACCTGGCCCAGAAATTCGGATACAAATTGGCGATGGCGCCAGAACTCACGTGTGCGTCCGGGGTGGAGGTGACGGTGCTGCCCCCGCCCTGCATCTATGTCCAAGGAGTGATCTCGGTCTTCAAGGAGGCCCCCAGACGTCCAGGGGAAGGGACCACGCGGCTGGCCGAAAACAGCCTGAGCTTGGGACAGAGGAAGACGGTGTTCAACTGCACGTTGTTCGACATGGGGCGGAACAAATACTGCTTCGACTTCGGCGTTTCAGGCAGAAGCCAATTTTCCGCGAAGGAGAAGGAGTGCATGCTGATTCAGAGAAACATAGGTTGGTATTGAGATTTAATTTTTTTTTTTATCAAATCGATGCCTTTGTGTGATCCAAATCATTATTTTGAACTTAGCTGAACTGCATCTTCTGGGAACTCTATCATTTTCCGGGATCGCTCCTCATAACGGCAGTGACGTCCCCTTGTCACATCCTGTGGCAAGTCCATGGCAGGCGTGATCAAAAATCAAAGCTAAATCCCAAGCTGTGCTTAGTAACTCCCTGGCTTGCTCTAGCGGAGCATGTCTCCTGTCCTTCATCATGAGGGCGAAGCCTCTTTAGTGAGATTTCAAAACAAGATTTCTAAACGCTCCTTCAAATTCTGAATTCTTTGCGTAATGCCCTACCTATTCACAGTAAGTGGGGTTATTGCAGTTCCACCCATGCCCCTGCCCCGTGCCCTATGCCCCTCTTTGCATTTTTTTCCTTTTTCCTGGGTGCAAGCCAGGTCTGGGCAAGAGGGTTACCTGGCAGATATTGTCCAGTTCACTTACCTGCTGCTTGCTGTCATCCCCACAGTGCCGCACGCCCCTTACAGCCCAAGCCTCCCACCGCCTTTGTGACTCCAAGTGTCTCTTGCTCCAGGTTCGCCCACTTCCTCTCCTGAGAAGATGTCCCTTTTTGTGTGTGTGTCTGTGCACCCCCTGACTGCTGCCCTGCCTGGACCATATGGCCCATCCCATCAGTCCTTCCACTACTGACACCCGGAACTCTGCCTTGTTGTCCTTCTGACACACCTGCCAGGCCACAGCCCAGCTCTGCCTGGATCCAGCCAACTGCTGGTCCCCCACTACACGGAAGCTGCACAGGAAGGGAACACCCGGGCAGACTGGGGCCCATGTGGGTGGGTCGTGCCTCCGCCTCGGAGGGGCCCACCGTGTGCTCAGCGATGCGCCCTGGCTGGCTCCACAGCCACCCTCCCACCTCCTCTGCCTGCTTCCCTCCAGCCTCACCTCTGCCCCCAGGCAACTCTCAGAGCTGACTTTGCCTCCTGCCACACGGAGCATCGAGGTGCAAGCTCCCTCAGCCAACGGGCATCCATCCCCTCCACTTCACATCCTGCTGCCACCAGGGAGGAAGTGACATTCCTCCAGCACAAAGTCAACCCCTCCCTCCCCTGCGGAGCCCTGCCTCTCTGCCCATTTCAGGAACCTTCTGCTAATTATCCCCTCTCTCTCCTCCGTGTCTAACTGTCCCTTCTTTGCTGGCTTATTCCCATCAGCTCTGAAGTGTACTTAACTCTCATATCTAAAAACCTGGTTTTTCCTCAGAAATCACCCTCGTAAATCTTTTGTAGCCCAGGTTCTTGAAAAAGTCACCTAGACTTTGGGGTTCTTGTCCTCACCTCACCTTTACTTTTCAGCCCTCAAACCAGCACCCCTCCCTTGAAAATGCTGTCACTAACGCAGCCAGTGGATGGCATCCAGGCCCCAAGATCCATGGATGTTTTCAGTCTGCATCTTCACTGACCTGAGTCTGTGATGTCACACTTGCCCTTTTACCTCCTACCTCCCCGATCTCCTTCGTGGACAGCCTGCCGGTTCTGTAACCGAACAAAACGCAGGTCCGGCTGCCTGCTGCCACAGAAGCCGAACTTGTGAGGCAGGCGCTAGGGCCACAGGAAAGAGATTTGTTCGGGTGCCACATGACTTGGGAGAATGGTGGCCGCCCGACTCAAAGACCATCTTATTTTCTGCCCAAGCCCACCATTCCCTGTAGAGATAAGGAGGGGAGGGCTTTTTCTCCTACTCAATTAGCTTTCTGTCTTTCTGTGGGCTGGGTCCTATCCATTCGTCTTTCTAGCCTTTGGTGCGCCCAGTGTAAGGACCTCCCCCTGCTGCTGTCTTGGCCAATGGGGAACACTCCCTGGAGCGCCAACTGACCGTCTGTGGTAACAACTCCCCCCTTCAAAACCCTGGACCCTTGTAATCTTACAAACTGTCTGAATTTCTCCATGTCTCCCCACCTTCACTGACACCAGCTGGCTCAGGGCTCCATCGCCCCTTACCTGCATTCATGCAGCAGGTTCCTGATTGGTTCCCCCATCCACCTCGTTCTCTCACTGAGGCCAGGGGGGTTGTTTAAAATTCAGGTCGGCAGAGGCTGTCCCCTGCTCACCTGACAGGAGGTTGAGCGCCACAGGGTCCTCCATGGCCGCACTGACCACCCCACAGTCTCGGCTGTGAGCCTGGGACACCCTCATCCCCCTTAACCTGGTTATCGTTCACCCCCCCCCCAAGTCTCCCCTTGGGTCGCTCTTTCTCACCGCAGACTGGTTACATTGCCTTGCTGTAAGCGGACACGCCATCCTTAGTTTGTCTCTCATGGCGTTTACCACTCCTGTCATTGTTTGTTCAAGGCCTTCCTTGCCCTGATGCCTTCCCTCCACCCTTGCCTCCCCCCACCCGCTTCCTCTGACTGGGGAAGCTCGTTCGGTGGCAAAAGCCCACCTGTGTTGCCACGAAGCCATGTATGGCTTTTTCTTTGGCCCACTTAGCGTGCCTGGCGCATTGACAGGTGCTCCATACATGTTGATGAGAATGAAAATTGAACTCAGAGGTGGTTATCTCATATCGGTAAAAAAACAATTAGGCTAAACACATTAAAGTCATTCAAGATGGGCTTGCCTTTTCTGAAGAAGTTACTTGCTAGGAGGAAAAAAAATCCAACATGATGGAATTCAGCGGAAATTCAAACCAAGGGGAGTGAAGGCATTAGGGCCAGGTGGTGAAAGGCTCGGGCAGCCGCTGGTTCTCCCGGCTGCTGGGCCTTCCCCAGATCGCCCCACTCACCGTCTAAACACTGACTGGGGTTCCCCCCAGTCTTCTGCGGTCTTAAATGTGAGCGCAAGAAAAAGGAGAGACTATACGTTGACTTCATTTCCCTTTCAGATTTCACAGGAGTGGAATTCCCAGTAGATTTTTCAAGGATAAATCACAATACTTGAAGTCTCAAAGACTTTAATATCAGATTCTCAAAGCTTTGCAGATGCTGGGGGCTTAGTGTCTGAACAGCTCTGAAGCTTGAGGACAAAGCTGGGCCCCTGTTCTACCATTTGAGGGGTACAGGGTGGTCTGGGAGGCACAGAACCAATGTCCTGCTCAGCTGAACCTCTGGATGGAACATAATTACCACACCTCAGTTTATGTTGATCCAGGATACAGGTCTGTAACACTCCTACTCTTGCGAAAAGCCAAGAGACTTGTAATTGGCATAAAGAACTCACCTTCCATGACTCATTCCCAAGATTGCACCACTTGGCTCACCTGAGCATGTGTCTGCCTCACACGCTCTCCTTGTTTTTGTAGTGCTCTGCGTACCTTCGACTGCGTGGTGAGATTTTGCTCATAAAGGAGATGGAGAGAGACCTTTATGCAGAGGATGTTTTGGAGCCTGGTGCTGGCACGAGTAGCTGGCTAGGCCAGCTACTGGATGGGTGCTGAGAGAGGAGGGACTGAGGGTGACTCTGTATAGGGCGCGATTCAATTATTCCATCTGGCGGTGACTGCGTCTGTGCTTGGAAGAGATGTTTGCGTTCAGCCGTCAGTAATATCTGTCCTGGGAGTGATCTGCATGGGTTTCGAAGCTCTGGTATATGCCCAGTTAGTGTTGTTAAAGCCTAAATCTCCTTGCTCATTGGCCCCCTCGTCATACCTAACGTCCATCTTTATCACTGGTAACATTCCTCGTTCTGCTCTCTGTTTTGTCTGGTATTAATACAGCCACTCTGGTTTTCTTTTTGGAGAGACTCTAGTGAATACAGTTACGTGGACTTCAAGTATACATTTCCATGGTATATGATCCGTGAATTGGGCTGGGTGCCCACCACCCAAAGTCAAATCACCTTCCGTCACCACAGATTTGGCCCCTTTCATCTTTCACTGCCCTCCTACCCGCCTCCCTCTGGTGACCACCACACACTGTCTGCATCTGTGAGTGTCAGTTTTATGTCCCACATGTGGGTGAAGTCATATGATTGTTGGCTTTCCGAGTGACTTATTTCACTTAGCTTGATGTTCTCAAGGACCATCCAGGTTGACGCAAATGACTGTTTTCATCTTTTCTAATGGCTGTGCGGTGTTCCGTGGTACCGATGCACCACGTCTTCTCTGCCCAGCCCCCTAACAGAGGACACTTCGGTTGCCTCCATGGCTTGGCCTCCGTCAGTAAAGCTGCGGTGGACACAGGGGCGCATGTGTCTTTGCAAATAAACGTTTTCAAACATTTCGGGTAGAAACCCAGAAGAGGGGTTGCTGGGTCATATGGTGACTCTATTCTTAGCTCTTGGAGGAACCTCCACACTGTTTTCCACAGTGGCTGCACCAGTTCACAGTCCCACAGCAGGGATTGAGGGCTCCTTCTCTCCACAACCCCTCCGACACTTGTCATTACCTGTCTTGTTGATAATAGCCCTTGTAACAGGAGTGAGGTGGCTTCGCCCTATAGTTTCGATTTGCATTTCCCTAACAGCTGGTGAAGTTGAGCATCTTTTCATAGATCTGTTGGCCATTCATGTGCCTTGGGAGAGGTGTCTGTTGTGTGCTGTATGTTCACAAGGTATAACTTCTCCCATTCTTTTACTTTTAACATATTTATATTTAAAGTTAGTTTCTTTAAAATAGTACATAGTTGGGCCATTCTTTTTAAACCCAGTCTCTCAATCTCTGCCTTTTAACTGGTGTATTTTGATATTTATATTTAGTGTGATCGACTGGTTAGATTAAGATCATCTTACTAGTTTTATGTTTATTTGATCTGTTCTTTTTTTCTCTTTTATTCTGTCTTCTTTGGGTTAATTGAATTTTTTAATGTTCACTTAAACTACTCGATTGTTTTATTGTTTATATCTTAAAATGCTTTTTAGGGATTGTCGTAGATTTTACAATATACATCCAATTACTTTCACTCGACCTTTAAATAACATTATTTTGCTGCATGTGTAGTGTAAGGACCTTGTAACAACACACTCATAATTCATTGCTCCCATTCTCTGTGGGATTGTTGCCATACATGTCCGGTAAGGAATCGGGCTGTGTGTGGATTCTGCCATTGCTATAGCTACCTTCCGTGCAAACCGAGCTTCCTCTGTTACTTTGCGGCCAGGGTGGGGTTTGGGCTTTACCCCATGCTTCCGTTGTGCCCTCAGCTCTAGGCTTGAGTCTGCACATCGGAGAGGTTTTCACCCACCCCCTGCCCCTGCCTCGGAGGTAGGCTGTTGTTCTTTGATGCTTGGCCATTGCTCACAGGGTGCAGGGTTGAGGATGGGCTGTCAGAGCCGGAGAGCACACGCCTATGCCAGTTTGGCCTTCATCTTCGGTGTGCACTGCGCCCTGAGTCTCAGGGGTAGGGCCTAGATGATCCTGCCCCTCCCGGTGGTAGGAGCTCTCTAACAAACTGGGCCCGGGGTATTTTCTGCTCCTCTCCAGGAGCAAAGGGTTTCCTTCTTTGTTATTCCCTAGCGACACCAGGTGCTCTTAGAGTGATGGGGTTTTCTGGTCTTGCGCCTCCCCTCAGTCCTTCTTGGGAGCATCTGGTGAGATGGGCGGGGAAGAGCCTGCAAGTGGGTACAAACCCCCCTGGAGTGCGTGGCGCCCAGCGGTTCTGTGTCTTCACGCTGGCCCCCATAGGCAGTCCATTCCATTTTTAATGACTTCTCCCCCGCCCCCCCAGCTGTGTGACGCCTGGCACCCGCCCTAGAAAGCCATGTTTGCTTCTGTCTTTCCTTATATTCCAGGCCATCCGGCTGCCCTGTGGCGGGTTCTAGGAAGGTTAAGATTTTGCCATGCATACAGCTCTTCCTATTGAGGGCCAGAGCGACAGCACTCTTCGCAGCTGTCTAACATCTTTGGGAATGTTGTACTTACTTGTCAAGGCCCAGAATTTGGGTTTTGCTGCCTCATGGGGTTGCAGTTCAGTTCCGATGCTCAATGAACTTGCATTAAACGCCTGCCTAATGTCCTTGCAGAAACCTGGGGACTGTGGCAGCCGTGGAGCCGGTGTAGTGCCACCTGTGGGGACGGTGTCCGCGAGCGTCGCCGCCTGTGCCTGACTTCCTTCCCTTCCCAACCTGGCTGCCCTGGAATGTCCTCGGAGACCTCCCGGTGCTCCCTGGAGGAGTGTGCGGGTAGGTATTCTTCTTCCTTCGGGGCCTCTCCCCAGAGAGGCCTTGGAGCCGGTGTCTGCCTGACCGCCACCAGTCTGCATTCAGGAGGGGACTCGTTCACGTCCTGTGATTGCTTTCGGCCATGTGAGCCCCGTCCGTGTCCACGCGTGTGTCGTGGACCGGGGACGCTGCCAGGGAGCTGCCAGGGGACCTAATACTGTAGAAGGTTGGGAAGTGACGAGGACATCCATCCGAATTTTAAAGGTTCAGACATACAAAATTATTTTTAAACAGATGAAAGTAGAAGAGATGATTGTTTTTCCCCCTAAATTTTCTCTTTGTTTTTGCTTCTACCTCCTTTAATTCTCTTTCCACCAAAATTGTGAATCACTGTAAAATTTTAAAAAAAAACTTTCTGCTCATCATCCCAGAGAAGCTCCAAGGGACCATGGAGAGCATTTTTTGTCAAAATGGGGCAAGACGCCCTGTCTTATCTCCAGGATGGCCCCGCAGGTACCCTCCGCCAGCCCGACCCAGGAGGGGAAGGCGGGCAGAGTCATTCCTCTCATCACCTGGAGACTGGCCTTCCCTTCGCCCTCGGAGCATCGCGAAGGCGCACGCCAGCAGGTGCTCATGAGGATCTGATGTCCTTGTCTCCAGATGTGATGCTCACGTGGTTCCGTGACGTTTGCTTCAGCTCATGGAGCCGAATCCCACTCCTTCGCCACAGGTTACAGTAATAACGAATCCTCGCTCTCCGCACGCACCCTTCCACCTTCTGGCACCTAACCTGTCCCGTTGAGTTGGCTGGCCTTTGCTCTGGTCCTGACCCTTAGAGAAAGTGCTCCGGTCAAGTCCTGACTTTCTCCACTTTTCATTTCCAGGTTAGGAAGCCATCCCTGGTTCCTTGTCCCATCCCCATCTGGGGAAGGTAGATGTTTCTCTGTGCTTGGATCTCAGGTTAGCTTTTAGCCAAAACTACAGGCAACACCTTGGTCAGCGTCCAGGCCTGTGGCCTGAGAAAATCATTCTCGCTATCTTGTCTTTCCAGCCAGTGCTACAGAGCCTCTTCCCTTCGCTCTAGTATCCCAAGGATGGTCTCTCTGTGTGTTTTTTTTTTTCTTCTTTTTAAAAAGATTTTATTTATTTATTTTTTAGAGAGAGGGGAAGGGAGGGAGAGAGGGAAAGAAACATCCATGTGTGGTTGCCTCTCATGTGTCCCCTAGTGGGGACCTGGCCTGCAACCCAGGCATGTACCCTGACTGGGAATCGAACCAGCAACCCTTTGGTTCACAGGCTGGCACTCAATCCACTGAGCCATACCAACCTGGGCTCTGTTTTTTCTATTACAGCTTCAGACCCAGGCTCTTTTCCTAGCCTGGAGCCTGCCCCTGTTTTTTTTCGTAAGCCTTGGGCCACATCCTGAATCTGTTTCTTCTCCAGCTACATCTCATACCGCTTGCTAAGGCTCTCTTCTCTGTCTATTCTTTCTTTATAAGTTCCCTGCACTTCCCACTGTGCCTTCCTTGTATATCACTTTCTCCAAATACACCTGTTCCTCTGAATTCGGAGATGGCGTGTTGTGTTAAAACATTTCATCTGGAGTTCCATATCATCAAATGAATTTAAAGTCAACTCCCACCAGCTTTCACTGCACCTTGATATTGTTGAAGTGACAACAACATCAACCATTTATGGACCATCTGCTATGTGCCAGCTGAACTTTAAATACATTGTCTCACCTGAGGCTCACAAAGAAGGATAATGATACCTGGCTCCCGTCCTAAGAGCTTCCTGCAGACCAGGCATTTTCCCAGGGCCTCACATACATGAAGTAGGTGTTTCATTATCTCCACATACAGGGGACGACTTTTTGGCTTAGAGGGGGTACGTGGCCCGCCCAAGACCGTGAAACTGGAGAGCAGGGGACTAGACCTGGCCGCATACTGAGCCACCTATCTTGAATACTTTGCCTTTATATTCAGGCCGGTGTAGCTTTCTAGAAGCACCAACAACCTGAAAGTAGCCATCTTTTTTTCTTAATCTTTGAAATTTCATCTTTATTTTTTTATTGTGGTGCTATTACAGTTGCCCCACTTTCCCCCCACTGCTCTCCCCTGCCCAAAACTAGCAATCATTTTTGAGGACAAGAGGTGGTATTTCATGTTCTGGCATCTTAACTCTGTAATGCTGGGTGGGAACTAGAAATTTGTATGTAACAAATTAGCCGAAAGGGTGGGTGGTACAAACACCCCCACTTCTCTCTATGTGGTCCTCAGATGAATGCTGCTGCAGATAAATATGCTCATTTCTTTCCAGTGTTCTCTTTTTCCTATTCAACCCATCTTCCCCTCCTTGGAGACACAGAGATCTATTCGCAGGCTGCTGAGCATCAGGAAACCTCCTTCATTTCAGGCGGAAGAGGAAAGACTGGGCGAGGCAGAGGAGGGCGAGGCAGCAGCCTGGGGCTGTTCTCCAGCTGCGGTTTTGAGGGGGCCGGCCGGGCTGCAGACAGCAGCTGAGGGAAGGGCCTGCAGCGTGGAACAGCCCTGCCGCTGTCCCCTGGCGTCAGCAGCCCCGGCAGATGGAAGAAGCGATAAGTCAGGAAACAGGTCTTTCATCTTTCCACTGCGTCCCCTTGGCTGAGAGTTTAGAGTTTTGTTCGGCTTGGAAAGGCGGTTTTCACGTCGAGGTCTGGGTCTAGTTCCGTGTTAATCTGGTTCGTCTTGTTCCACGCAAGAGCAGGAGGATCTATGTGCCGTTGCACCCACGTTCCATCTGGTGGGGTAGTGACCGTTTTGCCAAGACCTTTTTAATAATGAATCAATGGACTAATTAACCTTCCATTTACTGAGTAGCACGTATGTGCGAGTTTCCATGACTGGGGTTGGGAATGTACCGACAGGACATGTCCCTGTTGCGAAGGGACCTCTGGGGCTTTTCTCCAGCTGTGGTTTTAAAGGGTCCTGGCCAGTGAGTTACTTGTCACAAGCCCCTGTTCACGTATGAGTTTCTCTTGACAGGTGCTAATTCAGGCACAACCCACCTAAATCATACTGCATGTCGAGTTTCACACTGGTAAGAATTTCCTGATGTACACCTCAGAGGTACACCTAACTGCAGGTGTCCCAGGTACCTTAAGTGAAAACTTAGACTTTTCCTGGAAACCTTCCTCAGGCTGCTTCTGCGTAGTAGAAGATTGGAGGCAAGTGCCAGCAGGACCTGGGAGCCCAGGGCATAGTGTCTCATTGGTCACCTGGCTTCTAAGGGTCTCTGGTTTTTAGTTTGGCTTCAGCTGCCAGCAGAGAGAATAGGCAAGACTACAAATCCCAGTCCTTGGCTAGTTTACACCTTTCTTTAACTGTTAGATAAAGAGAGCAAGCCACTAGGAGATCTTAACACCACGCCCAGAAAACAGCCGCAGAGAATGGCCACAACACCTATTTGTTCTTCCTTCCCCAGGGCTCCCCGCCTCCAGCCCGCCGCCTCGGCAGCCCCCGGACCCCGAGAAGTCCGACAACATTGTGACGGTCACCGGGATATCGCTGTGCCTGTTCATCGTCGTGGCCACCGTGCTCCTCACGCTGTGGAGGAAGTTCGGCCGCCCCCCGAAGTGCAGCACCCCCGCCCGGCTCAGCTCCGCGCACTCGCCCGGCTTTCGGAAGAACTCGGACGAGGAGACCATCTGCGAGCTGGGCGAGCCGCGCGGGAGCTTCTCGGACGCGGGGGACGGGCCGGCGGGGGACCCGGGCATCCCCCTGACCTACAGGCCGGGCGCGCCGGCCGCGCCCGACGACGAGGCCTCGGGCAGCGAGAGCTTCCAGTCCAGCGCGCAGAAGATCCTCCCGCCCCTGTTCAGCTACCGGCTGGCCCAGCAGCAGCTGAAGGAGATGAAGCAGAAGGGCCTGACCGAGACCACCAAGGTCTACCACGTGTCGCAGAGCCCCCTGACCGACACGGCCCTGCAGGCGGCCGCCGCCCCGCCCGCCGACCTGCCCTTGGACCTGGACGGCCCGGAGGAGGCCGCGGCGCCCAAGTTCCGGCTCAAGTCCCCGTTTGCGGACCCGCCGGCGGCCGGGCCCGCGGACCGGCCGGCGTCCCGGCTGCAGGGCCCCGGCGCGCAGGCCGCCTGCGCCGTCAGCCCCAGCCAGACCGTGATCCGCAAGGCCCAGGCGAGGCCCGGGGGCGGCCGGGCGGGCGCGGCGGACCGCGGCCCGCCGCGGAGCTTGCAGTTCCGGAGGACGGCCAGTTTCCACGAGGCCAAGCAGGCGCGGCCGTTCCGGGAGCGGAGCCTGAGCTCCCTGCCCCCGCGGCAGGCGCCGGCCCGCGCGGCGCGGACGCGGCCCTGGGAGCCGGCGGAGGACCGGGCGCGGCCCCCGAGTCGGGGCGCCGCCGCGTGCGCTGGGCCGCTGGACCGCGCCCCAGGAGCAGGCGGCGTAGGCCGCCCGGTCAGCCCTCCCCCCAAGTCCTACACCTTGGCGCAGCCGGCGAGGAAGCCGGAGCCCGGCGTCCGCCCCGCGGGATCTGCGGCCGGAGGCGACAGAGCGGAGCCTCCCAGGGCTCGGAGGGGACCGTCCCCCAGTCACAGGAGCGCCGCCAGGAAGCAGCCCTCGCCCACCGCCCCCAAAGAGAGCTACCCCAGGGTCGGCCCCCTGAGCCCTTCGCAGTGTAGGAAAGACAGGTGTCAGAGCTTCCCCGCGCACCCCGAGTTCGCCTTCTATGACAACACCTCGTTCGGCCTCACCGAGGCCGAGCAGAGACTGCTGGACCTCCCGGGGTACTTTGGGTCAAACGAAGAGGACGAGACCACCAGCACGCTCAGCGTGGAGAAGCTGGTCATCTAGGCCCGGGTCGGCCGGCCCTCCGTGCTGCTGCCGACCTCTGCGGGCTCGGGCGCCGCGCCAGCTGCGCACACTCCGTGGGCCAAGCCTCCTCACCGTGTCACCCATCGGGCAGTAGGACAGACGTGGGCAGCGAGTGACCCCTGTGTGCGCACGCATCATAATTCATAAGGAAGAGGTTATCGATCCCGACTTTCCCCGTTGTTGTCGTGTTTCCATTGATTTCTAACTAATAACCACGATAATAAAATTTAAACGGGAGTGAAATAGGGCTTGGTCTCATGCGGATATGAAAGATGACAAGATGTGACTTGTATGACATGCTTTAAACACGTCATTGGCAGTTTCCAACTTGACACACACTGGGGAGTCTCAACCCTAATAAGGGCTGGGACATAGCTTGCTAACTGGACTCCGAATTGTAATTTATTGTTATAAATACTTCAGAATTTGACACCTGTTTCATGTTTGGCTAATTAAGTCAATTAGGACGGTTAGGTCCTAGGCCACCTAGACGTGGTGATACTGCGAAATAGTTCGGAAGAACTTTCAGGCCAGAGTTGGGTGATATCTTACTTTTTGTGCGTGCATCAAGGAGTTCTGGTGACTTAACACAAAATTATGTGAGTTAATTCTGCTCTGCAGAAACAACATAAGAAGCTGATTATTCAGGTAGTGAATCAAATGGAGACCTACCCATCCATCCATCATTATTCTGAGCAAAAAGGAAGCATTTTGGAAAGGAGAATATTGTTTCCCGAGCATCATGGGGAGTGTGGGCTGCGAGGGTGCTGTCCAGGGCCCTGCCTCACAGCCGAATGTTGACTGTGCGCTCCTGGACCAGCGTGGCAGCCGAGACCTCTGGTGGCGGGGAGCGGGGGGCGGGGGGGGGGTGGTTCAGACCCTGGGATGTGTGTGTTTCCCAAGATAACTTTCTCATGTTAATCAGGAAGCCTGTGAATTAATCACGGTGTATGGAGAACAGGTGGACTAGATTGTGCTCTTACAGCTTAATCTTTTTTAATTGGAAGAAAGAATAAAGAGGGAAAAGTCTTTAAAAAAAAAAAAAAGATTTCCTCTACTCACTTCCGGAGAGAGGGGGAGGGAGGGAGAAAGGGGGAGGAAAACATCAGCGTGCACGGGAAACATCAATCTGCTACTTCCCACATGTGCCCCGACCTGGGCCCAACCCATAACCCAGGCATCTGCCCACCTGGGAATGAAACCCGTGACCTTTCACTTCACAGGATGAAGCCCAACCAGCTGAGCCACACGGGTTGGCGAGGGAAAAGGCTTTTAGAAATTTAGAATCACTTTTGTTTTCTGATTCACACTGCCTACCACATTGTGCAGATGAAGGATTCGAGGTGGAGGGAGGGGAATGGACTCCTGCAGGGTTGGATGAACTTGGCCTCGTTCTGACTCTAACTGCCAAACTCTGCACTCTGCCTTCACAGCCTTTGCAAGTCTTCTCTAACGGTAGCAATTTCCGGAGAAAGCGGGCCCTTCTGCGGTAAGAGGCACAGGCAGATGCCTTTCACTCAGTTTTCCCAAGGAAAGGAAGCTGCTCGATGTTAGGCCTGGTCCTGCAACTTGCTTTGTGTGGAAGTGAGGGCTGCACCCAAGGGCCTGAAGGCTGGGCTCCCTCGCTGGAAGTCTGCCATCGGGCACCACGCTGGCACTCTGAATAGGGTGTGCTCGCTGTCGGCCCTTGGACCTGAAGCCTTCTGTGCACACACTCGGGCAGCCACACTTTCCTTCTTGCTCCCCGTGACCTCTCTGGCTGCCACACCTGCCCTGCCTTTTAGGCTGGTCTGCCTCTTCCTTTCCACGTCTATCAGGATGTCAGCCTGCCGTCGAGACTTCAGGGACCCTTGGAGTGAGTGGGATGAGACGGGACCAAAAAAAATCACACACAATACTGCACTTTCGAAGGTTTCTGTGATCTCTGCGGTGTTAGTGCTTCGTTTGTGCCATTGTTCGCGAACATGAAGACATACTTCCTTTTGGCATTGCCGTGGTAAGAACCGTCTACCGTCCTGGCACAGGAGGCGTGGATTATTCGGCAGCATCTGACGGCTGGGATGTGCTGATACAACGAGGAGGAAACCAGACTTTTTAATTTCCATTTTCTTTGTTTATTATACTTGAAAGCTTTGTTCTCCTTCCAAGTTCACGGGCTTGTGTGCTGCCCGTGAGGACAGAGGGCTCATACTCCTTTCAGACTTCATGTGAATTTCTCTGCCATGTCAGAGTGAGAGCAAAACGGCCACAGGGAACGTGGGGAGTCCAGACAAACACTATGAACAGAAGGATTTTCTGTGGGATTATAGTCTCCCCCAGTGTTGCTGTGTCTAAATGAATAGCACAGCGACCTAATGCCAGCGTGTGACACACTCACCGTCCGTAGTCCAGTTTTCTGTGGCTCTTACCAAGAGAAAATCTTTACATTTCATAGTTAATTTGGCCTCGCCTTGGAGAAACAGAAAAGTAGATGCTTCAGCATTGTTTTTGGTGGACATGGGCCAAATTTATCAAAAGTAATTTCCCGTTCTGCGTGTTGTGTCCCTAGGTCCCAGTCCCAGGGGCTGCCAGTAGGTAAGAGCTGGATAAAGATCTATGGGATAAATAGCCATTCAGAAGCCCTCCTACTGTATCTGTGGTTGAACTACAGCAACTTTAACACTTTACATCTGAAACAGGATGTGTTCCCGTGTGATATTGTGGAATTTCAATTTCTAGAAGTCTCCAAAAGTGGAAGCCTCGTCTTTTGGGGATATGACCCCGGCTGAAGGGGAGGGTATCCGTGGAGCCCATTGCGGTGTCTGTACACAGTAGTCACTTCATGAGTGTTGAATGTACGTGAGAGAGTGGCATCCAAGTGAACGTGGTCCCCTGCCTTCCTAGCACGTCTCTTCCATTCACTCCAGTGCTCTGGAATCTGCCCCACCACTTTGGGGCAGGTGCTCCCCAACTGCGAACTTCTAAAGTGGATTTGAGAGAGCTGAGAGCAGCCCGTATGCCAACCCCTAAATGGTAATCCAGCCCTTCCTATGAGTTTTCTCTCCTCAAGCTCCATTCCACTCCACCCTGATTCAAAAAACACAAAACTGCTGTTTTACAACTTTGATGATTTCTCGTTTTATCTTAGGTATGTAACTTGTAAAATGACCCTGTACAGTTCTTAGTCTGTGCAGCTTCTGAGTCACTTATATATGCAAATAACAATGTATTGGAATCTTACGGTATTATGGAAACTTACGGTATTGTAGTAGTATGTAAGGCCTCCAGATCATTCCAGCTGAGTCGTGTTTTGGACAAGAAGTAGTAGTTTGGCACAGTCGAAAGCATACAAGTTTAACCCTGACCCTTCTCTTCTGGCCATGCAATCTTAGGCAAGTCGCCTAATCACGCAAGTCTCGGTTTTCCAGACGTAAAATGAGATAATCTTTACCCTTGCTCTTGGTTTAGGATGGGGACTTGAGTGCACATAATTATTTTGTTTCCCTCCTAGGACTCAATTAAAATGATAGAAAAGGTACAATACCAAAAACAGTTTAGAATAGAAAAGGGTGAGTGATTTCAATGAATTCCGGTAAGACGAAGTGCCTGGGGAACACTGAGTGGAAGACGCTTCGGCCCAGGCTGTGCGCGGGGGTCACAGAGAAGATGAGGGAGCCTCCCTGTGTGGCAGACCCTTGCAGACGCTGGGGGTTCGAGGTTGCCGGAGTGGAGAGAAGGCGAAGACAGTGGAGATCTCTGTGTGAAATGCTCACCCTCCCTCACTGCTGCTCAGCTCCCGTGCAACTACTTCTCCAACCACAGACAGAAACCAAGTCAACCCACCAGCACATGACCAGAGGGGACTTTTCCGAAGGCACGGAAGGGTCTTTCCGAGAAGACTTGGGCAGATGGGGCTGCCCCTGGTACCCTAGCACAAGGCCGTCTACACTCTGGCATCTGAGAGGCCTTCGAGTGGTGACCGTCGGCAAGTCCCACATGGGCTTCCAGTTTCTGGTCGGCCTCTCTCCTGCCTCATTTTGAAGGACAGCCTGACAGCTGAGAACTCACCAAACCTTTGGGAAAGCCTGTGGCATGATGAACAATGATAAACAGGCTCCAGAGGAAACAGATACAAGTGAAGAAATTTGAGAAGAGTCACATAAAACCCCACAACACTATCACTAAAAATATATGACACGATGCTACATTTATTAAACAAGAACATGATGCTATAAGAAAAAAAAAAGAATGAGAAAATGGGAAGGAACCCTTGGGAATGAAATATTTCATAGGAAATTGTAAGCCGAATTGGAGGAAATCTCCTAAAACTTGGAGCAAAAAATATGTAAAATACCAGAGAATTAAATACACACACACACACACACACACACACACACAGAAGATCTGTCCAGAGGGACTCAGTAAGAGAGTAACAAGAATTCCAGAAAGAGCAGAGAAAGCCAAGGGGGAAAGACATTAAAGAAAGAACACAATGAAAATTTCCAGAACAAAAGCTGTGAGCTTTCAGTTAAAAAGGGCCTCCTGAGAAGTGATTAGGGACAATGGAAAAGGCCCTCATCACCTGGAAGTTTTAGAACAATAAGCGCTACACAGAAAGCCCAAGAGCTTTCCTGGGCTTGGGGAACACAGACTCCTACAAGAAACAAAAATCGGGGTGGCATCGGATTGCTGTCAGCTGTCCTAGAAGCAGTGGTACAATAGCTTCAAAATTCAGGGGGAAGTGATTTTTGACCGGGGAAAACTATGCTTAGTCACGCTACCTGCGAGGGCGACGTGAAGCACTGTTAGACATGCAGAGACTTGGGTGCAAACCTTACGCCCTGTCGTGAGAAGTCATTTGAGCATGAACTCCATCAGCGGGACAACAAAGTAACACAAGGGAGACAGTGGGGTTTGGGAAAGAGCAGACGCGACCGAGAATGTCAGCTGTGTGCACGACTTAGCCACCGTGCATACTTGAGCAAGGACATTGGAGCCAGCCCAGAAATGGCAAAATTGCAAGCAGATGCGCTCTGACTTGACTTGTGAGTAACGAGGGAACACGATTCTGCTCCTGAGAAATGGAAGGCATCACTAAAGGAGTGAGGAAGGGGCTGATGAACTGATCAGCTACCCCCAAATCCTGTTAGTGAAACAGGGGCTGAAAGAATGGAAAAACCTGCCTGGCTGCCTTAGCGATGCTTGGTTCACGCTCAGAGTAGGTGCTCTCTACGCACCTGCTAAACGAATGTTGAACGACCAGTTCCTGCGCCGGGTCCCGCTTTCACGAGCTCCGAGCAGCAGCTACTCCCAGGTCCCTGGAGGGCGCCTTCCTGCTGACGGCTGCCCTGGCTCCACTGTTAGGGGTGGAAGAAGAGAAAGGGCCATCCTGGATCAACCTCTAGGAACAACCTCTAGGAACTCGGTAAGGGTGGTTTAGCAAAGAACTGCATACAAACGCAAATGAGAGACTAAATACTAGTTAAGGTAAACCTCATTTGGTTAGGTATACAATTTAAAAAAAACAAGAGCTGACGTCTGATTGCTTGAGGACTGATTTTGGCCTACAGATGAGTTTTGAACAAAAAGTTTTAATTTCAATCCCTTTTTGGCGGGGCCTAGGGAATCCAGTTTTTCACAGTTCCTAAAATCCCTATTATTTTGTTTTTCTCGTTTACATAATTCATGAGAACCCTGCAGGCAGGGAGCCTTGGGTTAGTGTTAGCAGAAACCAGGGTGAGACCTTTGGGTGTCAAATCGGCCTAAAATTAGAATTTCGTCTTCGATATTGGTTTAACCTAGCTTTCAGAACTGATGGGCACTGTTTCTTCACTTGATTTATCTTGAGACAGGGGTGTCAAACTCATTTTCACCAGGGGCCACATCAGCCTCACATCAGCCTTCAAAGGGCCGGATGTAACTTTAGGACTGTATACAGGTAACCACTCCTTAACTCGGGGCAAGGAGCTCGGCGCTGCCGCCGGGTAGAAACAAGGTGCCGGGCCAGATACAACAAGGTGAAGCGCCGGATTAGGTCCTCGGGCCTTGTGTTTGCCACCTGTGTTTTAAGAGTTTTGTTAACTGCTACAACTTGTGAAAAACATAAAGGGCTCGTTATGAGTAATTTTCCAGAGGCTCTTACAGATACACATTTTTCCCAATAACCACGACTCACTTGGTACTCAACACTCAGGTGGCAGCCGAGGTGCAAGAGTGTGTGGGGTCTCATTGACTTGGCCCAGCAGCCTTGAGAGGCTCGGAGAGTAAGGACGTGCTCCGGGGTACGCAGCTGCCTGCCACTGCAGCTGAAAAGAATCTCCTGATGCCACCACCACCCCCACCACCACCACCACCGTGTCTGCAGTCCCTGGTCCCTGAGGCAACACATGGTTTCCTGTCACACCCGGCACTGAAAAGAAGGATAGTAATTTTATAATCTACAAATGGCCAGCCTGAAGGAAGGTCTGCCGCAAGATTAGAATACAATAAAAATAGCTAGGATTGACGGAGTGCCCACTAAGTGCTGGCATTGTTTTAAGTGCTTACATGTATTATGTTAATTTAATTCCCGCATCAACTCTGTAAGGTGTTATTCTCATTTGACAGATGAAGACAGTGAGGTACAAGGACGTTGAAGAACTGGTTTGCTCGAGGGCACAGTTAGTGAACCGCTGAGCCAGGGTTTGAGCTCCGAAGTTTATATATGTGGAAATATAATAAAATGATGCCATAGCTACGTGCCTTTTGTTTAAAGGTGGGTGGCGAGGGTGGTGGGAGGCAGCAAATGAAGCGCTAGCCTGCATCCAAAACCCGATGAAATTTTTCTGGTATAAAGACAACGATGTGAGAGCTTTATTGATATTTTGATTGGCATCCTGTGATACGAACACGCAGTGTCTTTGGACATGTCTAAGGCTATAAAATATTTTCGAAGCGAGTGAGATGGAGCCGTCTGCACAGTGTCTTTGTTTTCCTGGTTTTCTCTCGTTATTCGGAAAGCCGGGGAGAACCGCGGGGCGCGCGGCTCTCCCTCCACGGAGCTGCCATCTGTTTCTCCTCCGGCAGCGCTGAGCGCAGACACTGTAATCCCCCAGCTCAGGCCCCGCCCAGGATGTTTTTAAATGGGAACTTGGTGTTGAAGCAAATCAAAGCAGAGCAGTGTTTCATGTAGGTGGAACTCGGGCCCTGGGGAGCCATCTATTATGAAAAGATAATTTGGTTGCTTTTGTGCTGCGCTTTCTATCAGTAACGTGGTCCCCCCCATCCGTTACATTAAATTTCGGCTTTGGCATGTCAGGAAAAAAATACTTAAATTTCAAGTCTGAGATAGTATAGGGAAAGTTTTTACTAAAGTATGGGAAGCAGGAACTTGCGTTGCGTTCCTCGCTCACAGTTGTGGAAAACGACATGAGGACAAGGACGTTGGCTTGACCTCACTGTTGCAAAACCGCCTCCAGAGTCATCGGGTGACATTCATAACGAACGATTGCTTGAAGGTTATCCGAATCCAAAGAAGAAGGTCACTAATGAGTGGTTTTAAGTTAATTTCCAAATGTTTTAAAATCTGCTTTAAGACAGAAGGAAGTTTTTGAAGAAGAAAAATGATTCCCCAGATTCCTAACACTATTTTCAGTTTGGGCATTCCTTTCCAGACTATGACGTGGGTGAATAATTAATGATTTTTTTTTTGCTGGACACATTTATTTTGCTGGCTTAAACTATCCAAAATTCTATTACGTAAAGTTTTATGCCCCATCTCATAAGACACAACTCAAGTGAAAGAGGACGCTTTTTTTTTTCCATTTAAAAACAATTTTAGCCCTGGCTGGTGTGGCTCAGTGAATCGAGCGTCAGTCTGCAAACCACAAGGTCGCCGGTTGGATTCCCAGTCAGGGCACAGGCCTGGGTTGCCGGTCAGGTTCCCAGGTTGGGGGCATATGAGAGGCAACCACACATTGATGTTTCTCTCCCTCACTTTCTCCCTCCCTTCCCCTCTCTCTAAAGATAAATAAATGAAGAATCTAAAAAAAATAAAAAAGTAAAAACAATTTTAAATGGATACCATCTTTATACAAATGCAAAATTTGCTTTCAGGGGATTTGTTTTCTAGAGTTTGAGAGGGCATGGTGACTATAAACACCAATGACCTGCGTTGTTGTTGATTTTATGTTAAAGTTATACAGCCTGGGCAATGCAGAATGTCTGGAAGAATCTAAAAAGAGCCAATCTGACAGGCATCACAGCAGCAGGTCTGGGGACTGGTGGGGCTGGGGATGGGCCAGAAGGATGCAGAGGCAGGGTCTCTGCAGTGGGCCCTGGGGGGACCAATGGGAGGAGAGAACAGAGGACAAGAAGGAGCAGCTAGATCCAGCTGGATGAAACTGGGCCCTGGAATGAATGCGGGCAATTACATTTCCATGAGGAAGTAGCTGCCGGGCCATATACTAGTTACTCCTAAAGTATTATAGGATGTTAAAGAAATAACTGGCCAATGTTTTTTTTTTTTTTTTTTTTACCAGAAATCAGGACCACTGTTTTGCTAAGTATTAGAGGTAAATGGGTGTGATTTGGACACTAAAGGGTTAAGGCACTCCCTGGGAGGAGCAAGGACTGGTGGCAAAGGGGCCACCTGTGAGTAGACAGCTACCAGGGAGCCACCAGGCAGAGCCCCAGGCAGCTGTGAGCCCAGCAAGTGCTGACTCAACACCATTACCTGTAATTTCCTGACACCCCCACCCCCCACCCCTCCGGGCCAAGAGCGCTGAGTAATGCTGCGCTTTCCCTGGGGCACCCCGCTGTGGGCACCCCCCAGGGTCAGGCCCATGGAGATGTCTTGCTAGTTTTTCTGAAACAAAAATCATTTGACGTGGGCTCAGAGTGTTTTCTGGGTGATTTCTACTCTACAGAGACTTGACTGCGGAAAATTCTCAGTGAACGGAAAACCCTTCACTGCCTATAACCCTTTGAAAATGTGTCAGGTGGGGCCAGGTATTAAAAACACCTGTTGGTTGCATTGCAGGAGACTTAACGGGTAGAACTTGGAAACGGACGGAAGCGGGGAGTGGTAAAGAGGGGAAACTTTCTGAGATCAGAGACTTAAACACAAGCTTGCTGAACTTGGAAAGCAGGAAGAAAATGGGATCCCTTCTGGTTGGAGGCACTTGGACCCTGGAGCTCAGATTCATGCTTGAACTGGATTCAGCAAGTGGAGTGGGCAGGAACAGAGGGCCCCCGAGAGAATGAGAACAGGGAGGGGAGACCGCTGGAAGGGGAAGCGTGGGATGAATGTCCGCGCTGGTCCGAGGAGCTGTGCTGTGAGTGTGTGGGAGGGTCTCAGGGGAAAAGATCGCTGCCTAGCTGGTTTGTTCTCTATCCGCCTAAGCATTCCCGGCACATTTTTGGTGGTGAGTTTCAACAATAGGCTTATCTATTAGAAGTACAACCACTTTTTAGTTTTTTTGGCAGATGCCTTTTTAATCCTAAAAAGACAATGAAGACATAAATGAAACTTTGGAACAACCTGACCCCTCCCGATTCCACTAGTCTTTAACTGGTAATGTTCTATTTTTATGTTTTCTTCTGCACTAACATTCTCCTTCTATAGCTGTTTTGGGGAGAGTAAACTTCCTCTCGGCGTGATATCTATTAAAGCAGTTTCTCACCCCCTAATAAGTTGGGGACATTTCTCCAGGCCTGCATTATTTTGCCTGGAACTGCCTACTTGAACTGCTGAGATGATTACCTGCAAATACCATTTCATGGCTCAAGATTCCTCCTTCCAAAAACTGTTCATCCGTGGTCATTGGGCCTGTTTAGTAAGGAGAGCAAGGCCCAGGAAGGTTGCAGAACTAATGAATGCTAGCACTCAGGTTTGAACCACACTCTTAAAAAAAAAAACCCTTTTCATTTTAAATCATTTTATTTTTTTAAGATTTTATTTATTTATTTTTGAAGAGAGAGGAAGGGAAGGAGAAAGAGAGGGAGAGAAACATCAGTGTGTGATTGCCTCTCATGTGGCCCCCACTGGGGACCTGACCTGCAACCCAGGCACGTGCCCTGACTGGGAAACAAACCAGCAACCCTTTGGTTCGCAGCTCACACTCAATTCACTGAGCTACACCAGCCAGGGCAAGATTTTAAATCATTTTAGATTTATAGAAACATTTTTAAAACAGTATATAGAACACAAGTATGCCCTTCATTCAGCTTCCCCTAACTAGAAAATTAACCTTGGTACAATACTATTAATTAAACTGCAGGCCTTATTTGAATTTCATTGGTTTTCCTTCCAGGGTCTCTCCCCCCCGACCCCGCCCCATCTTTCCAGGATCCAGTCACACTTAGTTACTGGGTCTCGGTAGTCCTCCAGTCTGGGAGGGCTCTTTCAGGATCTTGACAGCTTTAAGAGCAGTGATCAGGGACTTCCTAGAATATCCCTCGGTCTGGGTTTGTGTGATATTTCCCCACGATTGGATTGAGGTCATGTATTTTTTTGGCAAGAATGCCAAAGGGCACATGTCCTTCTCGGTGCACCTAAGGTACCAATTGCAGGTTCTCGGGGTGTCTGAGGAGTGCGAGATTGCTTCTCTGCTTTATCTATAGTCATTGCATAACTTGTAATTTTCTACAAGTGACACTACCCTTTTTCCTATGTCCTTATCCCTCTGTGTATGCATGTATGCGTGTGTGTGAGGGGGAGAACATACCAGTTTCTTATTTTTACAGGACACTTCATGCCTGTCAGCACAAACCAGAGGCTGAGTCACAGGCAGGGAGAACCAGTTCACACGCCAGAGTCAGCAGAGAAAGGGGTGAGATCTCAAGAAGAGGGAGCAGGTGGAAGACTGTTTACAAGTTAAGATATGCCACAGAGGCACTTTATTCAAATTATTTTCCCTTCCCCACAGTCATGTTAACTTTTTATTCTGACCCCCACAGCACTTATCTTAAACTATCTCAGACATTTCTTTCTCCCTGCTGATCCCCAACCCATTCCGCCTCCTCCACCCTGTGTACATTTCTGTCTGCCTTTCCATCCCCACCCGACTCGCTTGGTTCAGGCCTTTGCCAGGTTTGTCTGTCCTATTGCATAGCATTCCTCCTGCGCTTGACGGCCTCTCAGTTGTCCATCCTTTCCGACTCACCGCAGGCAGCCAGCCCTTCCTGCCCAGTGAGAGCTAGCAGCCGCTGAACCCTGGGCTAACCCGTTCAATGGCTCTGCCCAGATGCATTCTAAGCGAGCGCTTACGGACTGGCCTGCCTCCTTGACGGAGGCTGTGAGCTCCTTGAGAGGCGTGTCCTCCTTATTCCTGTATCTCTAATGCCGAACAACGTTGGGCACACTAGGGGCTGGATAAATGTGGGGTCCATGAATGAACAAATTAACAAATGAGTGGATCGATAAACCAAAGAGTCCGCTCAGTTCACCGGTTTTTAACTAGTAAACTAAACACTGTCTTCCCCTGCAAACCGTTCTCCCTGGAGTCGACAATTCATTCATTACACAGGGGACACGAGCTTTAAGGTGACATCTTACAGGTGATAGTTCTCTTCCACAAATAATTATTTTCTCAAAACATCAAGTTATTTTTCCCTTTCCGAAGGCATGTCTTTTTATGCCTCATATCTCCACCTAGTGAAGCAAGTTGGTAATACAGCCATTAAAGTATCTGTGGCGGTAAGAAACACAACTGTGAAAATTTTGCTTGCCAAAATAACCTGTTTCTATAACGTATCTGTATAGTCTCATGCCACTGCAGAAAATGCGGGTATATCAAACACATCTACAGTCAGCCTAATCTTTCACCACTTTTAAATCAAAGAGCCCCTCCTGTTTACTAACACCAGATGTCATTTAGATATTTTGTAGAATAACGTATTTGTGAACTATGCAAACGATCCCAGGAATTTAATATTTATTGAGTGGTTTTCAGTGATCAACATTTGCTTCAAGGTAAATACCATTTCATCATGATGCCCATTTTTATAAAACTTGGAAAGAAATATAAGAACATAATGTAGTTTAGGTAAATGTCTGTCCATCTGGCAGTGTGTGTACGTATGTATGTACATAGCTATCTATCTGTCTAGACTATACACACAACCTTGAGAAGAGCAGGCGCCTCCACGGATCGGGGAGAAGGGATAGAGAGGAACCCCTGGCAGCTTCCGCAGGATTAGAAGTGTTTTCTTTCCGTGTGAGGTTGCGGGTTCCAGGAGGTTCGGTTTATCATTCTGCACGGTAACTGAGATGCATGTTCTCTTTGATCCAGCAGCCCCACTTCCAAGGGGAGCTCCTCCATGGTCCAAGCACCAGGATATAAAGACATTCATAAAAAAGGGAGAACAGAGAAACAAAAAGGGAAGAAATGAATAGTCATCCAGAAGCCCGTGCATTCTCTACTTTTGTCCCCTTCTCTAAATGCGATACAAATTGGTTTTCCATAAAGGCAAGACTTAACGAGAATTGTTATGAGTATGGTCCTAGGATATGCTTCAATACAAATTTATGTGTTAAAAACAACTATTTTCTTTTAGATTTTTAATTTATTTTTAGAGCAATGGGCAAGGAGAGAGAAAGAGAAGGAGAGAAACCTCAGCGTGTGGTTGCCTCTCACAGGCCCCCCCAACCTGGGACCTGGCTCATAAACCAGGCATATGCCCTGACTGGGAATCGAACCAGCAACCTTTAGTTTTGAAGGCCAGCACTCAATCCACTGAGGCACACCAGCCAGGGCTGGTAACCCCCTTCCCTCTGGTAACTTCAAACACGCTCACTCATACGAATGAGGAAAGCCCAGGTCTCCACCCCCAGCATCAAACCTGGGGAGCTGTTCTCTTTCGCTCTGTCTCTCCATCATGTAGATCTGCTTCTGGGGGGAAAAAAAGAAAGAAAGAAAAATAGCACGTGCTGCTGCCTCCCAGGACCTGTGGGTGCCCTTCTTCATTCAGCCCTGTCTCTCTCACGCCAGTGGACCATGGGGATGGGGGAGGCATTCTCTTCAAACTTGGCCAGCAGCCGGATTGCCATGTACTTCGCTTGGTTCTGGTGGCCGAGGGCAACATCCTGTGGGTCAGTGCTCGCCAGGCTCTGGCCTGCCTCCTATGCAGCCTCTGGGTACTTCCTGCTCTTCCGATTGACTGGTCTTCCCCTCTTTCCAGCACCGTCCAAGTCCGCCTCTTTCTTATCCTGGGGAGAACGCAGCCCAGAGGTGGTCTGACCAAGGTTGCTGAGGAAGGAGGGGAGGGACTAGGGCATCAAGTCCTTGAACATCCCTCAAACTGGGTCAGGTGCACCCCCACCCCCACTCCCAGGTCCTCTCTTTGCCTTTCAAGATGGGAGAAATGCCCAGCTCCTTCTCTGCAACATCAAAGACCAGTTGGTTCTGCTTCCCCACATTCAGACAGCATCTGCTTCTAAGTCCCTGCATTCAGTAGTATTCCTTGCTCCACTACAGCCTCAGGACCACCTGGAACCTTTTGTTTGGGGTTGCCATGGACGCAGGAGTTCTTATTCCAGCACTGGCCTGTTACCAGCCGGAGGTGAAGACCTAGGGTGGGGTCTCTAGACAAGGACTGCCCACCTCAACCTCTGCCCTCTGCGGTGTCTGATGCTGCCCTTTGGACTCTCATCCTTGCGGAGAGTGGGAAAGAGGATGATGTTTTAGAGGTACACGGGATGGCAGGGTGGAGGATGAGGGGAGAAGGGGCAGGAAGGGGGACTTTGGGGGTGAGAACAGGATGGTCTGCCTTGTGCTCAGCTGTGGAAACCACTAATTAACGATCCTCCCCCTTCCCAGGCCCCTCCCAGAACCCCCATACTCTCAGGGAAGGTGGAAGGGGAACACTAGGCCAGCAGGTAGGACCAACGAGCAATCATCTGTTGCCTCCCGGGAACTGGGCAAAGATTTGACTCAACAGCCTTGGTGTGGGGAAATAAAAACTTTTTTTTTTAATGGGGGAAAAAAAAAAGGAAAAGGCATTTCTCAGAAAGGCAGCGGGAGAGAAAACTGCTACCGGGATCTCTAGGAACGTTCGCTCCCACTTAGGAAAAGCTGCACCAGAGTCCCAGGATCCGAGTCCCCCTGTGTGCCCCTGTGTGCCCCTATGTGCCCCTGCACCCCCCTGCACTCCAGGCCCCAGCCCCTTCCAAGTCTCAGCGCCTCAGCAGAAGTCACTTTGCTTGCAGGTAAGGGGACCCAGGGCTTTCACGGAGGCGGGCCCCCAGAATTCCGCTCTCCCTCGGTCCGGGGTCCGGCAGCCCTGGTTCGGAGGGCCACCTTTCTGGAACAAAAGCCTCGGAGCTTCGGGGTCCCTGTCCCCACTCTGGAGGAGCTGGCAGCTCTGGAAGGTATGGCATTTACAGGTGGCCAGGTCCCAAGCCCAACACTCAGAGTTTATGCCCAAATTGATATTTTTTTTTCCTCTGTGCTTTCATTTTTCTCTCCTTTCCAGAATTTAGGGGCTCGCAGAGTATCTCTTGCTGCCTCAGTGCAGACGCAATGTGACTACTTGTTAACTTGACAATGTTTTGTGATCTGCAATGACTTCCAGTGTTCTTCCTGACAGAAATCTGCTCTTCAGGATGTTGAGAGGTACATGTCTTTGCTTTCCTACTCCCTTGATTCATCATACAGAGTATTGTGCAGAAATACCATAAATCACCGTGTTTGGGTAAAATTGGTTTGAAATGGGTTTTGTTTTACTTCCTGAGTCCCATATAGCAAGTGGGCAATCTTGAAAGTGTTCTGTACTTGAGGTAAACTTAAATTTTATTGAACATTCAAAAAAAAAAAACCCATTTTCCTTTATTTCTGGAACTAAAATACTAACGGCAAGCACAGAATAGGTTTCCTAAGGCTGATTAAATTGCACAGTAGTGTAGATTCTTGTTTGTGTATTCCAGGCTTCGGAATGGCTGATCCACACCTAGGCAGGCTCTGTGACTTTTTAATTGGGGGGGTGGGTAGCATGGGCTTTAAACACTTTGAACATAAAATTCTTGTGTGGTGGTCCTTCTCCTAGAATTATCGGTAGACACTATGATGCAAAGGTTAAAGAAGAGCCCCGGGTGCCACTGGTTCCTGCCAAAAAATCATAGGTAAGTCATCAGACTCACCTTCACTGAATTTGGAGCATAATTCTTAGCCTTGGTTAATAGAACAGGGACTATAGGTGTCCTTTCTTTCATAATGAATGCAAATTAATCTCGGCTGACTCACAATGGAAAATGTTGTTTGTGCCTGTCATTTCCTTAAAAATACTCCAGCGCGGGCAGCGTGCCAGCAACAGTGCGTGTGGGGCTCGTCCCCGTCTCCTTAAACGTGTCCAGCGGCGGCTGGTTGCCCTAAGGGGGGACACTTTGTCCAGGAGTGGTAACCACATTCCAGAGGCGGCCACCGCCAGGGCTTCAGCAGTTGCCCCGTTCGGGTCAACCTCTGAAACACCGTAAATTACCGCAGTGCAGGCCACAGATGGATTTGTGTTGGTGAGATTAGTGGCTTTCACATCAGCACGAGGGACGTTAGCACTGTATCAATATTCAAGGTCTGCGATTTGGTTACAATAAATGACAATAGGAACGATCTCAAAGGCTGTCACATGGCCAGTTGGAGTCGAGTTTGTGAAGCATCAGGACAATGCCTGGCACCGAGGAAACACCGTTTAAACGTGCGTTGAAGGGAATATCACTTCTGCGATATTCTTTCTTTAATTCCAGAAGATGTAGCCTTACTATTTTTTAAATATTTCCTCTTTCCTATTTTCTTTTTTTTTTTTTTTCATTTATTCTTAGATGTCTCGAGTCCAGATGTCAGCTGCCTCTTTTTACCTTTCATATCAATTGGCACGTTTTTGGTACCTTCTCTCTCTGTTTTTTTCTTTCCGAGTATTTTCTGTGGGCGCTCCTCTACATCTCTAAGTGTATTTCTCAAGCATATTTTAAAAATCTTCGTCGCTGTGTTCTGCTTCAGATGGTTTCCGTCATTTGGTCTGTCGCACATCTTTTCTAGTAGCTCTGCTCCTTGATGTCTAATTATTTGACCTGAGAGCTCATGTCCCTTGTGGCTCTGTCCGCCACTCTGTCGCTGACCTGTGTTAGGGGTGGGCTGCCGTCATCCTCCTCAAGACAGTCTGGGGCTGTTGTGTCAGCCTAATTATTTGGAGCGCATCCTTTCACTTTCAAAAGTGTCCTGGCTTGGATGAGGTGGTATGTAAGACCCTCTCATTGAAAGCTAGGACCCAAAGTGGGTTTTCAGCAGTAAGGTGAAAGTAGGAGGAGGTGATGAGCCTTGGGGACCAGAGAGTCTCAGGAGCCACCACACATTGGGACTAGGCCACTCCCGTGGTCACGGCCGTCACCATGGAGCCCCTGGGCAAGGCAGCACCAGAGGAGGCAGGAAGCCTGGGGTGCCACCAGCCGAGGACATTGGTGGGGAAGAGGAGTGAAGGCCCGAGGCTTGTGCTTCAGGCCTTTCCTGCCTTTGGCAACTTACCTAACGCTTCCCTATTGTATCCCAATGACATCTCACCTTCACTGGTTTCTACTGAGAAGGGCAGTGATTGTCTGTCTCCAAGGAACTCAGGAGAGAAGCAAGAGCAGGATTTAAAATCTTCCATTTTTAGTTGTCTGAGGAAATTCCATATTGTTTTCCACAGTGGCTGCACCAGTTGGCATTTCCACCAACAGTGCACTAGGGTTCCCTTTTCTCCACATCCTCACCAGCCCTTGTTTGTTGATTTGTTTATGATGGCCATTCTCACCGGTGTGAAGTGGTATCTCACTGTGGTTTTAATTTGCATCTCTTTGTTAGCTAGTGATACTGAACATCTTTTCATGTGTCTCTGGGCCCTCCATATGCCCTTCCTTGGAGAAGTGTCTGTTCAGGTCCTTTGCCCATTTTTTAACTGGGTTGTTTGTCTTCCTGGAGTGGAGTTGTGTGAGTTCCTTAAATATTTTGGAGATCACTTGTCTGAGGTATCATTGTCTGAGGTGTCATTAGCAAATATGTTTCCCATATACTTGGTTCTCTTTTCATTTTAATGCTCTGCTCTTTAGCCATGCAGAGGCTTTTTAATTTGGTGAGGTTTCATAGCAGCACAATTTACAATAACCAAGTGCTGGAAGCAACCTAAGTGCCTATCAGTAAATGAATGAATCAAAAAACTATGGTACATTTACACAATGGAATTCTAGGCAGCAGAGAGAAAGAAGGAGCTCCTACCCTTTATGACAGCATGGGTGGAACTGGAGAGCATCACGCTAAGTGAAATACGCCAGGCGGTGAGGGACAAATACCATATGATCTCACCTTTAATTGGAACCTAGTCAACAAAAGAAAAAAGCAAGCAAAATATACCCAGAGACATTGAAATTAAGAACAATCTGACGGTGATGAGAGGGGAGGTGGGAGGGGATAATGGGAGGAAAGGTTTTCAGGAACAAGTATAAAGGCACATGGATGAAAACAAGGGGGGGTGGAAGCAAGGGAGGGAGGTGGGTTTGGCTGGGGTAGGGGGGAGTGGCGGGGGATAAACTGTAATTGAACAACAATAAAATAATTTTTTAAAAAAGAATTAAAAAAAAATTTCCTTCCCACTGAGCCCCTGGCAGCCCTTTTCCTCAGTCTGTCCACAAGTTTGGTTCTCAGGGAATTATGGTAGTGTGTTACTTTAATGAGAATCTTTACATGTTTTTGAAATTTAAATATGTATGATTTTATGTTGTCACATGCTAATTTTTTGCCATAACATTTGGTGAACACTGCCTCAGAAAAACCAACACTATTTGTAAAATGACTATTCAGCATGATTTTATGAAGCTGGGAGATGCAAAGTGCATTTCCATGTGTCTTATTTTATAGATGAGAAAAGTAAGTTGCAGAGAGATTAAATTATCCAACTCAGTGGTGGGGAGTCTTGATTTTTTGATAATATAATCAGACATCTTTTTTTGAAATGAATTCAGAAAAAAGAAAAAGCATTCTGAACACATTACTTTCAGTTCAGAAAACCCTTTTAAACATAATTTTGCCCATCCTTGACCTCCCTACTTGTTTCTTCTCTAACAAACGGTGACCAAGGACAGGCTAACCCTTGGCATTGAGGTATTCATTGTTCTGGCATTTTCTTTTATTTTTCCGTACCCCTTCGTTAGCTGTTACTTGGATTCTCCTCCCCATCCCTGCAGTCTCATTCCCTTGAACGTTTCCCACACTGATTATGATTCCTCCACCTCCCTCCCTTCCTTCTTTCCAGTGGATGCCCACACATGCGTGCGCGCACGTGTGCGCACACACACACACACACACACACACAGGTGCGAGTGCACATGGCCCAGAGCCTGTCTCAGTGCCCCCAATGCTATACGTCCTGAAACTGTTTCTTTAGTTTCTGTCACATTTCCTCATGATTTGACATTTCGTGTCCTGAAATTCTATGAGGAAAAAGAACTTGATGGCCTTCCAAAATGTCTGACTTTATTTTTTATATAAGTTTTACTCTTTAGCTGAGTTATGGATGTCTCTTTAGGGTCCTTTGACAATGATGACAAGAAGGGTGAGATGACTTGACTGACCTGTGCAGTGACACGTATTGGGGGCATTCATTGGCAATAAGAGGTTGCCCTCAGAGACTGCTACCTTCTGTAGGTAACTCTCCTTGGGGGTCTATGTGGACAAAAGAAGAGCTGTCACAAGAGGGAGCCTTCTGACTCCTAGTCTGTCTGTGACCTGGAGTATGTAGCAGCCTCTTAGGAAACCAGCCAAATGTCTGTGTGCGGGACTCCCATAGAGTGCGCTGGGAGAGGAGAGGATCCCGTGTGCAGTAAGGAGGACACAGCAGTGGACAGGGAGCTGTGGAGCATGCAACAGAGAAGACCGGAGCTGAGAGACCTAGGCTCTCCCCTCACCCTCCAGGGCTCTGTTACCACCTGGAGCTGGAGTGGCGAATGTGAAATCACTGTATGTTGGAGGGAGCCCTTGGCCCAGGCCTGTGGTTATTTGAACCCAACTGAGGAACAGAAAAGACATCCATGATACGTGAAGAGTAAGAATGCCGTGAAGGGACTTGATAATCAGGAAATTAGAAGAGACCAGAGCAACGCGAACCTGAAAACCGAAGTTGGATCATGAAGTAAATTCAACCTCACTGCAGTTGGTTTTACCTGAGGGTTGGGCTTAACAGTAAGGAACTGTCTTGTCTTGATTCATTGGGCTTTATGACAGACCTGAGAGCTTCATTACAACTCTAGAAAGCCCGAGTTCTAGAGGAAATTGAAATGCTGGTTTTCAAATGACTAATTTAGAACTCTAGTTTTTAGAGTTCAACCAGTTTACAAATTGAGGACTACTTGTAACTAATTTCAAACAAAAGTGTAATCTATGAAGTCACTGGGAGTCTGACCATATGTTTTTAATTCCTTAGAAATGACTCAAGTGAAGTGACATCAGTAATCTGTGATAGAACCACCGATGAAAGGTGAGGTGTACGCCGAGAGGGCACGGGGTGGAGCAATTCAGTCTCAGAATTACCCGTGGCACCACAGAAATTGCTGTGCCATGATCTAAAATTATGTCTAAGAAGTCAGGATTTCCAGTAAGCGGAGTCATGTTTACTATATAGGCAGGGCAAACGTCGGTTTGCAGTTGGAAGGCACAGCGTTTATTCCTGTATTATTATTTATTAATGACTGTCCTTTCCCATACGAACAACTATGAACCTACACTTGCCCCACCCTGTATATTTTGATCAAGAAATTCTTGTCGTTAACATGAATTGATCACTTCACTGTTCCTTGTAAGAAACCTCTAATGATATGTTTTTGTCTTTGCTGGCATTTCAAGTAAAGTAGAACAGTTCTCCAGGCCTGATGATGGGGATGAAGACCTTGACTTTCCCAATTCATACGTGTAAGTGAGCTTCAAGTTTGGAGGGAGGGAGCCATGGAGGCAGGTGGGGCTTATGCCGAGGCAAGGAGAAAAATGGAAAAGTACGGAAAGACTATTAAAATGTTTGAGAGGGAACAATGGTAGACAATAAATCATTCTACTTTAATTTACAGAAAAGTAGCATTTAAAAAAATCACTTATCACAATTAGATGTTCTAGTTTAAAAGCTATGACCATATCATTAGTAGAGTATGATTTTATTACAATCTCTTTCTTAATAGAGAAATGCAGAATGATACTTACTCTTCAACTGTGCTCCTTCCTCGTTTTTCCTGGCTATATAGTCTGAGTCCTGGTTTTGTTGTTTGTATCTGTGAGCCAGTGGGACTGACAGTAAAATGAACATGTTTCGCTGATTAAATTTTTGCTTGTTGGAATTCTACTTGTTTGTTTGTTTATTTAAAGAATGTAACCGTATGAACAGAAAGACTTTCATGACCTGGACCAGGAGCTGGCTAACTTTTCCCAAAAAGGGCCAGATAGTAAATATTTTTAACTTTGTGGGTCACCTGTATAGTCTCTGCCTCAGCTGCTCTGCCCTGACATGACAGTGTGAGAGCCTTGTAGACAACATGCGAACAAACGGGTGTACCCGGTAAAACACGACTTCCCGAAGTATCTGGCCGTCTAGATTCAGCCTATGAGCCGTAGATTACCATCTGCTGCTCTAGACAACTTCTTTGCAGCACCCGTCAGCGTGTTCTCTACAGCTGCGTCTGTTTGTGTCTTGCAATGTTTATTCGTTTTTGTTTTTTGGATTCCTCGCATAAGTGAAATCATATAGTATTTATCTTTTTCTGTCTGACTTATTTCACTTAGAATAATACCCTCTAGATCCTTCCAGGTCATCGCAAAGGCAAGATTTTATTCTTTTTGTTTATTGCTGAATAACATTCCATTGTGTGTATATGTCTATTCATCTATTAATGGACATCAAGGTTTCTTCCATGTCTTGCCTATTAGTGATAACACTGCAGTGAACACATAGGTGCATATATCTTTTTGAATTAGTGTTTTTGTTTTCTTTGGATAAATACGGAGAGGTGGAATTGCTGGAGTATATGGCAACTCTATTTTGAATTTTTGGAGGAATCTCTGCACTGTTTTGCATAGTGGCTGAAGTAACTTACAATCCCAGCAACAATGCGCAAGGGTTCCCTTTTCTCAACATCCTCCTAGCACTTCTTATTTGTTGATTTATTCATGATAGCCATTCTCACAGTTGCAAAGTAGTATCTCATTATTGTTTTAATTTGCATCTCCCTAAGGATTAGTGATGTGAGCATCTTTTCTCATGTCTGTTGTCCACTGTACATCTTCTTTGGAGAAATGTCTATTCAGGTAGTCTGCCCATTTTTCAATTAGATTGTTTGGTTTTCATTGGTGTTAAGTTGTATGAGTTCATTATATAGTTAGGATATTAACCCCTTGGCCAGATGTTTCATTTGTGAATGTCCTCTTCCATTTAGTAAGATGTCCTTTTATTTCGTTGATAGTTTTCTTCGCTGTGCAAAAAATTTTTAGTTTGGTGAAGTCACACTTGTTTATCTATTTATTTTTGTTTCTCTTGCTCAAGGAGTCATATCCAAAAAACTACATAATGCTAAGAGTGATGTCAAAGTTTACTAAGAGTTTACTGCCTATGTTTTCTTCGAGGAGTTTTTTGTTTGTTTGCATTTTAGTAAAGAAACAAAATGGATTTATTTGTTTGTTGATTTGTTTGTTTTATTGTTGACACTCTTACAGATGTCCCCCATTCCACCCAGCCCCTGCCCCTACCCAGCCTTCGCCACATTGTTGTCTGTGTCCATGGGCCTTGCATACATGCATCTATGTTCTTTGGCTGATCTCTTCCAACCCTCCACCCCTACCTCCCTCTCCTCTGGAATCTGGCGGTCTCTTCCACATATCCATGCTTCTGGTTTTATTTTGTTCATCAGTTTATTTTGTTCATTAGATTCCACATATGAATGAGATCATGGTTTCAGGTCTTTCATTTAAGTCTCACCCATCTTGAGTTAATTTTTGTACACGGTGTAAGAAAATAGTCTGATTTTATTTTTTGCATATCTGTCCAGTTTTCCCAATATTATTTATTGAAGAGAATGTCTTTACCCCATTGTATATCCTTACCTCCTTTGTCATAGATTAATTGACCATATAAGTGAAAGTTTATTTCTGGGCTCTATATTCTATTCCATTGATCTATATATCTGTTTTCATGCCAGTGCCATGCTTTTCATTATTGTAGCTTTACAGTATAGTTTGATATTGGGAAGTATGACACCTCCCACCACATTCTTCTTCAAGATTCCTTTGCCTATTCAGGTCTTTTGTGGCTTCATACACATTATAGGATGAGTTTTCCTAATTCTGAGGTGAATGTCATTGGTATTTTATTAGAAATTGCATTGAATCTGTGTACTGCCTCATATAGCAAGGACATTTTAACAATGTTAATCCTTCCAATCCCTGGGTAAGATACATCTTTCCACTTATTATATTTCTTTAATTTCTTTCTTCATTGCCTAGTTTTCTGAGTACAGGTCTTTTACCCCTTTAGCTCAATTTACTTCTAGGTACTGTATGCTTTGTGATGCAATGGTAAATGGGACAGTTTTCTTAATTTTTCCTTCTGATTGTTGTTATTGGTGTATAGAAATGCAGCAGATTTTTGCATATTGATTCTGTATTCTGCAATATTACTGAATTCATTTGTGTGTTCTCAAAGTTTTCTTGTGGAGTCTTTAGGGTTTTCTATATATAGTATCATGTCATCTGCAAACAATGAGAGTTTCACTTCTTTATTTCTGATTTGAATGACCCCTTTTTTTGGTTACCTGATTGCTGTGTCTAGGACTTCCAATGTTATATTGAGTAGAAACAGTGAGAGTGGACATCCTTGTCTTGTTCCTGATTTTGAGAAAAAGCTTTCAGCTTTTGCCATTGAGTATGACATGGCAAGCTGTGAGTTGGTCTCTCATAATCTTTTCATGCTGAGATGTTTCTTTTGTACCCACTTTGTTGAGAGTTTTTACCCTGAAAGGATGCTAAATTTTTAATTTTATTAATTGTGACTTGTTTCTGCATAATCTCACTGAGAATACTTCCTATGACTCTGGTCTGAAGACATTTTCACCATGTACTCATGGCAAGGAAATAACACATTCTTAAGATTGCATGTCTGAGTGTAGACATTTTCATGAGATTTTTCTTCTGCTTCTCTCTTAGCCAGTTATTTAATTATCAAATGTTGTGTCGGAGTGGGAGAGTGAGTAGAGCCAAAGAGGATATTGAATGGCCATGGGTGCAATTTGTTAGCGTCTTGACAAAGATTCCATGGAAAACAAAAGGGAAACTGATGACAGAAATAGTTCTTCAAATTACTCATGAACTTCCTTTTCTATGACCTTCAGTGACTAATTCATTCTGCCACTTAATTAAAATGAAGGGTTCTGGAGTATGCCAGATGACTAATGGATACTGGCGATGACAGCAATGCGCACTGATTGAGTATCTACTCCATGTCAGGCCGTTAGCCAGTGCCATTTGTGTGGACCTTGCCCCACGTCCCTGGGACAATGTCACTCAGTAGGTATTATCATAAGCCCTGTTCTTATTATGAAACTAGAGTTTTGAGAAAATGTCAGTATGTGTTCCAAGTTATGTGTTCGATGCAGCCAAAACTCTAGGTAACAAAAATGTTCAGGAAAGTGTTGCCAAAACAAACAAACAACAACCCCCCCCCAAAAAAAAAAACCTCATAGTTCATCGCACACTGATTTACAAGTACATACTTTATCAAATTAAATCAAGGAAGGAGGGAAGCCAGCAAGCGGGAGAACACAGCGGGGTTTCAGGGTTACTTTACAAGCCAATGAAAACACTCTGATGCAGTACAAAAGGTAAGGAGCCGAGTGATGTAAGCTGTGTAGGATTTCAACCTGTGGGAACTGGAATTCAGTTCTCATTTCCCTTACCTTTCTTTTCCATGGTCAGAATCTCGCAGGCTCGGGCAGCTCTCAGCAGTCAGCCTGGGTGTGCTGCCACCTAGAGATGCCGGAGTTCCCTGGCCAATTAGAATCCCCATAAAGGCCTGGGCTTTGATACCTTTCTACAGCATCCAGGGCGGTGCATGTGTCCCTGGATTGCAGATGATTTTAATGTTGCTTCCGCCACCAAGTTCCCTACCAGTTTTCTTCCAATGTTATTGGAAAACCACTTGACATTCCTTCTTTTTTTTTATTATTATTATTATTATTATTATTATTATTATTGCAGTGGATATACTGCTTGTCTGCCTATTGATTACACATATTCTGCAATGGGGCTTGGCCCAGGGGTGGGGCCGAATTTGGGTAGATTGAACAAGGCAAACGTTTGTTTCTTCCTCTCCATTCTCCGGCCTTGGGTGCAGGCTATGAGCCTGCCTCAGGGTCAGTCCCACTTGGGGTGGAATTTGGATCCCCTGTCAGACGCGTCAGCAGGGCAAGAAACTGCTCCCCAATGGCTACCTTGTCCCCAGCTGTAGGGTAAAATGAGGCATAACCGGAGAGTGTTTCTCCTTTGACAAGTATCTTCCTGAAATTCCTCACCTCCAGAGTGTACTTGCACAGCCCAAATGTGACTCTCATGAGCTGTTGTTTCCGTGGGGGTGCTTTGTTTCAAGAGATGAGCATTATAAGAGTATCATTTACCTCCTGCCCATCCCTGAAGTCCTTATTTTATTGCTGTGGAAATAGGTCTGCAAGATTTGATGACTTGTCCAGGATCCCACAGCTGACCAATGAGAGGGCTGTGACCCAGGCCCCTCTCCCACTCCCTCTGTCACCATGCTTTGGGGCTTTAGTGGATGACTCCAAGTTTTCTCTCACCATAAGCTTGTGGTTGGTGCTCTACAGGCAGGAGAAATATTACTAAGCATCCAAAGTTTAGTGTTTTATTCATATATATTCCATATATGAATGAAAAAAATCATGAAGCAGAAAGGTGACAAATTTAGTTATTAGTAAAAAGCCCTTTGTTATGAAACTTCAGAGGAGATTTTTTTAAGAATTATATTTACAAAGGCCTTTGTTTACTGGTTAAATTCATACTATCTGTTAGAAGGAAGCTATGATAAACTTGAGAATGCTGGAACTTGATTTTTAATTCTTTTAACGCACAATTCTTTTTGCAGCAGCATGATTAAGAGAAGTATGTTCTTAGTTATTTCATCCTTTACGTTCAGGTATGTGAGACCCTAGGAAAAGAGATAATTAAATATGCATAACCCTCAATGTCAATATTTTTAATGAAAAAGGGTCTGGGAGGAAAAAACATTTCTGTCAGTATGTTGCTAAATAGTCCCTGTGCCCCATTTAATATAATACAATGTGATTCTTGAAATTTTAGTCTAAGCTGAACATTAAGGACTTCAATAAAATGCCATTTACCTAAATCTAATACTAAAATATTAATATTTTTATCCATAAAAGTAAAAATAATGAAGCATGCATTTTAAGATTCTATAATTGTGTGTTTATTTGCTTAGAATGACTCTTTAATTATGGAAGAATTCTACTTAGGCATCTTCTCGACATGATAGTAAGATTTCATACTGCAATACAGAGTCACATGATATACTTGTTTCCTTTTAAGTGTATAGTATTTTAATCTGTGTTCCAATTGTAAAAAAGTAATTTGAAGACTAATTTATCTTCATAGATTACGCAAATAGTATAATCATGTATGGAGAATTTGTTTAAACTATATGTGACTCATTAAAAAAATTACATTTAGATCAAATTTGAAAGCTAATAAGACACTGAAGTTTTTAAAAAGTTTTTGTACAACATAGAAAACCATCAGCAAAATGAAAAGACAACCTACTGAATGGGAGAATGTATTCATGGATACATCTGATAAGGGGTTAATATCCAAAATTTATGAAGAACTTACAAAACTCAACACCAAAAAAAACCCCCAAACAATTTAATTAAAAATGGCCAAAGGACCTGAATAGTCACTTTTCTAAAGAGGACATACAGAGGGCCAATAGACACATGAAATGATGCTCAATGTCACTAATCATCAGACAAATGCAAATTAAAACCACAGTGAGATATCACCTCACACCTGTCAGAATGGCTGCCATCAATAAGTCAACAAACAACAAGTTCTCGCGAGGCTGTGGAGAAAGGGGAACCCTTGGGCACTGCTGGTGGGAGTGCAGACTGGGGCAGCCACTGTGGAAAGCAGTGTAGAGTTACCTCAAAAAATTACAAATGGAACTGCCTGTGATTCAGCAATTCCACTTCTGGGAATTCATCCAAAGAAACCAAAGAAACCCCAAACACTAATTTGAAAGAATATATGCACCCTATGTTCATTGCAGCATTATTTCCAATAGCCAAGATTTGGAAGCAGCCCAAGTGTCCATCAATAGATGCATGGATAAAAAAGCTGTGGTACATTTACACAATGGAATACTACTTGGCTGTAAAAAAAAGAGGGAAATCTTTTTATGACATCATGGATGGACCTGGAGAGCATTATGCTCAGTGAAGTAAGCCAGTCAGAGAAAGACAGATACCATATGATTTCACTCACATGTGGAATCTAATGAACAAAGTAAACCAATAAACAAAATAGAGACAGACTCATAGATACAAAGAACAGACTGACAGCTGCCAGAGGGAAGGGTGTTGGGGCCTGGGTGAAAAAGGTGAAGGAAATAAGCAGAAAAGAAAAGAAAAGAAAATCTCATGGACGCAGATGACAGTGTGGTTCTTACCAGAGGGAAAGCGGGGGGTGGGAGGAGGCGGAAGAGGTAATGTGGGGACAAATGCTGATGGAGGGAGACTTGACTTGGGGTGGTGAACACACAAGTCAATGTTCGCACACCTATCGGGAATAAGAAGCATGAATGGTAGATACAAAATAGACAGGGAGAGATTAAGCATAGTGTAATGAAGAAGCCAAAGATCTTATATGTACAACCCACGGATATGAACTGGGGGTGGGGGGAATGCTGGTGGGAAGGGGGTGCAGGAAAGAGGAGAAAAAATGGGACAATTGTAATAGCATAATCACTAAAATATACTTTAAACAGAAAAAAGAATTGTATACCTGAAACCTATCTGATTTTATTAACAATGTCACCCCAATGAATTCAATTAAAACAAACAAACAAAAAAGAAATAAGAGAATGGCTTAGATATTTTAGTGTTCAATTATGTATGTATTTGTGAAGTTGAATTTCGCATGCCAGCCTTGTTCTCAAAGCATCCATTAATATGTGATATCTCACGGATACGGATTCTTATTGGCCCATGTGGTCTTTCAAGGGCTTACGTTAGCCAGGATTTCACTTGGTTTTTATTACTAAAATCTGTAAAGTCATCAAGATTAATGAGGTTTTAACTATTATGAGAAACTGGTAGCAGCCCCTAGTAAAATTCTCAAATTTTAAGAAGAGCTTACAAGTGGATACAGGTGGAAATTTAATTCCGTTTACCTGGTCTGTTTTTGAATGGCGATCTGCTGTCTATCAGAGGCGAGGCCGTGGTAACCCCAGGCGGGGTGGGGCAGTGTTGTTCTCCTGGCACCTGCTTCCATTGGGCGAGAACGGAGTAACTCTGCAGATTCTAAGCCAATGCGGTTCTTTGTACCACTGCACAGTTTCATCCTAAAGAATGACATTTTAAAAATCAGATGATTGGCCTAAATGTAGTATAACCATAGAGGTGAACTCCCCTCTGTCCTGATCCCATTGATTTCTGTGTTTGTTATAGGATATTTGGGATTTTGCTGGTCTTTGTGGATGTGTCTTTCGTCATTATAGACCTACTTGTCACTGATAACACAATGTACATTCCTTTGGAATATCGTTCAATTTCCTTATCTATTGCTTTATTTTTTTTCGTGGATGTTCTTCTTCGAGTATTTGTAGAAGGGTAAGTCTTTGTTCAATGGTTTGATTATAGCTCCTACTATACTTAAATTGCCCTATTGATGCTTGTGTTATATACACACGTATAAAATAATGAATGTGAAATCTGTCCCCTTAATCTAGTTTTTAAAATGAATTTAAAATAATTCATTAAAGTGGAATTCTTTTGGGAAATGAGCCAAATAATTTGTGTTCTTAGATATATCCCTATCTCTTCTTGGGAGGCATAAACATATTTTTTGTTTTATATTACAGGATACAATTTTATTTTTCTGACATAGTTAATTCTATAGATGCTGTGATTATCCTGGTGACTCTAGTAATTGATTTCACTTATATTTCTAATGACTTTGAGGTTTTTGAAGATATCCCCAGGTAAGAAACATATGATTCACTTCTCTTAAAGATTTTCTTTTTTGTCTTCATTTTCTGTGGCTTTCACCCTATGTCACCTTTTTAACTCTGAATGTCCTGATTCAGTGCCAGACAAGCTGTGTGAAAATGAAATGGTATATTTCCACCTGCTTGGAAACTAAAGGCCTGGTGGGACCAGGGAGGGGTGTACCCACTGAGTACCTTTTGCTGAGTGAAGAAGACAAAACACCCAAGGAAGAAACTGAGGGCTTCATCTCTTGAACTAACTTTAACTCCTCCTCATTTTTAAATTCCCACTACGTTAGAATGTGAGCTTAAACCACAAACTCCTACCCATAAAATTTCTAGGCTTTTCTAAAAGAGAATATTGCTTTGAGCGTATGCAAATGTTGAGTGACTCTGAGGGCGATGGTCTAAAACGGAGCAAGTGGGACGTGAGGCTGGGTCACTGGATAGCGACGCAGAGGCAGAAGATGCAGGGTAGTGCATTCAAAATGAGGAAAGCTGAGGCAAAGTTGTCCCTGTTTGGGATTAGAAAATGAAAATGTGTAGGAGACACTGATAGCTTGTTTTCCTTCTTTCTCTTCCTACTCTGGCAATGCGGAAAGGAAGAACGAACATGTCCCGGGCTGTAGATGCTGGGTGGCTCACTAGGCTTACTCATTCATCAAATAGCTCGCTTCTTGCTCCACTCCATCTTCCCCGAACTTCAGTTCATGTTCCAATTCGACTTGGCATTATTTGATAGGCTTCCAGAGTCGTCTGAAAATAACAACCCAGAACAGTCCTCTGACCGGCAATCTCAGCATCCCCTAAGAGCTTGCTAAAAATGGAAGAAAAGCATCCCTGGCCCCATTCTACACACTAAATCAGTGTGCACACTCACATGAGGGTAACACTAGTGCAAAACATCAGTTCCCTGTCATTGTGTTTCTTGTTGGTGGTAGGCTTGACACCAGCTAGCACACCTGGGAAGCATCTCCACCTGCTGCCTGCCTGATGTGTTAGCAGCTGTCTCGAACCTCTGTTACTGATGGAAGTAACAAAGGCGACCAAGAACGCTCAGTTTGTATTGATGGGGAAAAGACAGAAAATCCTCATCTTAAGCCACAAAAGTTAAATCCACTAATTCTAAGTGTTTACCATACAACTAGTTCTGTAAAGCAGAGTTTCTCAACTTGAGCACTATTGATATTTGGGATCAGATAGGCCTTTGCTGTGTGTGTGTGTGTGGGGGGGTGAATCCTGTGCTTTAGCAGCATTCCTGGCCTCTACCCACTAGATGCAAGTGGCACCTCCTTACACACAGTTGTGACAACAGAAAGTGTCTCCAGACATGGCCAAACATCCCCTACATGGATGGGCGGGAGGCTTGTGCAGAGGGTCGTAAAGTTATCCCTGGTTAAGAACCGCTGCTCCAGACTTGGTTCACATCGATGAAACCCTGTTTCTGAAGCAAAAATGGGTCTTTCTAATTTATTGTTAGACTGATCATTTTCCTTCGATCTCTACGACTTGTCATTCTGATGAGAATTTTCCATCTGGCGTACCAAAAAAGACATCTCGAAAAGCTGGCCAGAAGGATGGTAAGAGGGCAGAACCTGGGCATCATTCAGAAAAGTGTTGTGTTTTAGGAAATGCTGGCAGGGTCATTATACACATTTATATCACGATCTTTATTTTTATGTCGATTTGTTTTACAAATTAACGATTGTTTTAAATGCCCAGGTTTCCGGAAACAAACGACGATACAAGAAAGATGGATTTGACTTAGACCTCACTTACGTTACTGGTTTGTGAAGTTTTACTGTTGATATACCTATATTTATTTCGCATTTTTCTTGTGTGTAAGTAATTATGTATTTATATTGTTCTTGCCTTGTCTAAGCCATGTTCTTTCAAAGTATTCTTTATCCGTGAACGGGTATGCCTCTCTGGTAGTGTGACTTATTTGTAGTTTAACCCTGACAATATTTTTTATTGTCATCTCAAACCAGGTCTATTTGGTTACGGTACAGGGAGTTGAACAGATTTTCAACTGACCCCATTTGTTGGGTTTATTTTTTTAAGAGTTCATTTATTTATTTTTAGAGAAAGGGGAAGGGAGGGAGAGAAACAGGGAGAGGAACATCAATCAGCCAACCCCAGTGGCTTGCGGGATGACACGCCACCCACGGAGCCACAGCAGCCAGGGCCATTTGTCAGGTTTAGAATTTATTGAGGTCTGAGTCCCGAGGATCCCAGAGAAACCTGTTCTTTTCCTAGAACCCCAGAGAAAAATGTCATTGCTTTGTAGACATCAAGTTTCTGAGTCAGGAGCCCTGCAAAGCATCCTGGGAGGTCCCACCATCACTGGAGCCCAGATCTCTCATTTTCCTTTGGTGTTTAAATAAGAAATAAATTCTCACCACAGGGGGAGCTCCAAATGGCGGTCAACACCAATTTGTTGCATGTGGCTGGAACCAATGAGTTGGGATCACGTGGGAGTTTAATGGTCGTTGCCTGGATAATTTAATATATTATCTTAATTATCCTGAGGGTTAGTTAGCATTTGTTCCTGTCATTCTCAATCCTGAAAGTTCTTTTCTGTGAAAGAGAAGTGTGATTATACGTGAACAACGTTCTCACGTGTTGTCTGACATCGGCACCGACGTCCGTGGCGGTGACTGTTTTGACTTGCAGGGCGAATCATTGCCATGTCATTCCCGTCTTCTGGACAGCAGTCACTCTACAGGAACCCCATTCAGGTGAGAGCACTTACCGGGCAAACGCTCCCGTCTCAGAGCCGCCGACTGTGGAGTCGCGCGCTCGGTATCGCCCGGAGGTGGAAGCATTCTCCTAAACATGTACTCTCTCAGGTACCTTCTTTTCCTTATGACTTCCTTACTAACCTTCGATATATGTATTGTACAATGCACTACACATCATACATGCAATGTGCATGTGATGAATACACTGCGTAGCACATTTAACACATACAACATGTGTATATTGGTTCTGTATCCTGCAACTTTAATGAATTCTTTTGTTACTTTTAATGCTTTCTGGTGAAGTCTTTAGGGTTTTCTCTATATGGTATTGTGTCATCTGCGAATAATGACAGTTTTATTTGTCCCTTCCAATTTGGAGGCCTTTTATTTCTCTTTTTAAAAATCTGATTGCTGTGTGTAGGGCTTTCAGTGCTATACTGAATGACAGTGGTGAAAGTGGGCACCCTGAAGGGTTATATATTTTAAAAAAAAGTAAGTGGGAATCCTCATCTCGTTCCTGGTCTTAGGGCAAAGCCATTTACCTTTTTGTCATTGAGTATGATGTTGTTATACTGTTATCTCCTTGGAATATCGATGAAGTTCTAATAAGTCATTCATCCCTTTCCCATTTTTAATCAGCATATCTGAAGAAGTGGCAATTAATCATCTGCTTTCATAAAATCCATAAATCATAAATCACCCCAAAAGCATATCTACTATTCATATCATTAATTACTGTCATCTTTTGCCAAAGGGCAGGCTCGAGTCTGAGCTGTTAGTTCCACTACCCGGGCAGACGGAGAATCAGGCAGTGACGCTGCTTTGGTGGTCGTGTGCTCAGCAATAACAGTGGGTCCCAAAAGCAGAAAGCCTTTGTCCTTTGTAGATAAGAGCCGTCTGCAGGCTGTTCCAAATCAAGGCTGACTAAAGGGTGCAACAGGCAGATCCGGCCACCTGAACTCTGGAGAGAATCCTGAGCATTCGTGGGCTTCCCCTTCCCTGTTAAGAGGGAATGAGGTTGCAGGGTTCTATTTTGAACAATACTGAATAGCAATGTGCAGAGCACATGGTAGGATTTCACAAGAGGTGCAATTGAATAGCCTTTATTGTGGTCAAGGACAGAAATTGTCCACCTGGTGACAGATTGTGACCCCCCCAAAAAAACGTAGTTTCTTGCAGAGTTGAAGCTTTCTCTCGGCATTTTATGTCTCTGTTCAGTTCACTGGGGCAAGAGGTATTTGGAGTCTTCAGGTAAACAGTTTAGACTAGAAAACAGAGCCATAAATTGTCTTCCTATTGAGTCAAGGATGGACTTGTAGGAAAAAAGTCAAAGCATTAATATTATTTCTTGGACATTTAGAGAAATACAAATGTGATTTTAAAGCCCATGAAGTTTAACCATCTAGGTATATTAATTTTCCCATTAAAATAAGCAATTACTTACTATCCTTGTATGTGGGTGTACCAAAGAAGGCTGCACATAAATTAATGACTGTGAAATGTTTACTTGTTGAGAAAATGAAGGTTTCAAGACAGTATTCGAATGGTTGTATGGTAGTTCATTAGTGCTGTAATTAACCTCTAATGCTAGATATTTAGATGTCATTATTATCACTAAAACATCAAGGAAGGCACAAATCTTTTCTGGATAGATTCCTAGGAATGAAATTATCTGGTTAATGAGTACGAATGTTTTACAGTTCTTAGTATATATATTGCCAAATCCAATGGATTCTATCAGCAATAAACCAAAGGTTTTCTTTTCATGCCATATTTGCCAGTGTTGGATTTTTCTCATCGAAAAGGAAAGGTCTAATTTCATGGATGAAAATGGCATTTCACTGTTATTTTAACTTCTTTATTGGTGAGGGTGAATATTTCTTTTTTTAAATTTTTTAAAAATTTTAATTGTTCAAGTGCAGTTTTCTGCCTTGTACCCCTATCCCAGCCCACCCCCCTCCAGCCCTTCCCAGGTGAATATTTCTTTATGTAGGTTATTAGCCAGTGAATTTTCTTTTTTGTGAATTTATTTATGTCTTTGGCTCATTTATCTATAGGATGATGGAGTAAAATTTAAATTATTGTTAATGAGTTGTTCATTTATACTAGGATAAATAGTTTATAGGTTATATTAAACATAGTCCCCATTTACTCCAATTTTACTGAAAAAATCTTCTCCCTGTTCTTTGTTTGTTATACTGTGGCATTTTTCAAGCAGATATGTCAAATTTTATGAAGTCATACTTAAATTTGTCAGTCTTCCATTGAGTTAACACTTAGTTCTTCCTCATCCAAAAAATTGACTAAAGTTCACTTAAATTTCTTAGGGGTACTTGTGGGTTTTTAACACTTCATTCCTCAATCCATCTGGATTTTATGTTGGTGTAATGGATCCTATGAACTTCCATATAAGACTATTTACCCTCCCCAGCCCAGTACTATGCAGGCTCAGAGTGCTTGCTTCTTTTACTTGACAGGGATTAACCAATTAATAAACTCATCACTTTGATGACTTAATTTTTATCTTTCTCAATATTAAGCCATCCTAATCAATTTTTAAACTTTTTAATAGTCTTTTTTGTTGTTGTACAGAGACATACACATGTACACACACACGGGGGTGTGCGTGTGTTTCTGAAGGATAAGTTTGCTGAAGTGTATTAGCGTGGTGATAGTAACTGTATTTTAGAAAATAATCACTATTTATGTTTTATTTTAAAAGTTATATATACACACACACATATACACACTGTGTGTATTTACATGTACACACATAGACACACAGACGTACATTCATTTTAGCTAACCATCTAATTTCCTTTTCTGGTAGCTTGAGCCCTGGGTGTTTGTAGCAGAGGCCAGTCGGAGTGGCCAAGCACAACTTTGTGGGTTATCTGGAAACCATTGGTGGGTCATATATGACTTGGAAAGTCCATAACCTCCCATTTCCTGAATCCCCCCGGAAAGGTGCTAGGTGAGGGACAAGTGACTAAAGGGTCGCGACCACTGCAGGTCACTCCTAGACAGTGGGTTGTGTTGGTGCCATGCGGATATATGGGAGACGTGTGTCCATCTTTCTTAGGAAGTTGTGCGGTTCCTGGACACCAAGCATCGAAACCACTATCAAGTCTACAATCTGTGCAGTACGTACGAGACTGGATGTTTTGCTCCTCTGGTTAGAAAAGAGGTCACTGCATAAATGAGGATGATTCGGTTTTCACGTTTCATTTCTGGTGGTGTTGGGAAGTGAGTTAAAAGCTGTCTGTCTTGTGCCGGCCCCATCTGGTAGGAAAAGATAGCTCACCAGCCCCAAGTGCCGTGGGGCTGGCAGGAGGCTAGAGTAGAGGTGGAGCCATTTTAGCAAGAATCTATTCTAATGGTGTTAGGTGTAGGAAAATATTTCTGTTTTTTTTCTGCCAGTTTTGAAGACATACAATTCAAAAAATGCATTCTCTAGCCTACTAGGAGTGGGGTGTGGGGATAGCAGGGCTCTCCATGAGATAAAACAAAACCCTATGGAAAACATTACATTCCAGCCTACTCCTCTGTCTCTCTTGATTTTTCCTCTTCTTGCATATTAGATATTTTAGGAGGCAAACCCATTTGTTGGGCACATTTGCTTCTGCCCTGTGGTGTCCAACTACCCCAGCATAATGTGATGAGTAACCTGCTAGACAATTAAAAGGCTCATGAAACAAATAAAAAAAAATTGGGCTTACGTTCCTCAGGATGGACAAACCACTATTATCCTTATGTTTTCGAGAGCCTTAAGTTTCTTTTAGTGTAGCAGGACCCAGTCAGAAAGCTCCTGTTGAGGGGGAATAAGGAATCTCTAATAGAAAAGTACAACTTATTCCTCACTGGATAATTAACTGTGTTTATTAGGTGTGTGTATCATTTATTTTAGGTGAAAAAGCTTATGACCCTAAGCACTTCCACTATAGGGTCCACCGACTCATGGTTGATGACCACAACGTGCCCTCTCTGAGGTGAGCGTTATGGCGAGGGTGCTGTCAGAAGGGTAAATACATGGGGCTTGATTTCTTGAAAGTCTTTTAATTCAACTAACAATCCTACATTTGCAATCAGTGAGATGGTGGAATTTTCCAAAGAAGTACAGAAGTGGATGGCTCAAGATGACAAGAACATTGTAGTGATTCACTGCATGGGAGGCAAAGGTAAACACATTTGTCTTTTTATTTCCCCTTTTCTTAGGAAATTATAAAAATATATTTAAGTACAAGAACAAGATGCATACTGCTCTTGGTATTGATAATTGTTAACATTTTCAGATATTAGCTTCCAGGCTGAAGGAAAACAAGGGAAAAGGAAGGAAGGAAAGAAAAGTGGCGTGAAAGAACTAAGGAAGGTTAAGCCTAATTTCCCTTTATGGACTATTTGGATTTTTTCATTTTTGATTTGTCAAAATACCGACTGTGTTAAAATTTAGAAACTGTCAAAGCGCTTTAATTATTTAAGATTTTTCTTAAACTTTGTAAGACCCCTTTAAGGTTCAAGGGGGCAACAGTAATGCTATTTCATAGACAAAAAAATTATCAGAAATGTTTATAGCGCTATGACGCAAAAAGTCGATTTTGGTAGGGGTGAATTATTTTTAAAAACCATTTGTAAATCCAACCAATTTAAGTTAAATTAGTTTTCTCTCATTCAGCTTTAGGCTTTTGATAATAGTCACCTAAATGAAATTCAAAGTTTCTGACAAATAATTACATATTTGGTTTTTTACATTGACTTCCAGGAAAACACAGTACTTTGAAACTGCCTTATATGGTTGAGTAGAATCAAGTTTTGGTCTTACATAAAAATTAGTTTCAAGCCCATTAGTAGTAGGCAAGTTCTATTGTTAGTCCTGCAGGTTGAAATATTCTGTGTATATTGGCAAATTATAATACCATGGATTAATAGAGAAGATAGAGGTGGAACCATATGAAATTGCCAGTTTTTGACTGTTTTTTACTTACAAAAATAGCCACATCATGTGGCTCATAGTGTAAGCAATTGACTTCCGTTTTCTGATAAATAAAGCTCAGTCCCTCCTTGAAGGAAGATACTCATTTCTAATTTAAATTTGTTGTTGTTGTTGAGAGGGGACTTATATTATTCTGTGTTCACATGCTCTTCATTGATTTTCCTTGAGGATTATTCAGAGGGTTGGTATTCAGCTGGTGTGCCTCAGATCAGTATCTTTTTTCAGTGTTTCATTCATACTGGTTTTGCTCTCGCTGGCTGGTGCCTGCACATTATCAGTCGTGTGCTACTCAAAATACTTTATTATTAATGTATAGGACTTATTTAAATAATCTGAATGTTAAATTTTTGTTGGGAATTTATATTGCAAATATCTTCTCCCAGTGTGCTGTCTTTTGAATTCAATTATGATTTTATTTTGTCATAGAGATTGCTTACATTGTGAAATTTATCAATCTTTTTATGGGTGTGGTTTGTGCTATTCGTGTTAAATAAATCCACCCATACACTGGGGGAATGCAGATAACTCTACTTACAGAATATTAAAGTCTCATTTTTCACATTTGGGTCTTTAATTGGAATTTGGGAGGGGTGCTTTTTCCCATGGGGATAGACACCATCTATTGCATGCTCATCAATTCTTCATTGACTTGGAATTCCTCCTCGGTTGTATACCAGGGTTCTGAAATGTTTGGGACTATTTTTTAATTTTCTACACCACACTATTATAATTTTTATAGCTTTATAATATATCTTGATAAAGACAGGATTGTCTTCTCCTTTTACATTTAATTTTAGAATCATTTTATCAAGTTCTACAATAAAATATGTTTAGGATTTTTATTGGAACTGTCAAATTTATAGATGAATTTGAAAGAACTGAAGCTTTGCAGTATTGAGTTATACTGAATAGTTTTCTATTTATCTGGATCATCTTTTCTCTTTCAATAATATTTCCTCCTTTTCTTCCAGATGATCTGTGTATCTTCCATTAAATTTATCATCAGGGCATATTGCTCTTATAAATGGAAACTTTTTTCTATTATATTTGGATTGTTTCCAGTTTTTACTCTGATAAATAATGCACATGATTCTTGTGCCCACATTTCTGTTGAGTGTATACCTTGGACTAAAATCATTGTTTTAGAGTGATGCATCTCCTACTTTCATAGACAACGTCATCTGTGTTCCCAAATAGCTGTGCCGGTTGGCACTCCACTGCAATGTACGAAAGCACCACGTCCCACATCTTGACCAACACGTGAGTTCTTAGCCTTTTCACTTTTAGTTTTGGGTGGGTGTGTAGCTGTGTCTCACAAGGGCTTTCCTTTGCGTTTCTGTGATTACCAAGAAAGTTTTCATAGGTTCATTGGCCCTTTGGATATCTATCTTTTTTGTGACGTTGTTTCATTTCCCTGTCCATTTTTCTCCTGACTTGTTTTTTTTTCCCATTTGACATATAGAAGTTTGTTTGTTTGTTTGCTTTTTTAATGTGTTCTGGGTTTTTCAACTCTGTTATTTGTTATATGTATTGCAAGAAACCTTTTCTGCACTCTAACTTGCTTCTTTCTGTTATGAGTAGCATTTGGTTAACAGAAATTCTTGGTTCTAAGATAGTCAATATAGTATATCACTCTCTCTCTTTATCAGGTTGGTGTTTCTTTTTGTGTCCTGCTGCATTTAAAAGGCATTCCCCTATACTATCTTATGGAAGGTTCATTCCGTTGAAATTGATTTCTGTGTGTGGCGTGAGGGAAGGGTCAAGTTGCCTCTTTTCCCACGTGACCACCCAATTGTTTCAGTGCACCGACTGGACCTTCATTTCCTCACCGCTCTGTGGGGCGTTGTCTGTTTCTGAACTTTCTGTTCTGTTCATTGGTCTTTGTCTATCCGCATGCCAATAGCACAACTATGTCGCTTGCCACCATCCAGGGAGCCCACCCAGCTTGCTCTTCTTCGCAATTGTTTGGGTTTCATTAGGCCATCTACGTCTCCATTTAAATTTTGTACTCAGCTAGTCACACCACGCACACACTTGATTCGATTTTGTTTGGAGTTGCCTTGGACTGTAGCCTGTCAAGAACTGAAATCTTTACAATACTGAGTCTTCCATCCAGGACACCTGCCTCAATTTAAGGAAGTTTCCTAGTTCTTCTTTATTTTTAAAATTATGAGTGTAATTGAATTTTAGTGAATGCTTTTCCTGCACTTACTGAGATTATTGCAAGTTATGTCTTTTAATATGTGAATGTAATAAATTGCATTAATATAGATTCCTGATACAAGATGACCCTTGCATTCCTGAGATAAATGGCCCTTGATAGTGATACATATTTTTCTACATTGTTCAATTCACTCTCAAGATACTTCAATTAATTTTTTAACATCTATATTCATAAGTGAGACTTGTACAAAGTTATCCTTTCTTCTATTATATTTGTGCAGTTTTGGAATCAGTTATACTAGTGTTATTAAATGGGAATTCTTCATTTTTTACTATTGTTTAAAAAATATAAAAGATAGGAATTATTGCTTCCTTATGGGTTTGGTATAAATCTCATCTTGTCCTTTGGGGGGCGGCAGTGAGAAAGACTGATTATAAATTAAATTTTAATGCAGTGCTATTGTTCTATTTAGGTTTTCCTTCTTGAGTAAACTTTTTAATTGAAATTTTAAAATGATTCCCATATTGCAGTGTTTCCATATTTCTACTTTAGTCATAATTTTGTCCTTATTTTTATTTCTAATATTTGTGCCTCCTTTTATAAGATCCATTTTAGAAGAGATTTGTTTATTGGTTTCTTGGGGGAAAACCTGATGTTTAACGTTATTAGTCCTGTTTTAATTTATGTTTCATTAATTTCTACTTTAATAGTTATGCACTTTCTATTTTGAGTGTACTTGTTCTAAATAAACTTGTTTTCTTTTACCTCCCTGAACAAAAAACTCAGCTAATTAAATTGTAATTTTAGAACTTTTTTATCTATACATTTAAAGTTGATGTAGTTTCCTGTTAATACAGCCTTAGCTAACTTCTAATTATTTTATAGTTACTGTTTTTTTCCTTTAGTTTTGAATAATTCATGATTATTCTAATTCTCCTAAAGATAATTCCAAAAATCTCCTGATTCTTAACCACAGAGATTATGTAGAAGTGATTTTTTTTTAATCGGGATTATTTTTAAGTTATTTTAAAATCAGCTAGTGCTCAGGAGTTCTAGCCATGCTTGTTATTATTGATTTTCCATTGTGTTTGTTCAGAGATAGTCACCTAGCTTCAAGGTCTGGTCTATGCACTACCAGCAGCAGCATCAACTAGGACCCAGTTAGAAAAGCACAATCTCACAATTTAGCATGTAAATTCTACATAGTGGGGAGTGCCGATGGACAGGGCTTGAGAAAAGCAATAAAGCTGAGGGCCATTGTAAAAGGTCATATAAGCTAGCGTGAACGTACCTTGCTGTTTGACTATGTGAAAGTCTCTTCAACTTGCAGAACCTCAGTCTCCCCTTCCTTATCCCGGCTTATTTATCTCACACAGTTGCTATAAAGATCCCATGAGATCTGTAAGGCATTACCCAAATTTTAGTTACTGTCATTATGAAAGCCAGAAATTATATTACATTTAGAGGAGCAAGATGTTTCTGCCAGCTTCAGGGTAACTAAAGCCCTGGTACTGACTCCTGGCTAACCAGCTTGGTGGATCACGTGATGTTCTCCATTCCCTCTGTAAACTCGCCTGTCGGTGTCCCCGGACACAGTGACGAACTGCACCTAGGAGCGTCTCTTTAGGATGCCTTGGGTCCCTGCTCCTAGCGGGGTCTGCCAGTGCCACTCCTTAGTATACTGATGTCAAGTGACCAAGTATTGCATAGATCTGTGAAATGGCAGAGTGAATAGAAAAAGTTGTAGTTGCGTGAAGCATAAGTAAATGCGTCAAGAAGATTCAGTGAGGTTGAGTGGCTGCAACTAACTGGTTAAATACAGGTAAGACTAATGTAAAACACTGGGAGGAAAATTCCATTAGTAAAACCTAGAAGGATTCTGCACCTAGCTGGCTTTCAAAATTCTGAAACTAGAAATTATAGATGATGCAGTGGTCTAGACCACGGACCTGGTCTTTCCAAGAAAAAACTCCAAAACCTTTGCCCAATACCAGAAGTCAGTGAATAAATACACATTTATGTTTTAAGTAAAAAATAGGCAATATCATTTTTATGATTCCCTGCGGTACCTGAGGCTAGAGAGAGGGCATGTACTGTGGCTGCACTTGTATTTATCTGCAGCCACAAAGATGCAAATCTGCAAAAGTGTTTTTCAAAAGGACCATATCAGAGTTATAGAGACCCAGCAAGGTCCTCCCAAAGTGACATGTTAAGAGTCTACACGCAACTGAAAGGCAGCCTGTCACGGAACTTTTGTCCATCATAGAGCAGGGTGGTACAATGTCCTCCCTTAGAATTACTTGGCTTAGAACAGTGATTCTCAAACTGTGGGTTGTATAATAAGTTTAGCAGTTCATTTAAAAAGGATAGACTAGAAAATGGAGTGCATCAGGTTAAAAGGATAAGTTTGGAATTACATAAGTTCAGCATACACTGGTAAGACAAAAGCTACAGATCATTGTAGAAATAAAAAAAAAGCAACATATTTTTTAAACTCAAGTTTGTATGTCAAGACAAAAATATAAATTGAAATAAAACATCAGAGACTTGGAGGATGAAATGGCACGAAATCAAGGGTTTGTTTTTAAATGCTATAGGAGAGAGGAGGAGGAAGAAAAGGAGGAAGAAAGAGGGAGGAACAAGGAAGAAGGGAAGGAAGAGAGAGAAATTAAACAAGTGCAACAATATAATATAATAACTATAGAATCTGGGGACCGGGTAAATGGGCATACAGTACACTGTTTTCTACTTTTATACATGTTTTGTGACGCACTGAAAAAGTAAAATGGAAGGAATAATGGGTATTGCCAGTACTAGATGACATTTCGGGTTCTAACCATGTTCTTTTACTGATGTTAGAAAAACAGCGTATTTAATTAGTTTTTAATCAGCGAGTAGCCCTTCAGTGTCCCATTCCCAGAGCAGAGCAGGTTGCCTGGCCAGTGACTGCCCGCCCCGCCCCAGCCCCAACGCTGCGGGACGGCCCACTCGAGCGAGTGGGAGTTCCTGCTCATGGTGAGGAGGCTGGCCGGGCAGAACTCGGAGCTGTGAAACAGCTTTGGCTTCTCCTGAACTGAAATTTTCTAAACAAGCACTTTCAGCGTTAAAGGAAGCCAATGCACAATGACCCCTGAGTATTTCTGAGAGTATTTTTAGACCACGCACGACCCCGGACAATAGTTCGTGAACGAACGTCTCCCTTTTTCTAGGACGAACTGGAATGATGGCTTGCGCCTCCCTTATTGCCTGTGGAATATTTACAACTGCAGAGGTAGGAGGGATGTGCCTACAAACTTTGTCACATGCTGGTTGAATTTGCTAGTCCTGGAATGTCCCTGGTGGGGTAGGATGCTTCTTTGAGTCGTGGCACCTGATAAAATTGTGGTTGGGGAGGCTGTAATGGGGAAGCCTGGTTTTAACCCTTCCTTGTTTGCTTGCGTTAGTTGTAACTGGCCCGGATACCTCTTACTCTGGGCCAGGACCGGGGTGAGGCCAGCACAACACTCACTTTGGGCACAAACTTAAGAGAATGCCAGAATACTCCTAGTGGAAATAAATAACATTCTACTGCAATATTTTAAAAAGTCCAAATCGATGCAAAAATATCCACAACGCATACAGTATCAACACTGTAAATAAAGACAGCACCCAGTAAGGGCAAGGTTAAGGTAAGGCAGGGTTGAGTCATGCCAGGTCAAGAAAGCTCAGCAATCAACACTTCGACTCTCTCACCTGGTCTGGCCCTGCTCTTACTCTGACCAATTATGGGACTTCCTCCTTTCTCACAAGACAAATTGCAAGATTGGTTAGGTAAGTCTCTGAAGGGCCTTGATCCTTAGAAGTGCTAGGTTCCAACTCAGAATAAAGCCTCTCCTGAGCGTTATCTTTGCATACTCAATATCTGTGGGGTCTATGCCCCCCGGAAACTTCCGAGAAGATAGGGTGGGCTGTTTATACTTCTTAAAGCAGGGTTCTCGGTCTTTTTTTCTGCCACGATCTTGCTGAGACGGCTCCACTCGGAGGACACGCCCCCAGCAGCTCGGCTCCTCGCTTGGCCTGCAGCCGAGTGGGGAAGCGGCACCTGTGCCCGATGCCCCACACTCCGTTTCCACTGTCTTCTTCTGTTCCAATTTGAGGCACACAGGCTATGACCATGAATGTTCAAGGAGAGTGGGTTTTTGTTTTTTTTCAGGTTTTATTTATTTATTTTTAGAGAGAGGGGAAGGGAGGGAGAAAGAGAGGGAGGGAAACATCAGTGTGTGGTTGCCTCTCGCATGCCCCCCAGTGGGGACCTGACCTACAACCCAGGCGTGTGCCCTAACTGGGAATCAAACTGGGGACTCTTTGGTTCGCAGGCTGGTGCTCAATCCACTGAGCTACACCAGCCAGGGCTAGGACAGTGTTTTTTAAACTATATATCACAGTCCATGAGTTACTGGGTTGTGACTTGTATATTTTTTAACAACATGGAATAGGTTAGGAAACGCCAAAAGGTAAGTATTGTCTTGTGAAATTCTGTTTCAGTTGGGTGTGTGCATCTCCTTGGTTTCTTAATGTGGATTGTGACTTTTAAAATAAAAAAGTTTGAAAGCCACCGATCCCCAGACTTAGCCGGAGAGCCAGGGCCCAGTGCGCCAGGCCTGTACTGTCTCTAACTGGCTGCACATGTCTCTAAATGACCGGCTTTCTTTTGGTCTCCGTCCTCTCCATTTGTGAAATGGAAAGGTGGGAAGACAGGTCAGATGAAGTAAGTTCTCTCCAGCTCTGCAATTGCACATCCTGAGGAATCTTTGAATGAGAGGAAGCCTCAATGTGTCTTTGTTCATTCTGTCACTCGGGGCAACCTCTGCCCAAAGACCGCGGACTTAGGGAAACACGTGCCCTTGGAAACTCTAAGAATGCCTTACGAAGGAGCGGAAAGGGTGGGTGAACCACAGTGGAATCGTCCCCATTTCCACAGGAAAGCCTTCATTATTTTGGAGAACGACGAACCGACAAAGCCACCAGCAATAAATTTCAGGGAGTAGAAACTCCTTCTCAGGTAAGTTTTCTTTGTAAAGAGGGGGTCCTCTGGGGAACTGGGTGGAGTTTGGCACCTGTTTTGTGGCTGTAATTTAGGCTTCTCCTTGGTGGTCAGGCAGCCGCACGTGGGTGCCTGGTGACAGGCCTCCCTCCCCTCCCAGAGGCTGAGACCTGGGCTTTGGGTGCTGCCTGAGCTTTGCAAGCACCGAGCTCTCCCCAGAGCATCCTGCGTCCCACCGGACACTGCTTATTACTGACGGAGTTCAGGCACCGACTCCCTTCCCAGAGAGGGGAGGAGGTTCCCAACTACAGTCAGCAGCCAGAACTGAGTCCTTCATGACGCCCCACTAGGGCCATTCAGCCCTTGCAGCATATCGTGTGTGAGTGTGTGTGTGTGGTGTGGGGTGTGTGCATGAGACAGACAGACAGACACACACACACACACACACACACAGATGGGGTGGGGGCTGTCTTCTGAGTGAGAAAGAAGAGGAGAAATTACCATTTTTCAAAAACCCACCAGACACCCTTGCGCACCATTATGTTGCACTTTTACGTGTACCGTCTCGTTCAATGCTCAGGTAACCCAGGTGGAATGCATGCTATTACCCTAATTCTTCCTCGTAAAAGGGTTTTTCGTGGAAAATGTCAAACATGAAAGGCTGAGACGGTCGTAGAGTAAACCCCCTTATCCCTCTCACAGAGCTTCAACGAGGACCTCGTCACATGACCGGCCATGGTCCTCTTCCTCCCCACCCCACAACCCTGCCTCACCCCCGCCATTCTCTGCTCTTTCTCCACACCTGGATTACTGTGAAGGCAATCCCAGCCACCAGATAGTTTTACCCCACAAGTATTTCAGTAGGACATCTAAAATAAAGACGCTTAAGAAAAACCTTAAAAGCATTGATCACATCTAAAACTATGATATTTTAATGTCAAATGTCTAGTTCCTCTTCAAATGTCCCTGTCTTTATCTTAAAATCTTTTGAAATTTTAGTTTGTCTCCAGCAGGATCCAAATAGGACCAGGTGTTTCGCTCGGTTTACAGGTTTTCCACCTCCTTGTTCCTTGCGGTTTCTTCCTTGCGGGACCTCGGGCATTTCTCCCACAGAGTTTACAAGTTCTAGACCGGACCGAGCTGCACTAAGGGTTTTGCATTTGCTATCTCGTTTCGTATTCTCAGTAACTCTCTGAGTGGATACCACAGGGAGTCTCACTTTACCGCTGGGAACTTGAGGTTCAGGGAAATTACCTTTTCAAACCAAGAATGCAAACAAGATCCATCAGACCCTAGGGCCTGTTCTTTCCTGTGCTGTGCCCATAGGTTCTCCTCCACCGTATCACTCTCAAACCGAGGCGAGAGCTTTTGGGGAACCCTTATGTAGAACGGACGTGACTGCGAACGAAAGACTCGGGGGTGAAGTGATTTCTGAGCCGAATAGGTAGCTTTGGCCTTGTTAGCAAAACTCTGTAACTGCTGGCTGCAGACGTTTAGTTTGGGGCAAAAGAACTTAGCCTTATCCCTCAAAACTTCTCGGCCATTCCCAAGGGGAAAAAAAAAGCTCTAGCCCACACGTACACTCGAACCTCCTGAAGCCCAGCCCAGTTCTGGTCAAGCCATTTCCACGCTCCAAGTCCACAACGGCTTCCAATTACCAACAGTGACAAGTACCAACGTCTTCACCTGACATCAAGATCCACGATTTATTTTCCAACCCCTTCTCCCACTGCGAGCAGTCACGTGTCCCACGCTCCAACACGTTTGGGCTGTGTGCGGCTTCCCAGCTGCCAGCCCTTGACACCCACGAGCTGTGGTTCAGGTGGGCTCCCTTCAGGGAGCCCCTTTCCCTTCCCAGTCCAAAGTGGTCTCCCGCTCTTCCTGTTCTTCTAGCGCTTCTAGTTCCTTCGGGGATTCTACTTTGCTTTCCATTATTCTCTAGCTGTTGGCAATGGTGACTTCTCCCCACCTTTGGCGGGCGAAGCCCCGCCTTACCCATCTTTCCACTCTAGGCATCCCCAAGCGCCGCAGGTGGTGCGACCCATATCTCCTCTGTCTGCAGCAGGTGCTCACGAAATGCCATGTGAGTTTTATCAACTCCTGCTGCAGGCCCTGGTGCTTTAGGTCAGAGGAGAAGGAACAGTGACAGCTAAGTGGCTTGAGGGCCATGCTTGGTCACAAGCCTTAAGTGGAAGGTCTCAGAGAGTCTGGTGGCAGGAGCCAAGGGGGCGTTAGATGAAACTCCTTCAAGGGCTCTCCTTGGACGTCTTCCCTGCCCCATCTCTCCCACAGCTGTGCACACTTCCTCTGACTTGAGTCCGGAGCTGGTGCAGCCCAGCTACCATGGGCTCTCTTCGGACTTCCCAGGATAGCAACGCAGGGCCTGCGCCCCGGGTTTGAGAGCTGCGCCAGCCCGGCCCGGGGACAGAGTTCCTGCTGCCTGGGTGGCATTTCTCAGATGCCATCACCTTCTGACCTGGCACTGCTGGCCATTCTCTGTGGACTACATGTCATCCACCTCTGGGTGCAGAACTTTCATCAGCTTTCTCTTTCACTGGCTCTTTCCCATGGAAAGGATGGCAGTTATAGTTTTTTTCCAAAAAAATTTTTTTTAGTATTTTTACTGATTTTAGAGAGAGAGGAAGGGAGAGAGAGAAACATTGATTGATTGCCTCCCATATGCATCCCCACTGGGGATCCAACTCACAACCTAGGCATGTATGTGCCCTGACCAGGAATCAAACCCCCAACCTTTTGGTGTACAGGACGACATCCAACCAACCGAGCCACACTGGCCAGGGCGGTAAGGCAGTTAATTTTCTTAACACTTCCTGGGGGGTGGGGAAGAGAGTGAACTTTTTGGTCCAGTTGATTCAGCACTAGAACTCTTCAACAAGAGTGAGCTGCTTGCCACCAGAGAAGGGCTGGGCTAAGGGAATTCCCAGGGCTTCCTTGCGAACGTGGAATTGGGGGAGTGGAAAGCCAGGACACTGCAGCTGGCAGAGGCGAGAGCACATGTATCTGCCGCCGGTCTGTGGAGGTCTCCTCTTGAGGTTTATCTCTGCCGCCTCTCATGCCTACGAGGCTACTGGCTGCCAAACTGCAAACTCTCCTGTAACTCAATCACAACGAAACTCCTACCCTCAGCTAGATTCGTCCCCAGTGGCCGGTGACTGCGTCTTGCTGGGAGGTAGCTGCCATGTTGGCTGGGCCCGCTCACCCGCTCGGCGGTGGCAGCTGTCAGCAGCACCTGCTCTTTCCCATGACTTCCCACGGCGTTTTTCCCAACGTAGGCGTCAGGTCATGAGACAACACCCGTAGAAATGCCTGGTTGTATAATGGTACCCCCAAAACGTTTCCTTACTGAATGGCTCCCCTTCAGTTCCATGTGGAAAAAAATTCAGGTATGCTGATTTTCGACTTTTCATCATCACGTAAACCGAGGCTTCTATTTTCTTTTACAGAATCGATATGTTGGATATTTTGCAGATGTGAAAAACATCTATAACTTGACTCTCCCTCCAAGAAACTTACTTACGATAAGAAAAATTGTTATTTACTCAATTCATGGTGAGCACTGTATGCATTACTGGAGAATTGGGGGGAGTAATGATCTTACCGGTTGGGAGGATTTTTGCCCAGACTTACGTGCGAGGGTACCCCCAGCTTGGAGCTGTCCTGTTGGACATCCTCCCATGGGCCCCCCCCGCCACCCGGCACGGCCGTCAGCCCGGCGGTGCCGCAGCCGTGTTACCAGCCGTTAGAGGTCTTCTCTCTTCCTTCCCCATCACCAGTGTGAGGGACTCTGCCCCCTGCCCTTTTCTCCTGTTCTCCCTGATGGCCGGGTGGGCTTTTCAGAGCAGACCCTTCGAGTCAGAAGAGAGGAAGGGCCCGTGGGTGCTGAGTGCGCCCTCCTCCTCCTCGTACCCACCTCCGGTTCAAGTTCGTCTCGGCAGAGGCCTGCCCATTTCACTTCATCACCTTTGTCTGGGTCATCACCCTGGTCTCGCCCTTCCCCCTCCCTCCTCCACTTGTCACTCTCGCTCACCTTCAGCAACTCTGTCAAAATGCCTTCAATACCCGAAGTGTAAATGAATTTTGTTGCCACAAATTCTTTTTCACAAATAACTACCAAGCACATACTTTGGGCCCAGACCCACGCCCTTTGGGAGCCCTGGCTGGGGAGCAGAGCTGAGGAGTGAGCACTCAGATAAAGCGCTGGCCAGCCGCAGAGGTGGGGCACGCGGAGGCCGGGCCTGCTTTCCAGGGGTCAGCACTTGAGTCTCCTCTGCTGAATCTGCCCAAGCAGGAGGAGCTGGGGAGCCTGGGCTCTGGGGGTGTCCTTAACCCCCAGCCGTTACCACTTACTCCCCGGAATAAAAACCTGTACACACTTCAGAAAAGTTGACTAGATCCACCATCACCCCCAGCAGCAGGGAAGCGCAGCCTTGAGGGAGAAAGAAAAAGAGGCGGGGACAGGAACCCAGCCCCGCCCTGTGTCTTATCTGCCTGTATGTGCGCAGGACTTTGGACTGGCTACGACAGTTTACTGGTCCCTTATTAATAGATGAGTTAAATAGTTTTCTACATGTAGTTTTAAAGAGGGCAAGGTATGGCCCAGCGCTCTGCTAGGCAACAATGTCCAACAGAAGAAAGGAGGAAATGTGATTTTATATCTGTGTGTATGTGTTTGTAAGACCTGTGGGAGAATAGGTATTTATATTTTATTATAAATGCATAAAACAAGCAACACAAAGTGTGGCTACGTACTTGGGGGTGGAGACTTAAGTAGGTGTGGGATGGGTAAGACATGGATTTTTCAATTCCTGTCTTTTTTACCATTAATTTTTAAAGCATGTGATTACTTAAATTTTTTTTAAAAGCGTGGGAATTAATTGAAGCTTGTAAATCAGTGCCCCCTTCTCATCACGTGATAAGTACGTGACTTGGTTTAAGCCCTTTTGTCACCGATCTCTGGCAGCTGTCAGTGGGGGGAGGTTCTGCAGCCCGGGTGGTCCTGGGGGGCCGGAAGCATGGGGACTCCTAACGACTGGTTAATAACGTGCCCTTAGTGGAAACAAAAGTAAATGAAAACAAAACCAGCATAATACAGGGGAACAATCGAGAATGATCACTATATGGCTTTATGGGAGTATTTGTTTTGCTTTTGTACTTTTGTTTAGTCCTGGGCATATTTAAGTGAAATATGCAGGGTTGAGGGGAAAGCAATAAAAAAGTAATTGGAGGCTTGAGAAACGAGCCCTTTGAGGAAATGCTACAGGAAGGGGATTGTTTGAATTGAAAAAAAAAAAAAAGGGACAAAAAACCATTTGGCTATAATGTATACTGAATACTACAGGAATGCTTGGGTATCCAATATCTTCACAGAAACTGCTCTCTAGGAACAAGGGAAAGAGGCATTTAGACTGGTATTAAGAGATATCATGATTTGAAATTTGAAGACAGCAACGCATTAGCAAGAAAGTCTGCAAGTCACTTTCCCTGATTTCTGTTTTCTAGACAGGTGAAGCTTAGAAGCTGAAGTATAAGTCTTTCATTTTTATTTCTTTCCTCCAGACTAGCAAAGTCTGCTTTAGGAGACAGAGTTGGCTCGAAGCCTTGTCTTTCAAAGACAAAGTTCATGCAAACTCAAATGATTCAGCATCGATACATTGTTAGCTGGGGTTTCTTCTCTTTTTAATTCATGATGCTGACTGGTGAGACATTCTGATCTTTACTGTGACTTTTTATTTTCATTCAGGTGTTGGGGATGGCAACGGAAATGATCTGAAAGTACAAATAATAATGCAGCAAGAGATTGTCTTTTTCGGTTCCGCTTCTAAAAACTGTAGGGTAAGAGAACACATGACTCAGAAATCATGGTTTTGAATCTCAGCGTCAGTTCAGCATGTTGACCTGCCAACCCCCCGCCTGCCACAAAGAGAGGCCATGTTGCTTTGGGGTGCTGCCCAGTTTGGTGCCCCTGGGACTGAATGCAAGTCAGAGCTAAATTAAACTCATTGTTCCAAACAGGTTTTTCAAAACAAATCAACAAGCAAGTGCTGATGAGGACGTGGAGAAAGGGGAACCCTCGTGCACTATTGCTGGGAGTGCAGACTGGGGCAGCCACTGTGGGTAACATAGTGGCGTTACCTCAGAAAATTACAAATGGAACTACCTTTTGACCCAGAAATTCCACTTCTGGGAATTTATCCAAAGAAATCCAAGACCCTAATTTGAAAAAATATATGCACCCCTATGTACACTGTAGCTTTATTTACAATAGTCAAGATTTGGAAGCAGCCCAAGTGCCCATCAGTAGATGCATGGATGAAAAAGCTGTGGGCCATTTGTGCAATGGAATACTACTCGGCCGTGAGAAGAAGGAAATCTTACCCTTTGTGACAGCATGGATGGCTCTGGAGATTATTGTGCAGAATGAAATAAGCCAGTCAGAGAAAGACAAATACTATACAGTTTCACTCATATGTGAAATCTAATGAACAAATGAAGTAACAAGCAAAATAGAGACAGGCCCATGGAAAGAGCGCAGGCTGACGGCCGTCGTGAAGTGGGCTGGGTTGGGGAGTGGAGGGACTGAGCAAAAAAGAAAAAGAAGAGAAGAGAAAAAACTCGTGGACACGGACAACAGTGTGGTGCTTGCCACGGAGTGGGCGTGGTGGCGTAGGTGGAGGAGGGCTCCGGGGGGGATAAATGGTGACGGAAGGAGACTTGACTTGCGGTGGTGAACACACGAGACAGCGTGCAGAGCATGTGTTGTAGGACAGTGCACTGGAAACCTGTATAATTGTGTGAACCAGTGTCACCCCACAAAGTCAACGAAAAGAAAAAAAAATACATTCATCAATCAAAATTTATCAAATGGGCTTTTCTTCTGCTTCCGGCACCAGCGTTCTCTCACTCAGGCCTTCAAAGTTGGTATTATCTTTGATTTTTCTCGTTGCCCTGGCCGCCTACCTCCCGCTGGTGATGCCTTTGAAATCTCCCCTCCCTCCCTTCCTATTCCTACTGCCGCTGCCTAGTCTCGGACCCATTTGCTCATGCCTGTATTTCTGCAGTCCTCTCCTTACCTCTTTCCTCCGTATACGATGCAGAATACAGAGCCCTACAGCACACACCCTGAAATGCTGCTCTCATGGTAAAGAGCTGTGGGGAGAGCAGAAGACGCGCTGTGTGCCCATAGTCAAAGATAGTTCATATCTTTGCCTCAACATTCTTACCTGTAGAATAAAGATTATGTTTCAAGTGCTGTGGGGACTTCAGTTGGGTAATCCATGCGAAGTGGCTCTGTGAGCTCTAAATGCCTAAGTAAATGTTGTCTGTAATGACTGTCAGGCCACTTTGTCACACGGGAAATGCCCCACCATAGTCTTCTACAACTTCATTCTAATTTCCCTGGTGTTTGAACTCTCAAGATATAGCCCTATGATGCCTGAGCTTATTCCATCAGTCTCTCAGCCTGCAGACTCCTGTCCAAGGCTGGGACCCAGCTGGCCCCTGGAACACAGCCGCAGCTCTGTGATCTCTGCTTCACGTTTTAATTGGTCTTTCCTCCTCCCCTACCCCCGCACGCCCCTTGTCTGAACTCTGTTCTTTCCGGAAATCCTATTTATACAAATCCTTCCATGTCCAGCTCAGGTTCTGCCTCTTCAATGATGCTTTCGTACTCCACACCTCCTGTTAACCTCCCCGAAACACACAGCGGCGCGCCCAGCCTTCACCACACAGCATGACACACCATCACATTCCATCCTGCTCTCGTTCCTTATGGGGTAGCTCCCTGAGCTGTCGGCCCCGTCTGCACCTTCCTTAGTGCTTTTCACGGGGTCCAGCGGAGACCTTTCTCACTGTGGGCAGCAGTACTGCCCCAGGATGAATCGATAGCAAAGAAATACTCAGTACGGCTTCGAAGGCGTTCATTCCAGAGACCCGGCCTCTCGTTGGTCTCTTCAGTGAGCACTCTGCTCTGGACAAGGCCCGCGATGTTTGTTCGACCAAACACGACCAGTTAGGCATTGCTTTTTGACTGTGAATGCCAGCTTGAAGACTGAGCTTCTCACTGTATCCCCAAAATATGGAAACCAGGGACACGCATGTGACAGTACTGTTCACTGGGGTAAACCCTAACAGAAAATCGAACGCTTTGCTTTTTAACAGTGCCCCCGCCACAACCCTCAAACCCATTGGCCTTTTAAAAATGTGACGACAGTATCACGACTTTATAGAAATAACGATTAACATTTATTTGCACATGTAGTAATAGGGCTATGAGACCAAGAGTCCTTGGTAAATAGAGGAGCCCCGAAGAACTTCGCTGGTACACGCCTCGCGGTGCGAGCTGTCAGAGTGTCTCACTGTCTGAGCGCCGTGTGTCCATTCGCAGATAGTCCACGACGTGGAAAGGGACAGAGCGATCATCCACCTCCGCAGCTGCCCGCTTCTGCACGACGACGTGAAGGTGCGCTTCCTGTCCTCGGTGAGTGGTCGGCTGCCTCCTCCGCCACCCTTTGAAAGATGCTGGTGTGGGATTGCTCTTGTCACACCCCGTCAGGGGAGAGCGTGACGTCGGCTGCTAGCCGGAGAGGAAGACAAAACCGGGTCAGATCCATAGCGCTATTTTTTTTTAAAAAAAAGAACATAATGTAATTTAGCATTTTTGCTCATTTTTTCTAGAGTCTATACAATTCGCATGTATTAATTTTCACATAAGTGATATAAAAACTAAGATGTAAAAAAGACAAAGGTATGTTTTACTGCGTAGCATGCATCGCATTGTGTTTTACATCTTTAAAACACATCGCTCCATATAATTTGTAAAATGCTTTAAAGTGGAGATTTGACTTTTCCCTGAATTGTTACATAATACATTATAAATAGTATTTTTAATCTGGTGTTTACTTTGTGAAAAATAAGAATTCTGCTGCTGTCCTTGCTCAGAGTATCAGAAATGCGTAATTTATATGTCATAAAATGTATGTCTGGGCATCACTCTGTCTAGCACACACTTCTAAGTCTCAATAATGTCAATTCATTTTCCTATTAAACCGTCGGCCTCAACTGCCAATGAGAAATTATGCCCGTTGATGTCAAACTTCTCTCCTGTGCCCCCTTGAGCTCCTGCTCACTCCCCGTTGGGGAGAGTCTACTAAACACTGAAATGGGACCTGTGCTGAAGCAAGGGGTGGGTGGGGATAGTTCCCCGCTGGGCGGTCACCCCTTGAATAATGGAGCCAGCCTGCGTTCTCTCTCTCAGCCGCTGGCCTCCGAGCAGAGCACTGCGGAGGGGCACTGGCCCAGGGGTTGCTGGGAGTGTGTGGCCTCCATGATCCTCAGGGGCCACGAGATGAAAGCACATTCAAAAACTTTAGGTATTTCCGTCACTATCAATGACAGTTAATTTTATAATAGCTCCTCCTTGTAGAAATGGATGATATTTGGGGGCATAAATAGGCACAGATCCTTAGTAGATTCTGTTTAGTACTATCTAGTCCAGATTAAAATGTATGAATATCCATCATAGAACAAATGGGTTTCCTTGGCCGTTTCGATGGAAACAGTAATCACGTAAAGTCTCCTCCTTTGTGGCCCCAGGGTCATCCCTGGGACTCTACGTGGGAATTGCTCCAATTGTTTGACAAATATGTAAATGAATGGAGGGAGGAATTTTAATCCCTTTGGAGTGATGAGTTCTCCGTATCAATTTTACTATGAAGACTAACCCTTTTTTTTTTTAACCGCGTATTTTTAGGCTCTTCCGAAAAACTATGACAACTGCCCGTTTTTCTTTTGGTTCCACACGTCTTTTATACGAAAGAACAGGTATGGCTTTCGATAAACTCCCGTGGAAGCAGCCTCATCTTCCACGTCTGTGTCAGGTGTGAGGGCACTTATTCTGCTGATTGCCGTAGGCTCAATTTATGGAAACCAAAAAATGCTCAAGTCGCCGTTCATTCATCATTCACATGCTCCTCTTATCCTGGTTATTTAAAAAACATGGCTGTTCTTGCAATCACCCCCAAGGTCCCTGCCACAGGGCCGCGTTGTAGCTTAAAACATAGTCAGGTCAGATCTCGAGTGTGGTAATTAATCCCTGCCACGAAAGCTCCAGTCTGCTCAGTGCCTTAAACATGACAGCTCCTTCGTGCGGATTGATTTTCTGATGACCGATCATCGCCAAATCCTGTGCCAAAGTCAGGCATTGCCTGGGAGGCTTCAGCTTGAAAGCTGATTGATACACTAGGGCAGAAGTGGCAAGACGTAGTATCAGTGAAGACAGCTAAAAAAATCGCTAATAGTCTCCCATTTAAAAGTGATTTCGAATAACTAAATTCAGAACCACTTTTAAAAAGGTCATTATTAACTGATTTGAAGATTATTTTTCCAAAGAACCTTTTACCATGTCCAGAAACTCATTCCTGACTCGAGAAGTTCTCCGCTTTGAGTATTTGTTCTGCAGTGCTGAAAAATTTGAGATTATTGGTATCACCAGACCACCCAATACAAAAGGAAAAACAATACTCAAAGAGTCATGCAGGGGAGTTTGGAAGTGGCTGTGATTGCATGTGGCAGGAATTGATGGTTTTCATCACGTAAATTCCAGCCTGTTCTTCAAACCTGAGCTGCATCTAATCACACTTCAAGTCCAGTAAGGGAACGGTCAATTGAACATCTCACCCACACACTTACTAATGCACACACATTTAGTGGGTTTTGATAGAGTGAACTTTGGACTGGATGACAAATTTTTGCCAGTTTAGTTCTTTGGATGTACACAAACAATACACTTTAACTCCTAACAGGAGCAAAGTCCCTCAAATAGACATCGGGGTGGAACTTCCTTTGATGTACTCCTCAGAAGTGGCTCTCGCTAAAGAAAGGATACAATTTTTGTCCTTTAAAGGCCCTGTTCATATTGGTGAGGCAACAAGTCAGATCACTTCCCTCCCCACTTTTACATGTTTTTAAAGATTCCTTCAACATTCAAATTTTCATACCACCTGGTAAAGCTGTTTTTATTAGTTACAAGATTGTTAATCAGCTGAAAATGCCAACTTCATCATTTGAAAGGCACTCAGTATTTTGCCCTGGCTGGTGTGGCTTAGTTGGTTGGAGCATCGTCCCGTAAATCGAAAGGTTGTGAGTTCGATTCCCTGTCAGGACACATACCTGGGTTGCAGGTTTGGTACCCAGTTGGGCATGTGATGTTTCTCTCTAACATCAATGTTTCTCTCCCTCTCTCTCTCTCCTTTCCCCTCTCTTATAGTCAATAAGCATGTCCTTGGGTGAGAATTTAAAAAAAAAGACAGTATTTTATTACTGATGTTAATACACATCTAGTCTTTCTCACTATTTCTGTCACATATAGAAATTTATTTTATTAAATCCAGATGTCATTAATCCCATAAAAGGCAATGTTAAAACAATCAGTGATGTGTTGTTACTATGTGTTTGTCCCTGAAGACCAAGATATTTTGCAGCTCACTGGGGAGAGCGGGATCATTGGCTCACAGAAAAGGGGGCGGAGACCAACCACAGCCAGCAAAACTACTTTAAAGTTTGGACAGAGGTGCCCTACTGAATGGCTTTTCTGTAAGCCCTGAAATGTAACTTTGTTTTTCTATTCTAGGCTTTATCTTTCAAGGAATAAATTGGACAATCCCCATAAACCAAAAATGTGGAAAATTTATCGTCCAGAGTTTGCGGTCGAAATATATTTTGATGCCATCGACCAAGTGGTAGCTGATATCTGATTAAATGTAGTTCTCCTTCCAGGATAGAATCATATTCTCCCCACCCCTGCCCCATATTTATATTTCCAAAGCCTGTTTCCTCCCTGATATACTAATATTTACAGACATGTACATATGTTCTTGAAAAATCTATTAAATATATATTAAATATAGACAAGGGAATATGTCAATGGCGATTTTTTTTCCTTTGTGAAGGAATATACATCACCCAAAGTTTTGTATTGAGGTAAATTTGGAACTCAGTCCACCGGAACATCGTTTACCGCTTTTGAAAACTTGAGTTAGAACTTTCATATCAAGGTAATTGAGGTATTTAAAAATTGTGATTCTCCCCTATGTGGTGGGTTTCCTTCATTTAGTTCCATATTTTTGGACAAGTGTTTCATCCCTGCTTGGTTTCACATTGTAACTTCATATTAGAAGAGCAGCTTCTATTTTCTCCCTCCCTTTGATTCACAAACTAACAAATACCAGACTGGTGGCAAAGACCGTCTGAAACCCACAGAAATGTCCCCACGGCAGGCCCCTCCCCAGCACCTGCTTGTCTCTTGATCCCCAAGCACCACACGGAGCTGAGCAAGCTCCCTTGGGTCCCACGCACAGACGCTGGGGAGGGTGGAGGACCGTGTCACCAAGAAGGATAAAGAACCTTCAGGAACTCCTGCTTTTGTGCAACATCACAAGTGAAGTCGAAGGAAATGTTTGTAGGGGAGGGGGGACAGGGAGAGAGATCTCGATGATTATTCCCCACCCCCACTAAAACCAGCTTCACCTGAGCTTGGGGACCCTGTGAAGGAAGGTCACCTATTCACTACCAGCACTGGTTGGTCCTGTGTCCACGGGGAGTCCCCTTCCCGTTGGTACCCGGTGCTATTTTAGTCCAAGGGCCTTCACCACCACTGGATCATAAAGCCGTCACTGTCCTGGAGGACAGTTCTGGTTTGGCTTTATTGAAATTGCCCTCTCTGAGTGATTTTTCCTATAACTGGCAAGTTAGACTCATCGGGAAACAAAGGTGGCAACGAAGAAGAAACACGGCGCCTCTGTGGCTGCTGTGCCTGGTCCTGAAAACCCTCGCGCTCTGCACAAAGAACACGTTACAGACATGGTCTGCAGGGGGGACCGGGTTTGGGGCTTTGGGGCTTCGGGGGCGACCACTCCAACTAAGCAGCGTTGTGACCAGCACACCACCCACCAACCACCCTGGCAGCAGCTCAGAAGGCCTGGCGTTGGTTGCCACAGCAGGTATTTTTTTGAATATATTTTATTGATTATGCTATTTCAGTTGTCCCATTTCCCCCTTCATTCCCCTACACCCTGCACACCCCCTCTCACCTGCATTCCATCCCTTTAGTTCATGTCCATGGGTCATACATATAAATTCTTTGGCTTCTACATTTCCTATACTATCCTTAACCTCCCTCTATTTTCTATCTACCACTCATGCTTCTTATTCTCTGTACCTTTTATCCCTCTCTCCTCCTCCCACTCCCCTCCTGATAACCCTCCATGTGATCTCCATCTCTGTGGTTCTGTTCCTGTTCTAATTGTTTTTGTTTTGGGTTTGTTTTTTTTTAGGTTCACTTGTTAATATCTGTGAGTTTGTTGTCATTTTACTGTCCCTATTTTTTATCTTCTTTTCTTAGATAGGTCCCTTTAACATTTCATATAATAAGGGCTTGGTGATGAAGAACTCCTTTAACTTGACCTTATCTGAGAAGCACTTTATCTTCCCTTCCATTCTAAATGATAGTTTTTGCTGAATAGAGTAATCTTGGATGTAGGTCCCTGCCTTTCATGACTTTGAATACCTCTTTCCAGCCCCTTCTGGCCTCTAATGTTTCTTTTGAGAAATCAGCTGACAGTCTTATGGGAACTCCTTTGTAGGTAACTGTCTCCTTTTCTCTTGCTGCTTTTAAGACGCTCTCCTTATCTTTAACCTTGGCTAATGTACTTATGATGTGCCTTGGTGTGTTCCTCCTTGGATCCAACTTCTTTGGGACCCTCTGAGCTTCCTGGACTTCCTGAAAGTGTATTTCCTTTGCCAGATTGGGGAAGTTCTCCTTCGTTATTTGTTCAAGTAAGTTTTTAATTTCTTGCTGTTCCTATTCTCCTTCTGGCATCCCTATGATTCAGATGTTGGAACGTTTAAAGATGTCCTGGAGGTTCCTAAGCCTCTCATTTTTTTGAATTTTTGTTTCTTCATTCTGTTCTGGTTGAATGTTTCTTTCTTCATTCTGCTCCAAACCGTTGATCTGAGTCCTGGTTTCCTTTCCATCGCTGTTGGTTCCCTGTAGATTTTTCTTTATTTCACATAATGCAACCTTCATTGCTGCCTGGGTCTTTTTTACGCTGTTGCGGTACCCAGAGAGTTCCTGGAGCATCCTGATGACCGGTGTTTTGAACTGTGCATCTGACAGGTTGGCCGTCTCTCCAATGCTTAGTTGTATTTTTTCTGGAGTTTTGATCTTTTCTTTCATTTAGGCCTTTTTTTTTTTTTTTTTTTTTTTTTTTTTTTTTTTTTTTTTTTTTTTTTTTTTTTTTTTTTTTTTTTTTTTTTTTGGTCTCAGCACACCTGTTACACAGTAAGGGGCAGAGCCTTGGGTGTTCACCAGGGCGGGGCAACCCACGTGGGGGAGTGTCTGAGAAGGAACAGTGCTGCTTGCTCTGCCCTCTGCAGGCTTTCAGTCACTTCCCCTGCCACCCACAAGCAAAGTGGGCTCCTCTGGTGTTGATTCCCGGATGGGTGGGTGGGTGGCTTGTGTACGTTCTAGGACCCTGTGGGTCTCCCCAAGGGACTCTCCTGTGAGGCTGGGAGTTTCCTCTGCCGCCTCAACCCCTACAGGTGTTTTCAGTCAGAGGTTTGAGGCTTCATTTCCCTGCTGGGACCCTGGGTTGCATGGTCTGTCTCACTCCCCAGTTGTTCCTCCTGGTTTATCCGCACGCGGATGTGGGACCCCTGGTCCGCCAGCTGCCACCTCGCTGAGAGTCCTCTCCATCCGGCTGCCTGTCTCTGCTCCTCCTGCAGGTCTGGGTGAGTGTGTCTCCTTTAACTCCTTGGTTGTCGGACTTCATACAGTTCGATTTTGTGGCAGTTCTGCTTGTCTTTTGTTTTTAAATTTGTTGTTGTCCTTTTGGTTGTGCGAGGAGGCATGGTATGTCTGTCTACCTACGCCTCCGTCTTGGCCGGAAGTCCACAGCAGGTATTTTTTAAAAGGAGGGGAGGGGAGCATCTTGGGGCAACACTTTAATTGGAGAAGGGCTGATGGGTGCTGAGCGGCACAGAAGGCAGTGGAACCCTGGGCTGCCCGAGCCGCCATCACCGTCAGCCCTGGCGGGCAGCCCAGGTGCAGGTACACTCTTCTTTGTCCTCAAAATAGCCCACAAAGTGTCCCTGTTGCGCTTCGGACAAAAGTCATCTCTCTGCTCCCCCTAACCTGGCTCCCCGGAGGCAGGACCAGGGAGGACACACTCTCTCGGGTTCCTCCCATGTTATGGCTGCGTCAGTCCGTCATTTGTGTTAGGGGAACATGGGTGTGGCCAAACAGGCTGTGCCGTGTCCTTTAAATCCATGCCACACTCATCCGCAGAGTGCAGGTCAGGAGGCAGGCTTCACTGAACAGAGAAAACGCTTCGCTGGCTCAGTGAGGAGTAAGAGCTGCCCTTTTCGGTACTGGCGCCCCCCAATTTGGGAGAATCTTGCTTTTTTATCTAAGGAGATGCAGCTGGGGTTTCTCTTCCCCAACCCTCCAAGATCTGTCTGAATTTCTGGCAGTGAGTTGCCACACTCTTCTTCCCCTCATGGAGAGAAAACTCGCTTAGGGTCTCCCGGGGGTTGCTTTGTTAGCACCCAGCGCGATTCTTCGAGCACAAGAAACTTACATCAGAACGTATCAGGAGGATACTGGTTTTCTTAAACAGACGGTACTAACCTGGGTGGAACTGAATTATCTAAAACTTAACGACAGGAAGTTTAACTATTTTAAAAAACAGAATGGCATCCGGCCAAATCTGACACATCACCTCCGCAGCCTGGTGAGGGAGACAGAAATTCTAGTGAGCCGAGCTTCGTAACTGCAGTGCATGCAAAGAACTCCTCACATACTCAAATATTAGGCAAATAATTTAATGATATAGAACAGCAGAATTTCTCTAAATACAGTATTCCAAGTTACTATATTTTTGTCTGGAGTACAGATCTGAGATGGTACAAATTAGATGCAAATACCGAACCATGAGTTACACAGAATGACAAGTAATTCCCAACTTCCCTTGCCTCACTCCCACTGCTCTTCCCTGCCTCAGGCTGTCCCTGCGGAAGACATTTAGTTAACCCTTTAAAGGAGGACACAGGAGGTCTGCTGCCAACAGTGCCGAGACAAGCCAACAGGCACCAGGCAGGGGGACCGTGGGCCCGAAGCGGTTGGCTTCCTGCCGGAAGCCGGTCTCATTTCCTACTTTGCTTCATCTCTAGCCTGTTTGGACAAAGAACCACTCAGATGGCCAAAGAACAGCAGCCCGTCCCCAAGCCCTGATGTCCGTGGGTGTCAGAGGAATGAGGGTTTTTGTTGCTGTGTTAGTACATACATATGGCATAGCTTAGTCAAAGTTACTGTTCTTGTCTCATTGCTTATAAAGTCACACCGCATCTACAGTCATCACTGATGGCCAGTACCGAGTGTGCGAGGCTCCACACCGTGAGAAGTGTGATGGAGTTACGGGCCCCAAGAGACACTTGAGGGGGGTCAGCCCTGACGTGACTCTCGGAGGCGTGCACGCACTACTCTGGTCTGGTTCTGAGGGGAGGACTCCACCCATGAGCACCGCCACTCCGTCACCAGACAGGGGGCACGGGCTTCTCTTGGCTTTGGCACTCGACTCCCTGGGTGGGTTTCCAATTGGTGGAGGCAACAAGTGAGTGATCCAAAGGGGCCCAATGGAATGCTCTGGAATCCTACCCAGGCCAGGACCCAGAGACAGAAGCGAAGGGCTGGTGTCGGCCACAAGGTCTTCACAAAGCACGAAGGGGCAGTGCAGCCCCCTCCCCCTGCCCAGGCCCTTCCCTAACCCAGAGCCAGGCTGGGGAGCAGCTCCTCGGAGAGAAGGAAGCTGGCACAGGTGCAGGCCATGGGGCTTCCGCAGGCCTGGTGCTCGAGCCGCAGCCAGCAGCATGTCAGAGCGTAGGAAAGGGCCCCACCCACAAAGCGAGCGGCACAGTTTGAACAGCAGCGCATCTTGGAAAAACCTAGGATGCCTGCTCTGAAACCTGGATCAGAAACATGGAAGCTGCATCAGTTTGCAGGTGTATTCAGCTCTTTAAAATCTAGCTGGCTATTTTGGTTTTCAAGCACCACAGGAACCCTTTTTAAAACTTTAGCCACTTGGTACAGAGCATGTGTTAAGTAGATCTGAAGAGACACCTTACATCTAGAAGGGGTCATCGCAGATACACATCTTCACGAAACACGGCTACCTCTGGGGTTTTCTGGTGTGATCTGAGATTAAGCAGGAAAGAAAACTGTGCCCCATTCACGACACACAGCATCCAAACTGCGTGTGTGGTCCAGTTGTGCAAAATCCCCGACAGAGCTATGCTTATCTTTTCAGGGCAGGTACAGAGGGCCAGAGGCTCACCCTGTAGGTCCTACCTCGGCGGACAAGAGCAGCAACTTGTCTATTTCGGTACAATTACGGGCAGAGATTAAATGATGTAAAATAGAGGTCCTTCCGTGAAGTTTAGCATTTAGGGCAGAGGAATGGAAGACAACAGAATACTCCGAAATCAAAACAACTGCACGTTGGTCTTGTACTCCAGGCGGCCCTGAGATGGACGGTGGTCCTCGAACACCCGGCCTTGGGCCCGGGCCGGCCGGGACGCGTCAGTCTGCTTCGAACTGGCTCATCATCAACTTCCTGCTGTACTCGTAGGCCAGGAACAGCGCCCCATTGGCTGGGAAGGCTCGGATCATGGTGGGCTTCAGGCCAGAGTACAAGGCCGGTATTCCTAGGAGACAAAAGAGGGAGCGAACGCTGAGACCCCCTTCCCTGGAGATGCCCCTCGAAGCTGCAGAGCGCGTTTTTGCAGTTCCAAGTCCATACAGTGGCATCAAAGACCAACTCATGATGAAAGGGCTTATGTCCAAACTTCCCTGCACTGATGGGATGACACAGGCCACAGGAAACCGGACCTTGTCAGGTCTCCCAGCAAAGCTCGTTGATGCTCGGGAAACATGCACCCATCACGGCTTCTCCCACGAGGCGCTGGGCCAGCGGGAAGAGCACGCCAAAGTCAGACTGTTTCTAGTATCAGCATTGCCCCAGGTGGTTATGAAGCTCCAGTCAGATAAGGGAAGTGGAAGAGCTCTGTAAAGCTATGCAGTAAATGTAAATTTAAAGAAGGGTTCCTACAATATGAGTAACATGCAAGGTGTCTGGGCTCTATCTAGGACACAGATTGAACAGTTTCTGCACACTCTTACTATGCTCTCTCTTTCAAAATCAAGTCAGAAGAGTTCACACCTCTTCACTCACTAGTAGCATAAAATTGGCTTATATGAATAGTGAGTAGAAAATCTTCATCCTCCCACCTAACTCTAAAAACTGATAGAAAGTCACCTTCAGAAGTTGCTTAGCGCATTATTAATTCCAGCGGTCTTGGGACTGAGGATGTTGCACGTTCTTTTGAACCCCTCAGCGGTTCACTTAGGGGCATCCTCTGAAAGATCCAGGTGACATAAAGCAAGTGCTAACTTCGAAACTGCTGTCCCCTTAAACAAAGCCTGGATTTTACTAAGTCCCTCCAGGCTCTTTAGAACAAAGAATCTTCACAGGTACCTGGTCCAGGGGTCAGGAATAAGAACTTTAAACATTCTCAAGAATGATAAAAGCAAGCTAAAGAAAGGGGGGTCGGAAACCAGTCCCCAGACGGTGCCAGAAAAGGCACAGAGACCGGCCTGGGGCAGAGCCCCTCCCCTGCACCACCAGCAGCAACACGACCCAAGGCCACGTACATACACACGTGCTCGGTGCGGGCAGCAGCCTCACCTTCGTTTTTCACGATGCTTATGCAGGTTCCAATAAGTCCCATCTGTTTTCCAGACATGGACAGAACTTGAATTCTAGACTTGATACAATCCACTGGGTACACAGTAAGCCAGAGGCAGGAGCCACCAACTCCGCCGCTCAACATCAGAGGGACAGGGCCTAGAGAAGAGCATCGGCAAACAGCTGGTGAGACATTGCTGAAGGTCGAGGCAGAAGCTGCAGCTGGGGGCAGATAAAAAGGCGGATGCTGGGGAGCACAGTTCTCTGAGGCACCTGTCAGGGCTCCAAGAGCACACGCCCCGTGTGGTGTGGTGGGCTGGTCGACCCTGCATCTTGCCAGGACGGGAAGCCCTAGGGAGGGTCACATATGGGCTGGTCACTGTGGCACGGTGGCCCTCTGGCCCCTAAGTAGTGGCCATGCCGTCCCAGGAGGAACGACACTAAGGCCACTGAGACACAGGTCTTCATTCCACGTTCTCACTCTGCAGTAGTTTAATCTTTTAAAGCCCAACAGCCCCGACTCTTCCTTTCCCCGGAAAAACCCAAGTTGTCTCATTAAACACAACAGTAAGCCTGGCAGCTTGACTGACCCCAGAATAGGTTAAGAAAAAAGTGATCACCTGTGTGTGTGCCAGACGTCGCTGGTTGTGTCCAGCAGCGAAATAGAACAAAGCTGTAGAGAACTGTAAAAGTCCACTGCTCTCAAAACACTAGCAAGATTTATGACCACGTTTTAAGCTTATTGCAAGATGATTTACAGGTGACGTCCCCATTATGGCTGCTTTCCCATAGGGAAAGGAATTTCTGTATTTCCTCGCCCCTAAAATGGAGCCGGAACAAATTAACGGATGTTATACTAATACAGAAATTCGGGACACAGGGCTTCAGCCAGTCCTGAGACAATGACCAAGCCCAGGGCCACCCAGCCAGTTCCAGCGCCACCCAGAGGAAGACGCCTGCAATTGCCAGGGCCGCGCCGGTTGCTTCCCAGGGTCCGGAAACCCCAGCGCCAGCCGGGACGCACAGAACCGGAACCCCAGCGACCACACCATGGGAAAGCTGACACGGGCACACCCGACGCGAGCAGGTTACCTAGTTCATCTTTTGATCTTCCTGACGCAAAAAACGATCGACTCAGCTCATAGCCGCCGAAAAACAAGAAATAGCCCGGTACTTCTCGGAGTAAAGTGCTTGAGAGTCCATGGTAGAAGCCCAAGGGGCCGTCCTTGCTGAGGATGCTCTTCACGACAGACCAGACCGTGCTGGGAGGAGACAGGGAGAGTGGTGAAGACAGCGAGGCGCCTGGGCACCCCGGCAACAAGCCTGAGGCAGCTGCAGGGAGGAAGCAGCTGACTTTATGAAACAGAGGAAGGGAATGCTGGGAACGAAGGGCTTCTGTGGAAAGGACGTGTCCGGAGAGGCACAGATACACACATTTCGTGGCAAGTTGTATCACCTGAACTATTCTATAGGAGAGAAATTTTATTAAAACGGTTAACACATTTTTAGGTGGGGAAAATGTTTTGGAAACACCATAGTTTGCAGCAGATACATCTGCTCTTCTATCTACTACTTAGTTTTAGTACAATATGAAATTACAGAACGCTCAACACGCTAAGGCAGCAAGACCCACTGCCGGTGCCCGGGGATGCTTACTTCTGGCTGCCGGCGACCTTCCCCGACGCCTCCATCTCGTACATGGTCTGCAGCCGGCACTTCACCAGCTCCGTGGGGCAGAGCACCAGCGCGGCGAACGCGGAGGCGAAGGAACCAGCAGCGGCGTTCTGCAGGTCGCTGGAAGGACACAGCACGGGGAGACGCGGATGAAAGGAGAGAGACACACTGTGCGGCCTGAGGGCCCCACAACCCCTGGAGGTTGACAGCAACACACCAGTTCCCACGTGGGAAAGTCACGTGTCCGAAGTCACACTGCTGCCAAGTGGCAACGCGAGGATTCACGCCTGGGGCTGCCGGGCCGAAAAACCGCACTGTTTCTATGGGTCACAGGGCTGTGGACTGAATGTGCGCGTCCCCCGACCCCAAAGTCCTACGTCGAAGCCTTAGCCCCACTGTGACGGTGTGTGAAGGGGGGCTTTGGGGAGGTAATTAGGGTCAGGTGAGGTCGGAGGGTGGAGGCCTCAGGTGGGATCAGAACCCCTAACAGAACAGACCAGAGAGCAGCTGGCTCGCCCCCTCCCTCTGCAGGCCGGGAAGAGGGCCCTCCCCACACACCACACCAGCCCGCACCTTCCTCTTGGCCTTTCCAGCCTACGGATGAGCGAGCAACAAATGTTTGTTGTTTCACCAGCAAGTCGGTGGCATGTAGTTACAACGGCCAGGACTGAGACGTGCAGTGATGTGCAGAGCGCAACACGGAGAGGAGGGAGAGCGAGCCCCAGTCCCACTGCCCTGACACACGCACACCACGAGTGTTAAGTGCTTCCGTGTGTTTGCCACCCAGCTTTAAATGAAACCTGGTTCCGAGGCCAAAATCCAACCTGGGGCAGACACATACTGTAACTGCCCCGGATGAAAATCCAGGGCAAATTTTTAACCAAAAAGTTGCTTGTTCCAAAAAGATTCCAAGCTCAGCTGATGACCTCCTGACCTAAGCATGGGCGAGAGGGTGAAGCCCGCGTGAGTCAGCAAGCCTACCGGCTGCAGGCAAAACGGCAAAGCTGGACGTGTGCGCAAATGGAAGTGCGGGCGCATGCGCGCGCGCACGCGCACACACACACACACACACACACACACACACAGAAGCATTCACCTCCTTGGCCTGCGTCCGTCAGCCAGTCTCCAGCGGATTGTGACTGGGAATCCAACAGTTCAAGACTGTGGGGGACAGTCTAAGAAACCAACTGTGGGGAGGATGTCTCTGAGAGTTTGGGGGTCAGAAAAGATGACCCCTTCTGCCCTGAGACAGTGCTTCCTCATGATGGCACCCCTGGCATGGGGGGCAAAGGACCCTTGGGGGGGCAGGAAAGACAGAGCTGCCTGCCCCCAGCAGGACCGCAGCCCCGTGACACTCCCCTGTTAAATGCTGCATCCTGCTGCTGCTGGACCGGTGCCAGTCTCAGATTTCCCAATGCCCCGGGGACAGACCCCCTCGGCTTGCCGCCCCAGGCACACAGATGCCCTTACCATGTTTCCGCAGACTGCCAGCCAAAGCGTAACATGCCTACCACACTCAGGTGTCCTAGAGTTACAATAAACTCACAGTTACACGAACTGTGGTCAGACCTCAGTGTCAGATCAAGGGCCATGTCCCATCCTGGCCCCCACATCCTGTCCCCTGGGGGCCTGGCCTTGGTGCTGCAGCTGGATGCACGGCAGGTGTCAGGTCTCAGAAGGCAGGCGCAAAGCGGCCTTCCCTCAGGAGGAAGACACTGCCTGCGGCCTGGCCTTCCTTCTGCCTTAGAGAGCGGGATGTGAAGCCATTTCCAGAGGAGAGCCAGGGGCACGGCTGCGCTGGGACTCAGCCCCCGGGTGTGGAGACTGCCCCCACTCACACCCTTCCTCCCCACTCCACTCCGGTTGGCAACACCGAAGCCTAACATGATCTCTGCTGTCTTTCAGCCAGCCCGCGGGCCCATGCTCCGGGGCCCTGGGGTCAGCCTGCTGACAGTGTAGTCAATTGGGGTCATTAACCCATTTGCCAAGTTTGCGGGAACAAGGGGGCGTTGGTCCGTGGAGCCGCCCTTCCCATCTCAGACGCACACAGGGCTCGGGTGCCAGCACAACCGCAAGGCCAGACGGGATCTGCGGCCGACTTGGGCTTTCTAAGGAGCACTCTCCTCCACCAGGGCACTGAGGGGGTCCACGGGCGTTTAGAGCTGGAAATGAAATGGCAACAGGCGTAGGATGGGATTTTGTAAGAATCGACTGTCACCGGTTCAGTAAACATGTTCCGGAACAGTCCTGCCATGTAAGGTCAAGCACCCCTCCGGTCAAAGGTCAAAGGCGAGAACAGCTCTGGCAGCATCGCAGAGCCGAGCAGAGTTCACAGGGCCACTGCAGACATTCCCAACAGGTCCTCACAAGCAATCTCGCTGTCAACTGCTCTGCTTACTGATCTGTCCTCCAGACCTGACCCCTGCAGCACACCCCCGAGCCCCAGCTGTGGTCTTAGGGAGAGACTGCCCAACGCAGGGGCGGAGGGGGGTGCTTGGAGGACGCAGGCTGGAGCCCGGCTTCCTGGGTCCTCGCCCAGTGGTCCTGAGCACGGCAGTATCTGCCCTGAACTTGCCCGTCTGTGGGGCACACCACCCGCCTTGCTCCCATCCTGGCCCACGGTGAGCACCCAAACATACCGCACACCTGTCAGAGCTCTGGAGATGGGGAGGCGGCACGTCCCTGAGAGGGGACAAGCCAGCTCTGTTCTGCAAGGTGACAAGGAAGATTCTGAGTCTAAAACAGAACCGAGCTCTGCTTTAGGCCAAGGGCGATAGGAGGCGCCTTCACTGCAGGGCTGCTCCAGAACCCCCGCGGCCGCCCCGCAGGGCCCAGCCTCTCCCTCGAGTGGGACTGGGACGAGCTGCAGTCTCAACGGGCTCTTCCCGGCAGCCTGGTGTGTCTCCTGCTGCTCTGCTCACTGGCTCTCTCTGACCTCTCTATGCTGCACCGCCCCAGGGTCCGGGCTCGACCCCCCACCGACAGTCTCCCCGAAGGAGCTCACCCCGCCCCGAACCTTTAGAGAACAGGTTCCACTGTCCATCGAGGCAGAACTCCCGCCTGTAAATTCGGCCGTCTGCGGACCTCCAGGCACCTCCGAGAGAACGCTTCAGTAGCAAAGGGACCTACTTCAGTCACGTGGGCCCCGCAGCTGCAATGGGACTTCAACTTCCTACCAAAACCACCAGGACGCCTGCCCTTTGCAACCATGAGGCTAATTTAACAGCTCTGAGTTATTTCAAACACATCAGTGTTCAAAGGAGGCGCAGTGCAGCGCCCCGGAGGGCTCCGAATTCCTTTTAGCGTCTGTATAATTGAGTGACCAGGGGTGCCGGGACACACGCCAGAGCCCGATGTTTGGGACAGACTTGGCCGCAGAAGCTTCACCTGAGTTTTCTCCGATGCTTCTGACCCTTCCTACAAGTCCACGTTTCTCCTCAGACCTATCTGGGCCAGGCAACCCCTCCCAAGACTCTCCATTTGGCCGACAAAGTAGAACCTAGAGCTCGGGCCACACGTGGCACCCATGGCTTCTGTCCAGCACTTCTGTCCACAAGAGAAGCGGCGGCGCTGTCAGCATCTGAGACGCGTTCTCCCGCAGCACGCCAACCCCCCGGGGGTGGCTCCCTCTCCGCAGAGGGCCCGTCCTCCTTCGGGGTGAGGCAAACCTGCATCCCGATACAGTCACAACGCATTCACCATCAGAAAGAAAGGGGATCTTTTTCGGAAAGGAAACACTCTTCTCCGCAACGTGTCACGTGGCTTCCGTACCAAACGGAACGAGTGCCAGCATCCCCCACTCACCTGAGCTTGGCCTGCTTGTCCAGGCCCGCCACCTTCCGCACCGCCTGCTGGCAGAAGCCGTAGCACAGGAAGAGGACCGAGTTCTCGGCGATGTTGGCAATGAGCGCGGGGCCGGTCCCCTTGTAGAAGCCCCGGAAGCCCACCTGGGAGTAGGTCTTCAGGCAGCAGTCGGTGAAGCCCCTGTACAGTTTGGGGAATGTCTGCATCTTCACCTTCATGGTGTCGAAGGGCTGCCCGGTCAGCACGCATGCCGTGCCCCCTGCAAACAGGACGGGAGTCTTCTGTAGCGCGTGTCTGCGGCCGTTTTAGGGTGTCACCTGATGCCTCGTGGAAATGGGGGACTGGGGGCCTGCCCCAGCACCGAGCTCTGCTTCAGCTTGTTCTCCCCTCTCGCTCCCCACAACCTGCTAACCCACCCAGCAAACAACCCATGTGCCTGGCACCCGGCTCCAGCCCCGAAGGAGCCACACGGTGGAGGGACGTGTGTGTGCTGCACAGGCAAGGGGGCCGGAGGGGTCGGGGCTTGAAGCCTGGCTCGGCTGTGAGGTCCTCGCCACGTGATGGGACTTCCCGACCTCAGCTCCTGGTCGGGGTCGTGCAAGGATCGAGTACAAGAACGGAGGGGAAGGTTAACACAGTGGCCGCCGCTGCGGTTCCTCTGTGAGCCCCTACCAAAGGACCCAAAGGACGGGGAGGGCGGTCCGGGGACAGCCCATCCCTTCTCTTTGCCTAATGCCTCCTGGTGCTGATGACCGTCAGGATGGTAACAGAGGGACTGGCAACAGATAAAGAAAACGGACGGGCTAATCAACCCCCGAGGAGGTAAATAGCTGACCGCATAGAGAAGCCTCTCTGGGGACTCTACCAATACAGAATTTGTAAACAGATGAGGAATGAACTGAAACGTATCTTTGCTCAGCAAAAACCACATATCTACTTGCTTTTATACCGTAAGAGTATTAAATACAGCAAATCTAAATTGCACTGGATGACTTCAAAGAGAACTTCTGCACATAAGGAAAAGACAGACCCGAAATGACCCTATTCTACCTTCAGATGCTGGGTGGGGCCTGCCTTTTGGGGGCTGCCCCTGGCTAACGTTTCCACTTCCCCTTGGACCTGCAAGGCCAGTGCGTCTCAGCTGTCCCCTGGCTGTGCCAGGAACCGCAACCACTGGATGAGGTCATTAAAGCCCAGTCAAAATCGAGGAGAAGGGTCACATGATGTATTTAAGAAGCAGACCCACAGGCACAGACAACGGTGGGACGGGTTGCGAGGGGGAAGGGCGGGGGCGGCCGGAGAGGGTGAAGGAGGTCCCACATGCAGCAACGGCAGGAGACCAGACTGTGGGCGGTGAGCCCGCCAGGCAACACGCAGATGGCGTTCATAGAATCCCACACCTGAGGCCTCTGTGATGTTATTAACCAAGGTCGCCCGGTATGTTTCTTAAAAATTTAAGAAATGCAGTTTTGCAACTTCATCATTATACGTAGTAACTCCAGCTCAGTTGTGGAAGGTAGGGATAGCGGAGGGGCTGCTAGGGATCGCTCCCAATTAATTATTAGCGAAGAAACGGATGTTTCCAAGGAGTCTGAGCTGTTTGGTCTCTTCTTTGAAGCAATCAGAAGCACGATCTTTGAGATCTTCTTGCCACTGTTTGTTTCTTGTAGGAGAGCAGTAATCTATTTCTGCTTCGTCTTATCAAATTATCCCCAATTCTGAATCGGTGGAATGTAATTTACTAACACACTGCTATAATCAAAATTATTCTCTCCCGGGCACTGGTGTGCCAGAATAAAATACTACTTTACTGTCAAAATGCTTAAATTATTCCAAAAGAAGAGGTGAAGGTCAGAATTTTTAAAGTCGGTACATAATTCAGGTAACTTAGATGCAGATACACTGAATAAAGCATTTAATTTGGAGCATTACTATTTTAACTGGAAGTATTCCCTGTTATAACACAATCATCCCCAACGGGTCGGACATGGCAGGTTACTATGGTACGCATTTGTTGCCTATCTGTAAGAGTTACATTTCCAACAAGAAGAAGGTAGGAGGCTAATGAATTTTCAAATGCTTGCTATCATTCTCTCCTTGCTTCCAGGGAGGTAAGCTAATTTCACAGGTAATTGACCACACACACAGGAGACTGCCCAGGCACTCCCCTGCAGGGGGTGACGTCTATTCTGAAAGGTAGCACCAACCCCTGGGAGCCAGCAGGACCTCAGGTCCCTACCAGTTAAGGAAGCTGTGAGTCATTTACAGGAATTAACTATTTCTCCACTTGCTTGGAGCTCAGACCTCTGATCACCTCATGTCCTTACCCACATGGAAACAGCCTCTGCCTTCTGCAGAGCTGTCAGGGCTGGCCCTGCATGTGATTCTGCCGGACCGGCACTCAAACCGGGTTGTAATCTACACCTCACTGGGCTCGCTGCTGTGGACTTTCTGTCCTTGGTGTAGTCACATCAGCAGATGACAAGGTGCTCAGGAAACCTACCGGGCATGGACGGTGTCAGCGGGGTAGGGCAGCTCACAGGGCAGGCAGAGCTGAAAATCAGGAAGCCGACCTTCCTCCAGAATTACCTGGTGCACCCGGCAAAGAGGCGAGAGGCTCAACCCCCTCTGGAGGCAGTCAATAAACGTTCAGCTGAGCGACACAGAGAGCTGCATCATTTTCAAAGTACTCCTCTCAGGGGAGGCTTTCGCTTTGCTCTTCCCGGTGGCATCGGAGAGGATACACTTCAACGATCTAAAACACCACGTTCCCTGACAGTGCCAGTTAGACATGGCACACTGCGGCGGAGCAGCCACAGCAGGGAGAGCACGTTTCATCGGTCTTGACCCACGGCAGGGCTGCCACGGGCTTCCGCTCAGTGCGGTCGCACCTCTGAGATGCACGCTGCCTCGGTCCAGTCATGATCCAGTTACCCATCTTCTCCAGCCCTTCCCCCTCCTCGCTGCCTGCGGCTCCCCAGCCTCTCCTGGACTCTCTGCTGCAGTAGCTGCAGATGCACAGTGAGGGCTTCCCGGTAGAGCAGCCGGACAGACTAAAACTGCTTGGTGGAGAGGTTTGCTTCAAAGAAACAGGAGAGATACAGAAGAACCCTGGATCTTGCACCCACATCACCTTGGGCCTCATGTGTTCCATACTAACCTTGTCCTTGGGTGGGCTGTGTCTGCAAAACCCTTGGGGCCCCCTGCTCCCGGCCAGCAGGAAAATCCCAAGGCCTAACCGCTTCCCGGTGCAGAGAGCTGGGGAAGGCTCCAAACTAACCCCTCTCCGGGGCTGCTGTCGGCCCCCTGAATTGTAATAAAACCAAGAGGGTGACGGAATGAGTCAAGGCACGCAGCAGCCCGGGTCTCGGCCTTGTGTTAGCCTCATCGAGCTGTGGGAACTTGAACAAATCCACCTGGGCCTCTTTTCCGCATGTTCTCTGCAGGCCCTTCCAGCTCATCGTGCGAGGACTGAGACCCCTCCCAGGGGGCACCACGGCTTCCTGTCTGCACTGCGCACACAGGAGTTTCCCACCGGGAATAACGTGGAGCCCTCGCTGAGGAGCCTGGCGTTCTTGGAGGTCAGACCACCCGGGGCCGTGCTGCTGCAGAGCGGGGTGAGCCTGTGTCTCCAGGGCAGGACACAGGCATCAGGAACAGCCCATGTCAGCTCGGACGAGAGCCCCGTGCATGTCCACAGTACCGCAGATGGCAGTCGCCGGGCCTTCCGCGCCGGATGCCCAGCAGCACGGCTGCGATCTACAGCTTTAAGATGCACCCTAACTTACAACGGTGGGGCACAGAGGCCTCCCAGAAAAAGGGGAGCTTTTCAACTCTGTCACAGCAGGTCTGACTTCTCTGATAGGCTGAAGGGCATTTAATCCCAAAAGCTGAGAACCTCTCATGCAGTGAACTGCCCACTGACCGCAGAGACCAAACGGTCCTATGGTTTTAGGGAGGGGCAGGGGGCCTGAGGGGCTGCAGCTGGATTCCACAGCAGGGTGAGGGGCTGGCATACAGCGGGCTAAGGCTGGGGGGGGACCAGGACCCCTTCATTTCCCCTGCCCCTTAGGTGGGACACGCCTGTGGTCTCCGACTGGGAGCTGGCATCTGTGCCCTGCACTCCCGATAAGCCTCTGCAATGTGCTATCTCTAGCCTTCCGCGTTAGCTCACCTTGGCCGACCTTCGGTTCATGGGAAATTACATTTTTTTCCCTCTGAACCCCAATTTCTTTTTTACAATGAAGCGAATGACAGCATGAGAGTGGTTGGCTGTCTGAATGCACTTGCTCTGTTGAGCCACAAGGTCCCACCGCCCAAGAGGACACTGGAGAGTCTGGCCCCCTGAGGCCTCTCCACTCTGGAGCTACAACCCATGATAAGAATTGGTGCTGGGAGGGGGGTGGGGGAGGGGGGGCAAGGGCAAACCGAGGTCGTCATCCCGGAAGTGTGAGCATTTGAGTGCTCCTCAGCCCTGATGGGACACAGGAATCTGGAGAATGAGTTACCAGCCACCCACTTCCCCTGCTGCCCTTTGCGTCAGGCTGAGCAAAGGTCATCTTTCTCAAGGGTGGCTTGTCTGTCACAAGCTGTGCCTGGGAGCACTTACCTGTGCCCTGTGGGCCCAAAGTCGGGGGTGGGGCCAAAGTCTGGGCTGGGGCTGGGGCCTGGGCCACGTTTCCCTGGCAAATCCTGGGGCCTCACATTAATTACTTTCCAGGGCTTTAAGACCCAGTGAATGGCAGTCTCATTTACCAAAGACATTTCTAAAGGGTGACAGTAGTAAGGATAGCACCGGGATTCCCTGGAGAGATGTCATGGTGTTATCTTTACACAATAAGGGCTCTGAAGACTGCCAGGCTCGGAGGAGAACCCGTCACCTGCATGTCCCGGCCATGTGACACCATGTGATAAAGGACAAGGGACCTCCGCTCTGAGGCGCGATGTTTTCCAGCTGTGAACTGGGGACCTCCCCACCCTGCACTGACTCACCCAGTTCTAATACGAGGGGAACCACCCTGCCTTCTGCTGTGCTCGGAATTCCGTGCTACACTTCCGTTCAGTGGCCTCGTTCTGAGTTCAGGCATGTTGACTTGGGGGTGAAAAGGTAATGTCTGCACCACGCTTCCCTCCGTCTCACGCGCTGAGAGCACCTGAGGCAGAGAGGATGGAGCTTTCTCTGGGATTACCTGCGGCCCCAGCCGTGAGGTCAATAGTCGCTTGGATGGCAGGGTTGGACTTCATGTTTGCCCACTCCTCTGCTGGGCTCCGTCGCAGGCAACTCCCTGAAGCTTACGGCAGGCACCTCATGTCCCTGGGTGGAGGCAAGAGTTCACCATCAGACAGGCCTCCCTGTCTCCCAGCCTGCTGCCTGGGTACGTACAGGACCTGAACTTGGGGGAGCTGAGACAGCAGCGCCACGGGGCTCCAAAGGGGGCGGGCTCAAGATGCCAGCTCGGCTCCTGATTGGCCGCTCTCTTTAACCCTCCCACCACCTTCTCCCCAATAGCCCAGAGGCCAAAAACCTTCCTTGAGTATCAGTGCTACAGCGACTGGAGAGAGGCGCTTCTTTCCGACCATGCCCAAACCCTTGGAAACGAACATCCTAAGCCACATCCGACGAGCTCTTCAGAGACCTGAGTGGAACCATCGCTCCAGCAGGCTCAGCTCTAGACGCAGACCCGGCCGGTGCTGAGTCTGCTAGAGAGCGCCACGACACAGCCGGTGTGGGGGAAAAAACAGGAGGCTACCAGTGGCACAGGCCTGGGTCTGAGTGCCTGCCATCTCTGCCACCAGCAGGGTGACCCCATGGGCCCCCAGAGCTGGGAGTCCTCATCGATACAAGGGCGAATAGTGAAAGTATTATCATTGTAATACCAGCGCAATCACAAATAGCCCCGGGGGACAGATGTGACAGGGAACCCTGACCAGCCCAAGTTCTTAGTAGAACAACTGCAAAGCACAGCACCGAACACGGGTTGTGGTCACCACAGTACCCCCTCCCCCGGAGCTTCTCCGCCATCACGTGTACACGAATCACCTGTGGACCTTGTTGAAGGGCAGTCTGACCCACAGACTCAGGTGGCACCAGAAATGCGGCCGGTCTCTTCACGAGCTGATAAAGCCTGACCCCCCACCACACTTTGAGAAGCGGCTCCTGCCCCACTGTGGCCCTGATTTGCTTGGTAAGAACCACCTGGAGCACCTGTTACATATCTAAATAATTAGGCCCTTCTCCTGGAGATCCTGATTCAGTGCAAAAACTAGAGCCGACTCCTCTACCTTTGGACAAAAATCAACAACCACTGAGGCATGGACTTAACAGAGACTACAAAAAGAAGGGTGGCTCATTAACACAGAGCACAGGCGGCAAACACAAGGCCCGCGGGCCACATCCGGTCCTCCACCTTGTTTTATCCGGCCCGGTACCTTGTTTCCACCCGGGGACAGCACCAAGCTCTCGCTTAATTGTAAGGAGTAGTTACATTTATATAGCCCTAAAATGACACTCGGCCCTTGAGGGCAGCCATGAGGCTGCTGTGCGCCCCGCCCCCCCCCCCCCGAAAATGAGTTTGGCACCCCTGCCCTAGAGTATTAAAGTAACCAACCCAGCAACCGATTCTGCATGTTTTCCAAACTGTGGGAGTGGCGTATCTGTGAGCCGCAAGGGGCAGTTCCTATTCCTCATCACACTGAAGACCCGCATGGGCCTTTCAGGAAGGGTGGGTGGGCTGAGCGCCCCCTGGGGGATGAACGCCTACATCTCCTGAACGTCAGCAGAAAATCGCTTCAGCTGCCAAACGTTTTTTAACCACCTGAAGAAGGTTGCCAATGACCAGACACCAAGAATCTAATTTTCTTAAAAAAAAAAAAAAAAAAATCAAAATCAAAACCACCTAAAACCCAGGACTTGAGTATTTGAGTACTTAAAGCCACCAAATTCAAAACCCAAGACAAGGGTTTCACGTGATGGGCAGGCCTGGGGCGGCAGTGCCAGCCCCACAGGATCTGGAGGCAGGTATCGAGGTCCTGACCTATTTTCCCCTTTTTCCAGGAGGAAAAATTGAGGCCAGAGGAGGACGGACGGTGGCTGTGCCTCATGGAGGAGATGCAGGGACAGGACACAGCCGATGTGGCCTCTCAGCGCCTTCGTTCCTTTCGGAATGGGCATTTCTTTCTTAGCAGGGCATAGCAGGTCCTACGATGCCATCGGGGCAACCCCACCCCCTTTAGGTAAGCCGAACTTACACAGGTCAAACCCTACAAATTACTGGTAGAATTATTAGGATAGTCAACGGTGATGGGAACTAACACTAACTCACGAATTTTGGGCTATTGATTCGAATAATGCACAGCTCTGGATTGAGGGAGACAATCAGCCTGGGGGATTCGTCAGCCTTCAGTACCACCTGGGATATAAAAACCGCACCCTTTCAGCGTCCCTTTATCCCCCTTTAAAACAACACCAGGGTCCACTTCAGGAGAAACAACACCGCGGACCACACAGCTCAGTGGTTCCCCAGGGAAATGAATTTCTCCAAAGGGAGACTCCGCGGAGGCCGCGTTCTACAGCAAAGTTCCACCTCCAGGGGAAACCCGGCCCAGGAGACGGGCGCCCTCCAGCAGCGACCGGAGCTGGAGCACAGGGGCGCTGGGACGCACACCGGCCTCGCCGCTAATCAGCCAACGTGGCACTCCTGTCCCCGAGCCTCGGCATCCTGGTCCGCACGAGCGGCAGCTTAAGGACACGACTTCCAACTTTGCCCGGCTCTGAACGCTCGCGAGCTCTGCCCAGCAACCTGCCAGGGTCTCCCATTCATCAGCTCCTAGGTCCGCCCCAGTGATCCGGCACAGAGGGCACGGAGCCCCGAGGCCACAGGACATGACCTGGGGCAAAGGAGGGCAACGCTGGCCAGCAGGTGACCCCTGCGGGAAAGGGGCCGCGCTCCCCGATAGAGTCTCCGCTGAACCCGGGGCAGCACGCGGGCGGGGGGCGCTCGCGGGTCCCCGGGCACGTGTGCAGAGCACTGGCCGCCTCCCCGGCTGCCCCGGAAGGTCGCGCTGCCCGGGTGCGGAGGCCTGCCCGCCACCCTCCCCTGCTCCCGGCCGGCTCCCCGCTGCCCGCCCACCCCCGCGCGCCAGGCCGGGGCTGCGCTCACCGCTGCGCCACCGTGCCGCGTCCTGCTCGGGCTCCGGCCTCTGAAGTCGCCTCGGCCTCGCGACTGGGGTGGCCGCTCCACCCCCACGTGGGCCGCGGGCCGGCCCCCGCTCCGCCCCCGCGCGGGACTGCCCCGAAGCGGGCGGCCCCGCGGGGCTCGGAGCGCGGCGGGCAGGAGGGCAGAGCCCGCCCGGGAAGCGGAAGTGGGTGCCCCGCGGCGGCGCGCTCGGCCCGCACAAGCCGCGGGACGGGCACCGGGCGCCCGGGGTTCCCGGGGGCCCTCCGGGAGGCTCCGCTGTAGGAGACCGAAGGGCTGGGGCTGGCGTCCGGGTTAGCAGGACCGACAGAAGTCCTTAGGCCGGTTCACCTTGCTGGGACTTGGGGCTCACGGGCTTCATTTAAGTTATAATCGAGTGCACAGGTACTGGAAAGAAAGTGATGAAAAATAAATTCGCTATTGCCAGTAAAAAAATAAAATTTAATTTAAAAAAATCCCAAACAGTGCACATTCTGCCTTGCCCAAAGAAATTCTTTTCTACTGATGAAAACTGTCACCCTGCGCCAGCCTCTCTGATCTTTTAGGCCGTTTCAATGGCTCTCTGGAAGTTCACTAAAAAGCGCGACCAAGGAGCCTGTGGCACACCCGGAGTAAAGCAGTTTTCTCTAGGGCCTTAGGGCACAGCTAATACCCACTCACTGTCCAGTAACACTGAGTCACTGCCTCAGACTGCTTTGGTTCTGGCTTCGTTCCTACTTAGGGTTTTCGTCCTTAAAACACGGCATCATTTCCTTCGACAACTTTCTGCCCTGTTTGAGTGTGGGTTGGACTACTACCGATGGAATGAAGTGATGTTTGGTGCAGGCCAGGGACTTCAATACTTGACCTTCAGCACAACTGAACCGCACCCTCGTGAGGAACGGGGGCTCACATCTAAACCGCCCAAGACTGTCCTCCCAAGACCAGCACTGGAGAACCCAAGCTTCTGGAGCAAAGTGTAATTACAGAAGCCAGCCAGGGAGTTCTGAGGACTTGCCTGAAGCTCCATGTAACACAACTAGTGGGAGTCAGCCCCGGGAGTGTAACCTCCCTGTCACAATGTGCTGGAGGACGAGACCTGGCCTGCCGGCTTTGGCCAACTGGGAACGTGAGGCCCAAAGGAAAGCTTAAGGATAGACCCAGATCTGCACACACTGGAAGGAGCTCTGTACTTGGAGCCAGGAAGCTTTCATAAATGTCTCCAAGCGACCTTTAGTGAGCCATTTAACCTTTGAAAGCCCTGGTTATCGCAGAGTGCATCTCCTTCGAACCTCCTGCCCCGGCAGCGACTCACCAGGGGCTGCCTGTGACCTCCCCTGCCACTGCCCTCCTACACTTTGCTTGCCGCCTTTTGGACCCCCTCTTCTACCCTCACAAGGGCTGTTCCAAACCATCATCACTTCCCCAAGCCTTCTACGTTTCTTCTCTTCCTCACCTTTCCTTAACAACCTTCAGCTTCAATTTATTCTGTAAGAAGCAAGCAGGAAAATTTCCTGCAAAACTTTAACCCCTATTCTACAAAGGCTGTCTTTTTTTTTAAGGGGGGGGGAAGGGAGAGAGAAAGAGAGGGAAACATTGATATTAGAGAGAAACATCCATTGGTTGCTTCTCATACGCTCCCCGACCTGAGACCAAACCTGCAATCCAGGCATGTGCCCTGACTGGGGATCGAACCAGTGACCTATTGCCTTGTGAGACAAGGCCCAACCCACTGAGCCACACGGTCAGGGCCTCTGCTTTTAGTTTTGCTTGCTGTCCCGTGAGTGGCGCCGGTGAAGAAGCAAGCTCAGAGGGGTCAAGCCATTTGCCCAGTTGTACATGTACTAAGGGAAGAGTTGGCTCATCCAAGTTCTTTCCTCTTCCAGGTCTTGTTCAGTTCTAGTTTTTCAACAAAGTTCATGTTCTTAACCACTGCCCTTTACAGTGATACCTTCCACAAGGCTTGCTCTTAAAACGCAAGAAAGCCCCGGGAACTACGAGTTCTGGCTCCTGGAACAGCTCTTCCTCCTACCATCTTATGAAATCGCCACAGCAGCTTAGCACCCCTGCAGTGGCTCTTTCCTTCGGGAACAGGGAGACACCCTCTCGCAGGGACTCAGAGAACAGATTGGCTGGCACCGGGAAAGCGTCCGTGCAAACTGTGGCCTCGGGGCCGTTCCCCAGGAGTCTGATGTCCTCCTGAGAACGGAATTTTAGAGTAATCACTGCTTTCCATGAGCGTAGGTCAAATACTATTTCGGTCACACAGCTAACAAGTCAACGCCCTGACGTCTGTGCTCCAGGCAGCTGCCTGCTGCACTCGGAGTTGCACAATCCAGGGTCATCGGTGCAGCTGGCTTTGCGATGAAGGGGCAGGTGTGACGTAGGTCAGAGGTGGGGGGCAGAGCGGCTACATGGAGGAGAGCGCCTTTGCTCTTGCAACAGAAGTTCACAACGCACTGCTTAATGATACTAAGAGGGGACCTAACTTCACCCCTGGAAGGGTGTGGCCCTGACACCAGGTGGATGTGTCTTAACAAAGTATTGATTGCGATTGCAAATAATTAAAAAACATAAATTATCTCTGATTCAAGGGTACTTTTAATTAGTGAAAGAGGAGGAGAGATACTTTGATTACACAATTTTAACTCCCATCAACTATTCTTGGCAGCCAATGTAACTTTCCTTGACAACACCCTCAAATCCTTCTCTGGAACCAGAGTTTGTATTTGATTAGAAATAAACAGAGGTCTGGATGTCTGTCTGTGTGAAACAAGGGGGTCATTTGTGTCCCATGGAAGAGCTGGTAGGACAGTGTTTGAAAGGGGGGCAATTTCTGTTCGTTTTCCAGCTTTGTTGAGAGGTAACTGACATATGTCACTGTATCAAGGTAAAGGCATAAAACGAGAAGGTTTAATTTATATACATTGTGAAATGGTCACTGCAGTGGGTTCAGCGAACAGCCATGTGTTCACATGGGTACAATCAAAAGAAAAAAGGAAAAAACCTTTTCCCCTTGCAAGAGGTTTCTTTGGACGCGCTCTTTGAACGGCTGTCTTCTGTGTTACACAGCGGCGCTGGCTACAGCCGTCATGTTGTACATTACATGGCTAGTATGTACTTATCTCACAACTGAAGTCGGTACCTTCTGACTACCTTCCCCCGCCCCCTGCCCCAGGGCCTAGCGATAGGGGTGGGGTGGGGCTCAGGGTCTGCCCATGAGTGACAGCTTAGCAGGGAGATCCTGGCCTGATTCCCAGTCTCCTAATGCCAAGCACTGCAGGTCTGGAAAAGTCCCAAAGGGAACAGTAATGAGGTGCGGAGGTAGCGAGCTGTGTGTGCACTTAGGAAACTGGGCTACATCAGTAATGTTAACTATGGCTGGTCTTGAGAATTACATGTGGAGATTATTTTTACCCTATTATTACTTTTTAATGTCTTAATGGCTACCTGGTTATATTCTTAAAGGTCTAGTTTAGTAGGTTTGGAGAGGGACCTGGGTATTTGTATTTTTATAAAGTTTTATAAAAAAAAATTATCATGGGTATCTTGCTCTGTGCTCTTGGACACTCGACCATTTACAAACATTTAAAAAGTGCTATTGGAAAGTTGATCATTCTGAGCAAGCACAGACCAATGTAATCAACTAAATAAAATACAACAATAAAGGGATGTATCCATTCTTTGGAAGGCCCAGTACATTTGAGGCAAGAGAGCCTGGAGACAGGTGCCTGAGGAGGAAGCCTGAGCGCCTCTTCCTCCCACTGGCTGAGCTGGGTAAGTCTTCTGGACTGAGGACGTGGGGAAAGGTTTGTTCTGCCAACCTATGGTCTACGTACCATCCCGGCTGTGATCCGCCACCTTCAGTGTCTCTGCTTTACAGCAGCTGTTTTTATGCTTCCACCTCCACATGCCACGTGCTGACCCTCTTCTTACAATAGGATTCTTTCTCCCTCGCTGTGCATGGAATACTAAAACACGGCATTCTGTCCATCCCCAAGCAAAGATCCATCAGGAAACATTTCTATTCCAAGCTTTGTACTATGTATACACTGAGAATTTGGAGGTAAAAAGCAAAGCCTGATTACGCAAGTAGCTTACACCGCAGGGAGGGAAGACAGCCCGCTGAGAATTACAGAGGCAAACTCAGGGTGTTGCAGAGCAACAGGGAAAGGGCACATGACCCAGCCCAGAAAACCAAGAAGGGCATCCGGAAGAGGTGATGGCTGCGTCTTCAAGTAGGAGTAGGAGCTTCGAAGGAGGGAACCAACCTTACATTTGCAAGGAGGGAAAGCAGTGTGGCAAAGTCAGACACACGGCAAGGATTCAGTGCAGGGCAGGAGGTGAAATAGAGAAGGCTAGCAAAGGAGCTAGGCTGATCTCCTGAGAGTATTAACTTAATCCAGAGGGTGGTGGAAGGAGCTATTGAATGAAGGAGACACTGAGAAGTGACAAAGTTAATTCATTCGCTAGTGCGGGTGGGAGAAAACAAAAACTTGTGCAATAGCACCACCTAATGGAATACAAAAGAAAAACCTTGACTTGCCAACTTGCTAGATTGTTAAAAGCAAAACAGTACTTGAAGATCTCAATACATTAAATGCCCGGGCACAGAAAGAATCTATCAAGAACAATAAATAAAACAACCAAGGTAACAAGGGAGTTCAGAAAGAAAATAAAAAATCTCCAGAAAATAAATTTGAAGACATGGAAGATTGTGGATTAAAAGGCAGAACATTCAGCTTTGCAGCTCTGTAAAAAAACTCAGTGAGATACAAGAAAACTCAGAAAAGCAGTTTAACGAGCTCATATATAAAATCAACAAACTAAAGGAGGACTTTACCAATGAGATTTAAACTGCAAAAACCAAAAATTCTGGAGCTGAAGAGCTCAATAACTGAGACAAAGAATGAACTAGCAAGCTTAGGAAAGACCAGATGGAGGAAAGAGTTGGCGACATTGATGATGGAGATCTAGGAGTGCCTCAGTGAAAGGAGAGGGAGAACTGGGAGTAAAAGATGAATGAAGGGACTCTGAGAATCATCTATTAGAAAAGAGCAATATAAGGATATTGGATATATCAGGTGAAAAAAGAGAGGAAGAAAGGATGAGAGAGCTTATTTGAACAAATAAGTGATGAGAACTTCTCAAAACAAAAATATAGAACTGAGACACATAATACAAGAAGGAGGAAACAGAGCAGGAAATCATACAATACCACGAAAACTAAAACAGTAGGCAAATGTAAGGCACGGGGACACAGAGCAACCAGAAAACAACAAACAAAATGGCTATAGGAAGTCCTCATATATCAGCAGCCACACTAAATGTAAATGGACTAACTCTTAATTACAAGGCACAAAGTAATGGGATGGATTAAAAATCAAGGCCCAAGTACATCTTGTTATACAGGGAGATGCATCTCAACTACAGAGACAAACACAGACTCAGAGTTAGAGGGCAGAAGATGATACGCCAAGCAAATGGTATCCAGAAAAGAGTGGGTGTAGCCAGGCTGATGTCGGACCAAGTAGATTTCAAGACACATAAGAGACAAAGATTCACATTTTGTAATTATGAAGGAGATAATTCCTGAAGAAGACATAACACTTAATATATATATGTCCACCCCGGAGAGAGAGAGAGAGAGAGTGTGTGTGTGTGTGTGTGTGTGTGTACCTAAAGGGAGAAACTGACAAAAATGCGATTACAGTAGGGAACTAAGTACCCCATGGACAGCATCGCACAGGCTACCCAAACAGAAACTGCCCTAAATGACACGTTAGAGCAAATGCACATAACTGATACCTACGGAGCTTTCCATCCCCCAAATGAGAGATTTCTTCTCAAGTGCCCATGGAACATTCTCCAGGAGCGACCATATGTTGGGACACAAAACTAGTCTCAATAAACGTAAGAAGACTGAAGTCGTACCAAGCATATCTTTCTCTCCCTTTTTTTTTTCCTAAGGAGTCCCAGACCCACACCAGGCCCCCAGCCCAGAGTTCCTATGCCAAGAAGCTTAAGTCCCCACAACTTCCAGCTGCAAAAAACCAGCAGGGATTGAGTTGGTGGAAGAAACTTCTGGAGCCCCAAGCAGTTCCTCTTGAAGAATCCACACATGGAATCACCTACTCAGACTCACTCCCTCTGAGCTCCAGCACCAAGGTAGCAGCTTGAAAGGCAGCATGGCACACGGGGAGGAACTGAAGCGTCTGGCATCAAGGTGAGCTGAGGCCAGTGCCCCTTCGCTAAACCCATGCCCCACAGGGCTGGCAAGCTGGTGCCACATCTGAGACTCCATCAACCTGGCTAACACAGACCCACCTTGGAGCCCTCCAGAGACTCCGCCCCACCCAGCTTACAGGCCCACCTAAGCTGCTTGTCCATATGAATGGTCATGGCTCAAGCTTCACAACTTCCTGAATCCTCCCAAATGAGCAGCAGCTGGCCTCAGCGAGCCCCAGGCCCATCACTAGTGGCAGCCAGGCTACATTCACAGCTTGGCTTTGCCTGGGAATCTCCAAGCCCAGCACCCATATTTTTCAGTCATAATAGTATGAAATTGGAAATTGACTATAAGAAGAAAGCTGGAAAAACCACAAATATGTGCAGATTATACAACATCTACTGAACCACCACTGGGTCAAAAAACAAATAAAAGAAGGAATCAAGATACATAGAGACAAATGAAAATGACCACCCAACAGATCAAAATTTGGGGGATGCAGCAAAAGCAGTACAAAGAGAGATGTTCACAGCATTGCAAGCCTACCTCCAGAAACAAGAAAAATCTCAAATAAACAAACTAACATTTCAACTTAAAGAACTAGAAAAAGAAGAACAAATGAAGCCCCCAGGCAGTAGAAGAAAGGAAATAATAAAAATCGGAATGGAATTAGACAAAATAGAGAAAAGACAACAGAAAAAAACTAATAAAATGATGAGCTGAATCTTTGAAAAGACAAATAAAATTGATAAAGCTAGACTCAGTAAAGAAAAACAAGAAAAGACTCAAATAAATAAAATCATAAATAAAAGGGGCCGTATAGTAGAGCAAAGCTGCATTCCATCTCCACTTGTGACTCAGTTGGGCACACCTGCAGGTCCGTCCCTTCTCATACAGCAGGAGGGCAATTTACAGGGTCTGCGCTGCCTTGGAGTACAGTGGGACCAAGGCAACTGAGCCAGGATCCTTCCCAGAGAAACTGAGAGTTTGAGACGAAAGTGTCAGTGTCCTAGGTCAACATTTAAAAAAAACCAACAAACCCTTTTAAGGACTATATAAGAAATTGGAAAAGGATGAAGTAAGTATTAAATGTGACTTTCACAAACTGTTTATTATACTGAGGATGGATTTTCCACTGGTTATCAAATATCAAACCAAGTATTCCTCGCTAAAAAATATTCCATGTCTTGATGCGGGTGATGGTTTAAATGTGCCAATTAGCTTTGTGGTAATTTGTGAAGCACTTTTTCATCAACTAGTTCAACTTTTCTGTATGCAAGTTATACTTTAAATTAAAAATAAAAAATAAAAAAGACAAAGCACCCCTGAGTATGCTGTTTAGCATGGGCGCAAAGGTTCTGTGAGGGCTAGTGGATCTCAGCAAGATCTCAGTGTAAGCCGTGTTTTCAGCATCACAAAAAATTTACTATCAATCTCGATTCTTACTTGAAACTGCAGAGAAAATGTTGACGTCAACCTTCACTCGCTAGTATGGCAGTCTAAACAAGCGGTCCCCATGGAAGCAGGCATTTCTGCCAGGGTTCCTGCTCGGGGGTTCCTGATTCGAGACCCTGAATCTATCCGGGCCGGGGGGGGGGGGGGCAGCAGAAAGCCTTTTACCGATCCTTTTATCTCTAAAACCAGTTCTGAAAAATAAAACATATATCTCATGTTTTGACTCTACCCCAAGCACAGAGACTGAAAAGAAATACTAATTGATCGGGCAGCAGGTCCTATTCGCAATTTTTTTAACCTCATTGGTGGCCCTGGATCATTCTGGGGCTAAGATGGGAACTGTGGACCTTCTCCCCTTGACGCTGCACAGGAGGATCCGCTCTCCGCCTCACCGACCGGCCCCATCGGCAGCGTCTGCCCAGTTGATGACTCCCTCGCTCTCCCGGCTCTCCGGTCCGGTTCCGGCCTCAACCAGCGCAGCCTCGTTGGACGTGGTCCACGGCCGATCCCCCTCTGGGACAGGAATCGCCGGATGGGGAGCGCGGCCGAGGCCGGAACGCAGTTCCCGGGCCCTTCCTTGTTGCCCACCGGAAGGTGAAGGGGACGGAACGCGCCCGTCCGAGGAACGGAAGGCAGAAGCCGGGGCCGTGTTTGGCAGGGGACACGCCGGTCAAGTGCGCTGCTCGGTTTGTTTCTGGGCAATGCTTCCAAGAGTGTCGGCGGTCCTGCAGCTTCGTGCCCGGCCCCGCCTCCCCCTGTGCTCCGGAGGCCCCGAGGGGTCGGTGGCTGCGATTGCGCTTCTCGGTGCACCGCACGGACCGGTCAGGTACCGCCTTCCACCACCGTTGGCCCCGCAGGGCTTCGGGCCACCCTCGGGCTCCCTCCCGCTCCTTCAGTTGTCACTCTCCAGCTTCCTGAGGCCGTTGTTCCAACCCGCGGGATCTTAGAAACCATTGCTTCAAATGGCTTCCCGAGGAAAGGGAAGTCCCAGAAAGACTAAAAGGACTTGCCCAAGGTCGTAGCGCCCGTGAGAAACAGCTACAGTGACATTCCTGGTTTGCTGTCCTAGGCTCTTTGAACAACAAGCTGCGCCTCAGCCCTCTCGCCACTTCTCCCCTCGTTTCATCCAGGCTCCAGAGGCGAAGTTTTGTTTTTTCTTTTTTGCTTCCCAGAATTGTGATGGTCTCCCTCCTGCCTCCATTTAGTCTTCAGTTAATTAGTGAAAGTACTTGCAGTGTGCCAGCATAAGACAGTCCTGCCATCACGGAGCTTACAGTTACCCCAAGGAGGCAATGCACGTGGAGTAATAGCTGAGATGGCGGAGGTAGCACAGAATGCTCTGTTAATTTAACACATACGGGAGGTTGCTGGGTGAGCAAAGAGGGGCCCCGAACCATTGTGGGAGACTTTCCGAGTATCCTTTCTGGGAGAGCAGTCTAAAATAATCTGAAGGCGGATCAAGACTAGGCAAGAAAAGGAATTGTGACGTACTTGGTGGCAGTCGTTACTCTCTGAGAACCCGCATGATTGTGACCCTTTAATTCTATGGCATATATTCCGTGCAGTACGATTTGGAGCCACTGGGGTGAATAGGCGCAGCCCTGAGGCAGGTTGGAAGCAGTGGGGATGGGAAGGCGCTGGACGGAGGGGAGAAATCGCACAGGTAGAATTGAGAGGATGCGACATGCGAGATAAGGGTAGGGTAGTCAAAGCAGAGATTTCAGCTAGTTGCCCTGAAGGATTAGGGTACCTACTGTAACAGAAGAATGAGGGGCAGCTTTGAGAAAGCTTTTAAAATATGTCATAGTTTTTAGAATACAAAAATATCTGTTTGTGGGAAGAGGCTTGTTGACTACAGAAGAATGAAAAACAGAAAAGTCCTTCTGAGAGGGAATTCTCAAATGTGGTCCTGAATGTGTTGTCTTTGAAGTGCTGATGAGATGCTGTCAGTGGAATCGCGCTCAGGAGGGAGGTTAGAGCTGGCCTTTTCCTGTCTTAGTGCTAGGGAGTTTCTTCCTATCCCTGATTTTCCTGGTACAAATATAATTTCCATGTTACTGTAGCATGGTCTTGGAAGGAAACATTGAAATATGGGTTTCACGTGGCATTCGTTCCCTTGATTGCCACCATTCTGTTATACCTTTAATTTAATTTAACTTTCCCGTGTGAAATGTAATCAGAGCATTTTCCTAAGTTGAGTAATACCAAATATTGAATACTATAATGTAGCTCCTTTGTACAGATTATGAGGATACTAGTTGTTCAATGAGTTTTTCATTCTGATTTTTAAGTGCCTGATGAATTAGCTTCTGACATTTTTATAGCATCTCAAATAGTTTGTCTTAGCATTTTTGGAAGTAGCCATTTTCTTTTTCATGAAAAGCCCCTAACCTGCCACTGCCATTTGCTGGCTTTGAGAGCTTGACATAGTATTTAACTCACGGTCTGGTGCAGGGTCTTGAGATTGCTTTCATCAGAATCACCTGGGGTCTGGGTTAAGTGAAGATCCTTGGACTCCATTCCAAACCTACCAACTAATAGTCATGGGAATCTAAGTTTTGTTTATTTATTTTTAACACTTTTATTTATTTTTGGAGAGAGGGGAAGGGAGGGAGAAGGAGAGGAGAGAAACATTGATGTGTGAGGGAAACATCAATCAGCTGCCTCCTGCATGCCTGCAACTGGGCACCTGGCTGGCAATCCAGGCATGTGCCCTGATGGGGAAATGAACCGGCGACCTTTCGGCCCAACTCACTAAGCCACACCAGCCAGGGCTATACCTCAATTTAAAAAAAAGTGGGTGGGGGAAAGGGATGGGCTTGATTTAAAAAAATTTAAAAATGCCGAGAAACAGTCTGTGTCCTAGCTTTATTATTTTGCATTGTGCTTTTTCTTTTTTTCTCTTTTGGCGTCTTTCCAGGACAAAAAATAACACCCAGAGGTACTTTGGCACTAACAACAGGACCTATAGCAAGAAAGATGGGCAGTCCACTCCAACCCATAAGACTCCCGAGGAGAAAGAGAGCCAAGGCACCGTGAAAGAGAATGCGAAAAAAGGCTTGTTAAACATCCTTAAGGGCATGAAAGTTGAGTTAAATACAGTGAACGTGCAGACCACAAAGCCACCTGGCAAAAAAGCCCTTAAACGCTCGGAAGCTGCAACTGGCGGGCTGCAGAAAGCTACGGGAGAGGACCCAAAGAAGAGGTAAATTAAATTAGAGTTGGAATGTTCTCCTTTGAAAGTAATTTTTGAAACTCCAGTTTTCTTCTGTAGAAAACAAAATTTTTTAAAAAATCATTGGTTTCATTCCCAAATGTTTCTTCAAATTCAAATTAGAGCGCTACTCTTCCCTAAATACACCTTCTGTACTTTTGTCTGGGCCTGACACACGCGTTCCATTCTGCGTGTCAGCATGTCTGCCTTCTCAACCCAGCCACAACGCCTGGCCCTGAAGAGCTTTCCCTGACCCACCGTCCCCGGTCCCTTTCCCCCTTCTGAGTCTCTCCGTATGGAGTATCCTCCGAATACCGGCTAGTCTGTTAAAACCTTTATCTCTGCTTTTTCTCCTATTGTCACTAACATTTCTGAAAAACAAAACAAAACAAAAAACCTTCTTTACTTGATTCTCTGCTTGTTTGATTTCTCTTTCCTGCTGGACAGATTCCTCTTTCCAGCAGGACCTGCCTGCCCCACTCTTTCCCTTCCGGGACTTAGGACAGCACCTGGGGGGATAAGTGGTGGATGCTTACTGATTTGCGGTTAGCAGTGTTGCAAGGAAATGCATGGATTCATAGAGTTGCATTTATGGAGAATGCTCATTCCTCTGTAAAACAGAGACATGAAAACTTCTAGAAAAACTGTGAACTAAGTACCTGCCAACAGGTCATCTGAAGTGCGTTAGAAGCCGAATAGGCAAAACCTGTGCTCAAGCCTTTTGTAAAATGACGCTTTTTAAAGTCAGACCATCGCTGTTTATCGTTTAACGATCATTAGTCTGTTTCATCTGTGTGGATTTTGCTCGTTGTTCTGCTCTTTTGACGAATTTTCCGAAGGCTAGACAAACTTGTGGGCTCAACAGACTTTTGACAATGCAGGTGGGGGGCGGTAGGCAGTGGGCAGCAACAGTTCCGGTCTAGACTTGATCACAGCTCTGCGCATCCTCGCAGAGTTTTTTAATTTAAAAGTATAAAGTAAAAAAAAAATTAAATTAGAAAACATGGAAGATGCTGAATTAATGGAGGCTAAGTATCAGTTTGTGAACAGAGGCTCTGATAATTACTTGAGAAGTGCTGCTGTTGTTCTGTATTTAAATAAGGGGATATCTGTATACAATCTAGAAAGAAGGAAGGACTAATTGGGAATTCTACACATTCTCTCACATACTCATCAGTATTATTAACTGCCATTAATTGTCTCTTTAAGTTATTAATTAACAGTTCATTTACACCCTGATTTGTAGGTAGCTTCCTGTCTCAGAAGAGCTTGTTATGAAATTTCCATTTAAAAAATTCCACCTAGCACGGAATTTCGCATATCGTTGACAACTGGTTTACGTGGCTTCCTTTAGTAATTTTCAGTGCTCTGAGCTTCTGTGGTGTCCTCAACATAGTGCAATTACTTGTGCTTGTCAAGAGTATTATGCTGCACTAGCTGTAAGTGCTGTTGGTGATACTTCAGCATTTGTGGTGGTGTTTCAGTGGCAGCATTTCATGTGGTGATAAAGGGTGTCTTACGTGAATGACACCATTGCTTTGAGTAATAACGTATGTGGCTTTCAGATCCCCATCACTGATTTCTCTTTGCAAGATACACAGGTAAAGTAGATTCCTGTTTCCCAGAATGACTTAATTTGTTATTATCTTCAAAACTTTTATGGAATCTCTTGTTTTCTACATTGTGTCACATTGTATCAAAACACCTCTGGAAAGTATAATTGGGTGGTGGAGAGTAGGCTGATTCAAACAGTGAGTGCCCGTAATAGGTACCTCCTCCTCCTCTTTTAGAAACAAGATCAAAGTACTTGTGTTATAGAACAGTGCACGCACAAACATATGTACTTATCCGGAGTGAGTTGTTTATTAGCCCCAGACCGATTTATGACCCATTGTGCTTTTTATTATAGTGACACAGTTTAATTAACTAGTACAGAAATAGTTAAGATGAGTTGAATACTACGCAAAGATTCAGTAAAGGTAATTTTCGAAATTGCTGTCCAATTAGATATGAATGAGACAAGCAAAATAATTTAGGAAAATTCTACACTGATCGCTTTGTAAGCTTTTTTAAGTTCTTGCTCCACGTTTCTACTTAAAGAAACTGAAACTGGGCATATTGGAGAATGCACTATGTGTATGGTGTACATATAAACGCTCTGTCTTGGAATTGCTCTCAGTGGCCCTGTCTTCAAAGAAGAGGCTTGGTCTTACATCAGAAGATTGGTGAATGAGGTACATTTGTTCTTAAAAATCTGTTGATGATTTCTACTGCCTTCCCCGCCAAGGGGTCCCAGATGCACAGAATGGGGCTAATCATCACCTTCGGTCACGATGCACTGGCACTGTTGCTTCGTGCGCGGTCTGCTTGCGTTTCTTTATTTGTGTCGTATTGAACCACCATTGATACAACTACTATGGCTGCGTAACAGTTGCCCAAGAATTTAGTGGCATAAGAAAGCATTTCTTAGGCTATGGATTCTGTGGGTTGGCAATTCGAACAAGGCAAGGTGCAGCTTTCTTCATGATGTCTGGGGCTTCGGTTAGAAGCTTTGAAGTCTGGGGGCGGGAATCCCCTGAAGTTAGCTCGCTTGTGCCTCTGGAAGTTGATGCTGACTTTCAGCCGAGACCGTGACGGGGGCTGGTGGCAGGGACACCTCCATGTGGCCTCTCTGTGGGGCCTGGCTTTCTGACTGCGTGTTGCCTGGCTTCCCACAGTGAGTCCCAAGAGAATGCGAGCAGGGAGGAATTTGTCCAGTTTTTATGACCTAGCCCTGGAATCAGACTGGACACCATTGCTCCCTTCCGTATTTAGCCAGTTACTGAGGAGAAAAGGGAGAGCCAAGGGAGTCAGACATTGAGTTTATTAATAAAATGGAGAACGTGAGCCTGTTAGCCTCACCGTGAAGCCACACTGTAACACCCCAGGGAATCGGAGCGTTGTGCTCCACCAGGGGGATCAGTACCCCTCCTTTCTCCCCTTTAGCACCGGGTTGTTGGGGGGCACAGAGGGTGGGGCTGGACCATACAGGCCCGTCAGTCTAACTAGGGGATGTGGACCCATCCAAAGTCCTCAGAAGCCTGGAAAATTGGTCGTTTTGAAAAAGCACTTGGTCCAGCCCAAGCTAGTGTAATCCCCAGGGAAACAAAGAAGCACGCGCTCGCTCGCTCGCTCGCTCTCAGACAAATATTGCTAGAACTAGAATTGACAGGTCAAAGAATTTGTATACTTTTAAGGTTTATGATACTTATCATCAAATTGCCTGCCAAAAGTTACACCAATGTAGGTGTCCACTAAATAGTACCTTTCACTTCATCAGGGTGCCTTTTCTGAAATTTTGTGTGTCACCCAGTTCAGAAGCACAGAAGGGTATAAAGTGAAAAAGTATGTATTCATGAAATAGTCTGAATTATAGAATAGAATAGATCATTAAAAGATATTTAAAAAATTCTCATCACTTGTTAAAATCTATGTAGAAATATCCCTGTATTTTGATGACAGAGGCTCCCCCACAATTTTTATTAATTATAACACTTCCAATTATAAGCCCAAGAGTTAGGACTACATAGAGAACACCACGGTCATAAAAGGCATGGCTGTGGAAATGAACTCTTCTGTAGTCTTCACACACTCGGGTCTGACGCACACAGAGCCAGCGGAAGTCACGCCTGCTTGAGTGTGGTTGGTAGGGCAATAACACAGGTGTGATAATGTGCAGTTTTAATGTGAACATGTCACCTAAGATGTCATGTGGTGTGCTGGAGTGTGACAGTGTTGTTACAGAGTCACCTGCTTATGACTCTAATAAAACGGGCAATGTCTGTGCTGCGCCTTGTGTGTTAGAATGTGAAAGTGAACTTTGCAATAGTCGATGAAAGAGGCACAGTGACGTGAGATAAGGTTTAAGCCTTATTCACAGGTAACAGTGAAAGCAGCACATTTCTCTTAATCTAGTCGTTAACATTTCCTCTTTTTTATTTCATTTTTCTTCTATTCCGGTCAGATTTTAGATCTCCCATGTGCTTAGTAAAGCTCTCAGGTCTCCGTCCAGCAACTTCAGGGGTTCGGGCACCCCGATGTGTGCAGTAGACAACAGATCGTGGTGTAGAAGGCCAGGCAGAGCCAAACCTTCGTTTGGGCCCCTTCTTGAGGTTCTCAGTGAGTTAAAAAATGCAGATAATTTCTTTTTCTCTCTGGTATATTGTGCTGTTAACTTACCCTAATTTACTGGAGAGTAGCACTTTTTTAGTCTTTTGTTACGGAAAATTTAAATCAAACAAAGGAAACAAAATCAAATAACTAACCCCTTTGTACCTGTCACCCAGCTTCGAAAATCAGCGTTTGCCATTCTTGAGTCATCTGTGCCCTCACCCACCTCCGGTCCCCTCCTTGGTGGTGCACTGAAGTGTGTCCGTCTCGGCTGCAGGGTTTTGTCGAGTGTGTCTGCCCCTGTCACCCCCACGCTGATCGAGATGCAGAGCATGTTCTGTGGTCCTGTTCCCTGACTTCTGTCCTGAGGTGACCGCTATTCTGACGTTTTCCACCTTAGATTAATTTTGCCTGCTCTGGAGCGTGATGTAAAGGGAATCGCACGCTACATGCTCTTCTTGTATCCAGCTGCTTTCATGCAGCTTCATTTTGTGGTGCAAGCTAAGTACCGTTCCGTTGTGCGGATACAAGTATCACGATTTGTGTTTTCCTGATGGTAGATGTTTGGGTTGTTTCCAGTTTTAGGCTACTGTGAGTAAAGCTTCTCTGAACAGGGGCAGCCACTTCTATTTTTGCTTGTTGTATGGATATATAGAAATAAAATGGCATCTAGCTAAAAACCTACCACTTTATAATTTTTAAGGCTGAGCCCTATCCACCTTGATATATTTTTCTGAGTTAATTTTGTGCTTCAACAAGTATGCATTAACTTTAACCTTTGACATTTAAGTTTGTGTGAAACTGATACTTAATATTTAATAATTCTTGATTTTGTCAGAAATTGAAAGATACATTTTTGAATAGGAAACATTTTCTCTGAAAGTATCATTTTACTTTCCGCTAAACTAGTGGCATGGTAAGTAACACCTCCTTCTACTTTCCCATTTGTTTCTCATTTTCTTCTTCAGAAGCGAGTCACTGAGCCCCGAGCTGGTGGCTGCCGCCTCTGCGGTTGCAGAGTCTCTCCCTTTTGACAAGCAGGCGACCAAGTCGGAGTTGCTCCAGCAGCTCCGGCAGCACGAGGAGCTCTCGCGGGCACAGAGAGACAGAGAAAGGCCCCAGATCAGGTTGGTGATTCACACGGTGCGCGGGCAAGTTGGTATCTCAGAACGAGCTGTTTTCACTTAACCAATGAGCAATATGAGGTCTGTCCAGAAGGGATCCAGCCAGGTAATATGAAAAATGGGGACATTTATTGAGGAAGGTACAAGATACAACAAACAGTGTACATAGGACAATAACACCTCAGTCCTCTTCAAAGTAGGCACCTGGGGACCTCACACAGTTCTCCCAATCGCCATCAGCTGCCCCTTCATATTTTTCTGAGTCTCATTGATGGTCTGAGAGTCTCTTCCCTTTTCTTTTTTTTTTTTAATTATTTTTATTGTATTTTTTTTACATTACCTTTTAGTCCCCTTATACCTCCTTCCCCCCATTAATCACCACACTGTTGTCCATGAGTCCTTTCTCCTTTTTGCTCAATCCCTCCACCCCTAACCTCCCGCCCCCACTAACTGTAGTCCTGTTCTTTGTCTGTGAGTCTGTCCCTGTTTTCTTTGTTCAGTTTGTTCGTTAGATTCCACATGTGAGTGAGATCACAGGGTATTTGTCTTTCTCTGACTGGCCTATTTCACTTAGCGTAATGTTCTCCAGGTCCATCCATAGTGTTGCAAAGGGTAAAATTTTCTTCTTTTTTTACAGCCGAGTAGTATTCCATTGTGTAAATGTCCTCATAGTTGTTTTATCCACTCATCTATTGATGGACACTTGGGCTACTTCCATATCTTGGCGATTGTAAATAACACGGCAATGAACGTAGGGGTGCTTATGTTCTTTTGAATTAGTGTTTTGGTTGCTTCGGTTGTATTCCTAGAAATGGGATCGCTGGGTCAAAAATCAGATCTATTTTCAATTTTTTGAGGTGTCTCCACACTGCTTTCCACAGTGGCAGCACCAACCTGCACTCCCACCAGCAGTGCACGAGGGTCCCCTTTCTCCACGTCCTCGCCGGCACTTCTTGTTTGTTCTTCCCTTTCAAGGGCGGTTTTAATTTTGGGAAAAGTCAGAAGTTGCAGGGCCCCAAATCTGCACTGTAAGGGGCCTGAGTCAGCTGAGTGGTTTGATGTTTCACCAAAAAACTCTGCACGATAGCCAATGCATGAGTGGCACGTTGTTGTGATGAAGCTGCCTGTCACCAGTTGCCCATAGCTGTGGGCTTCTGAATCATCCCAGTAGTTTCCAAGGAGGAGTGTTAAGCTTAATGCAAAATTTGAAGTAGATTTGTTGCTCTACTCTCTCAGTCATTTTGAATGTGATGGCCACACAGTGCACATGCTCGCTCAATGGCGTCTACCACCGCCGCTGACTAGTGCAGTGAAGTTGTCATTGTTCACACATGTGCATTCCAGTCCACTTTCTTTGGCTGCCAGTTACACCGATTTCACAGAAACCATTCTCATTATGTTAACAATGGCTGGACTTTTTCTGGACAGACCTCATATATATAATGTATTTCATTTATATGCAAAATATAAGATATGCCTCATAAATGGAATAGTAGCAATTTGACTGTTAAAAAAAAAAACAAACTCATGTCTTAAGATTACAGTTCTTAGAAGACCAATTGAGTGGTTAAAATTTTCTTTTGAGAAGTTACACAATTTCTTATGTCTGAAAAAGAAATTATAAATTTAATGATATTATTAAAAACAAATCACAGAATAAGACAGTTTCTCTGAGAAGGTCAGTTTTTTTCAATTAAATAATTTTCTAGTTTTATGCACAATACGATCATCCTCAGGCCTGTTCCCCTCTTCTTCCTTCTCACTGAGTGTCAGCCGACCCCTCCCCACTTCTCCTCTCCTCCCTCAGGGCGGGCCGGGCGCTGCTGCCTTGTTTGGGGAGCGGGCCGAGTCAGTAGCTGCAGTGAGCTTGTGCGCGAGCTTTATCTCGGGCAGGTAGAGAGAATGCAGACGACTGGACTGCCATTCAGACCGCTCATTGCATGTCCATGTGAACAAATGCAAGGCAGTAAATGTGGCCAGATTTCCACTTTAATTTACTTTTTCATCCTATGTGGTACATGTACAGGTATTGATGGTAAGTTAGCTGTTCTAGATGTTAGACAGTTTTACATAACTGACACTTTATGTTTTAAATGAACACATCTGAAAACCATCTTTAAGACAGAAGGAAACAAATCGTATGTGGAATTTGAGTGATAATGTGTGACATAACCTTTTATTATACATAAGTATTTATGTCGTATTATTGCATAGAAGTGAAATAAAAATTAAGTTCTATGAATCACGTTTTCTGCTATCCTGTAGCTAAATTTTGTAATACACTCTACCTTTTCCTGTTTCAGTTTCGGTAACATAATATCAGATATGAAAGTTGCCAAATCTTCCGCACCTAGAGTTAGTACAAGACCAGTCCATCAGATTCAGTTCGATGAAGGATCTGACGGTTTTGCTGACCAGGAGAAGAGTGCTGATCACAGAAAAAGGTACTGAAACTGCAGTCCATTGGGCTTTGTGTGTTTCGCTGCAGGTTGACGTCCCTGCTGTGCACGTCATTGCGGACAGGCATCTGAGCGGCGCGGATGCACTCGTGCCCGTCTCCTTGCCCTGCGACGTCCCAGTTCCCAGCGAGGGAAGGACGTTCTGAGCTTAGCTTTCCTGTGCTTTTCCGTAGCATAAATCGGAATGGGCTCCGTCTCACCTTTACCTGTGGGGAGTGGAGGTCTCCTGACTTGCAGTAGGTGGAGCTCAGTGAGGTCTGACTTGCGGGTGCTTTATTTTTCATTCTGATATGTGCCTAACGATGTATGTTCATATACCATTTTTATCTCCCCATATAATCGTCTTTCTTCATACCTTAGAGAAATCTCCCACCATCAAAGAAAGACAGACACATTATAATACCTTAAAATGGAGATTCTACGTGGCAATTTGAACTTAGCAGTTTGTAGTTCTTACAGGTGCTAAGCGTTGCCTTACATGTTTTATAATAGAAAGCTGTCCGTTATTTACATACGTCTCTGTCCTCCCTCGAACCTGTAAAGAGGTTGTTGGGGAGGGGAACCAGATATTTAGCACGGTCTGACAAAAACTAACTCCACTCTGTAGCAGAGGTGCTCACAAATGGAATGTCTTTGATTTCTATTTTATGGATTTTAAGTATAATCTCAGCACTTTAAGTTAGCTCCTTCCAGATATTACCTTACCAATTTGTACAGGAAGATTGGAAAAGATGGTTAGAAGTTAACAAAGGAGGTTTAAGGGGTTCCAGGGACTTTGGAAGATTGTTTGATTATGAATTTAAAGTGATTTTATAGCTCTGATACATTATTGATTAAGGTAGAATGTGTATTAGAGCTTTACTTAAGGTTCCTCGAGAATATTTAAATTGAATCTTCTTTGAATCGGTCTTTGAGATGATTCCATGTAACGACAATGGAAAGCTCTACCGTAGTTTGACTTTCGGTGGTATTAGCTGCCATTAGAAATTGGAAGGCAGCAAGGGAGCCGCTGACGCGGTAGGACAGGGCGGATGTGCGTGCAGGGCTGCGCCGTAGAGATGACCGAAGGACTCTGGGGGAGGGGCAGGCCGCGGTGAGACACCGGGTCGCTCACTTGCTCTGCCTTGGGACAGCCCGGGACAGCCCAGGCCCGGACTGACTGTTTCCGGGCAGCAGCGAGAGCCGCGCGGCACAGGGCACCGGCTGCGTGGTCACGCCGGCCTGCCTGGGAACCTGGCACCGAGCCCCTGACTGATTCTGCGCCTGGGGACTTTCCGAGCCCCTCGGCCTGCCGTCCCAACTCCAAGATGCTGAAAGTGGAGCCCAGCTGAAATGGCTTTCTTGAAGAACAGGGAGGACACGTGTGTAAACTATACATAGTAGGTGCAAATGCCCGCTTCCTTCTCTTCCTCTTCAGTACGGTGTGCTTTTAAATTCCATACTCCGTGCATCATCCCCTCTGTACTGTGTGTCCCTTCAGCCCTTCACCTGTCCATGGCTTGAAGCAGAGGGGCTGCTGGGTGGGGAGAGGGATGCGAGACAAGGAGGGCGGTCCTGGAGCATGTTGTGCACAGATACTTGGGGACTTCCTGGAGGAGGTGTGTGATGTGGGATCACGTCGTCCAGTTTTAATGTGGCATTGGCATTGTTCAGTGTAATTTAGTAGAAAAAAGTAATTTGATCCAGAAAAATAATTCAAAAATTATCTTAAAAGCTAACCTTCCCTTTATAAGTCAGTTTTATTTTTATTTTTTTAATTCTCTTTTTAAAAATACTTTATTTCTTTTTGGAGAGAGGGCAAGGGAGGGAGAAACAGAGGGAGAGAAGCATCAGTGTGTGGTTGCCTCTGGAGTGCCCCTCACTGAGGACCTGGCCCACAACCCAGGCATGTGCCCTGACTGGGAATCAAACTGGCAACCCTTTGGTTCGCTGGCCGGCACTCAATCCACTGAGCCACGCCAGCCAGGGCCCTTTATAAACCAGTTTTAATTTACCAGTAAATGTACTCAAGTATGAATGTGAACTGAAGCATAAAGCAGTTGATCACAATATACAAAAGTTACCTATTAACTCTCTGGCATTAATTTCAGTAGTTAGAAATAATTGTGTAAAGAAAGTTAATTATTGCTTTAAAATTACAGAACAATTGCTATGTAAATGGGGATGTTTTGATTTATCTGTGCAGTCATTTATAATTTGTAATTAAGCATGCAGTGTTTTCTGCCTTTAAACTGAGACAATTACTGATTTTAACAACTTTTACTTATTTTTCTGTGGGCCTCTTTGGGTCCATCCTGTTGGGGACTCTCCGCACTTCCTGGACTTGTATGTCTGCTTCCTTTCCCAGGATGGGAAAGTCGTTGTCGTCCTGTCTTCAGACAGGTCTTCAGTCCCTTGCTCTCTCCCTTCCTTGGTGACCCTGCGATGTACATGTGGTTAAGCTTCATGTTGGCCCAGAGGTCACTTACACTGTCCTGGTTTTTTATATTCCTTTTTCCTTTATGCTGTTCTGATTGGGTGTTTTCTGCCATCTTTTCTGCCAAATCACTGATTCGATCCTCTATTTCTTTTGATATGCTGTTGATTCCATCTAATGTAGTAGTCTTCAATCGTTGTATTCTTCATTTCTGACTTTTTTTTTTACTAGCTTCCATCATGTTTTGTAAGTTCTCACTGAGTTCATCGACTCTCCCCCTGAGTTCACTGAGCATCCCTATAACCAGTGTTTTGAACTCAGTATCTGGTAGTTTTCTTTCCTCCATTTTGTTTAGCTCTTTGGCGTTTTATCTGGGGGCAGACTCCCCACTGATTTTCATAGCCATCTGTTGTGGGGAGGGCCTCTTGCTGGCACTGGTGGTCCAGGCTGGGACCCTTCCTCCCCACCCCTCTGCATCCAAGATATCCCTCCTGATTCTTAACTGACACGTGTGGACGTGGGACCAGTTGTTTCACATCCCCGCCCCTCCTGTCGGTCATTGTCTGAGGCTCCTTCCATCTCTGGGGCTGCTTCTCTGTGTCCTTAGTGAGAGGAGTTCGTTCTGTTAGTCTCAGGTGGTTCTCAGCGGCGGCTGTTCTATGCCATAGTTGTCATTTTGATGTGGTCTTTTAAGACTTTATTTATTTATTTTTAGAGACGGGGAAGGGACGGGGAGAGAGAGGGAGAAAACCATTGATGTGTGGTTGCCTCTTATGTGCGCCCCCTACTGGGGACCTGATCTGCAACCCAGGCATGTGCCCTGACTGGGAATTGAACCAGCGTCCCTTGGGTTCACAGGCCTGCACTCAGTCCACAGAGCCACACCAGGCAGGGCTACTTTGTCATCTTGATGGAAAGTCTTGGATTCATTCCTAGCAACTTCTAATTTAGCATATTTTAATAGCTTCCCAAAACATTGAGTTTTCTAAAACATTAATACATGGTAGAGCAAATAAAAATTATGGCAAATGAGGCTAATCTTTTCAATTAGGTATTTTGGAAATTAGACTGCTTTAACTGCTTTGTTATATTATGATATAAAAATTTAAGTGCATTTGTTCCTGTTTTTAGTTATCAGTCCTGAAGATATGGCAGTTTAGTAAAAATGTCTGGTGTCAGTGGAATTATTTTTAATATTTACATTGTATATTTTGTATAAAAATTTTCTCTCATGAACAGTTTTATTGACAATGAATAGTAATTCATTAAATAAATTATTTTTTCTGTTTTGGTTTTAGGAAAAATATATTCAAGGGGAAGAGACTTAATATTTTCGATCTTCAGACAGCTACTCAAGAGGTATCTGAAACAGGTTTGTCAACAAAAAAAGAACAACGTTATGTAGAAAAATTCCGTCTTTCACAAACATCCTTAAATATCTGATTGCATAACAGGCGGGGATTTTAATATTCCACCCTGTCACTGGCCTGTAACCTGCTAAGGAACATGCATCGCTGGTCTTGGCCAGGTTTTCCTCCTGGAATGCTGCGTCCAGTGAGACAGTGGAGGAGGGGGGGGGGCTCACTGCCAGGTGTGAGCAGCAGGTTGCTGGCTAGTCCGGGGTTACCTTCTGCTGTTCGCAGGTCGCCTCTGCACCAGTAGGGAAAGGTGCACTGTGGTTTCTGTCCTGAGGCAGCTCACGCTCGGAAGAGGTGACGGCATCCTCAGAAGCAACTTGAGTGATTGCTTAGGAGAGGGGGAGAAGAGCGTTCAGGAAACGCAATTCGTAGACTTGCAGTGGGTTTTTTCCTTAACGCACAGTCTGTTCTCTATTCTTTCTCCTTTCCTCTTTGAGCAAGAAGTCACATCCTTCAGATTTTCCATTTTAAGTCTAATTAAATGAGAAATAAGAGTATCCCTTTTATTTGGCATTAAATTTGATTTACTGATAAAATAAATAAACTGATATAAATGGTCTCCAGCTTATAAGTAACTTCTTTTTCTAAAGATTGTAAGTTAGCTTTTTGGTCCTTGGTAGAAATAATTATATATTTGATATTTAAGTTCTTAGGCTGGCCTTCACTGACTCATTTAAACTTTCTATCACTTTATTCAATAAACTCATGACAGTAGTAGTGAGGTCTTCTTGACCTTTGTATCCCCAACAGCACCTAGCCAAGTGGCTTACAGATAATAGGAAGGAGTTATCTTAAATCTTAAATCCTTCTTCAAACTGATTGAGCTAAACATATATGTCCTTTGAGGAAAGGAGTCCGTTCAGGCAGTGTTTGTTTATTCAGACGGAGGTGAAGCTAAGAGAACGAACAAGCTGTTGTGCCGTGCAGGCTCGTTCTGTCCTGTGTGACCCACAGGACAGGCACAGGCGTGGGCGCAGCCTGCCTCTCCCCTGTGGGAGTGGCGGCTGGGCGGCTTGCCTCGGACAGAGAACGTGTTCGCGGGGCAGCTGCTGCTGTCTGTCTGTTGAGCAGCTGGAAGGAGCACTTGGGTTTTGCAAAAGCCGGCTTGCTCTTTTCAAAGTCAGAAATTTTATTTTTAAAACTGAAATTAGCTAGCAAGAAAGTACTGAAGTTGTGCGTGTTTTATGAAACAGTATAAACTAATTATACTCTAATAAGGAAAGTAGTGCTCAAATTTATGTCAATTTACTTGAAGGATACTCTTTTAATAAGCCATACTTGCATGAGTCTAAAGAATGTCATTTGTTTGCAGTTAAATGCATTCAGTAATTACTTATTGACCAAGTAAAGGAGTTCTCTGTCCCCTGATTTCCACATTTTGCTCCTAAGTTCCTACCAGTACTGCAGAGGATGTAGTCACAGACCCCGTTGCTTATACTGGAGGAATGTAGAGCTGAGAGGCCGTGTAACTGAGTGGAAAGAGGTGTGGTGTGGGGTGTCTGGATTATTCAGCTTCAGGCTCTGCCACGCCGAGCTCTGAGTTTCCCTTTCCCCACCTGTAAAACGGGGCGAGTGCACACATCTCCAGGAGTAAATGAGGTGGTGTGACTAAGGTGTTGGGCACGGTGCCTGGACCGCAGGGGACATTCAGTGACACCAGTTATTAACACCGAGAATAATGATGATGCTGATGATGGTCATCATGGGAGAGACGCAGGTTGCTCAGTGTCCACTGAGTGAACTGAAAGAATGGGACCCCGATAGTGAAGTTATTTTACTGTTACGGTCACTCTGTAAACGTGGCTCATCAGCCTGACTGTCGCGATCTCCTCTCTGCGCGATGCTCTCGGCCAGCACACTCCATGCCCAGCAGTCAGCGTGCATCGGGCGTGGTCGGGCACGGTCATGCGTGCACTTTCATGTATCTGTCTTTGTGTGGACACGGGTGTTCTTTCAGGAGTGAAATGGTTGCCTGATAAATGTATCATTCACTTGTTAAGAAACTTGCAAACTAGTTTCCAAAGTGGTTGCACCAATTTGCCTTCCCATCGGCAGTGACTGGTGCGAATATGACCCCTTCCTGAAAGGTGTCTTACATTTCCAAAACCAGTGATTGGAACCTGATGTGATGGGGCTTGCGAGCTGATATTGTAGGTGCTGCCTTACCCAGTGGGAGCTGGTTGAGAGGATTAAACGGCCTCAGGCACAAAAGGCGTTTAGCGCAGAGTTAAGCGCTCAGTGTCCGTCAGTAGTACTATCGTTGTTATAATCACGTTAACTTTTCTTTGGTCTTTCTCAGTAGTACGCTAGTGACTCCGCTTAACAGACTACAACTAAAGATTAACAGGTTGGACTTCAAAGATCAAAGTCATGTGTTGTCTAAAATATATTCACCTTCATAAAAATATCTTTTTTTTTTTTTTTTTAGAATCTTCACCCATAGGGGCTCTTTTTAAAAAAATTTTTTAAAAAGATTTTATTATTTATTTATTAAGAGAGGAAGGGAGGGAGAAAGAGAGGGAGAGAAACATCAGCGTGTGGTTGCCTCTCACATGGCCCCCAATGGGGACCTGGCCTGCAACCCAGGCATGTGCCCTGACTGGGAATCGAGCTGGCGACCCTGTGGTTCACAGCCCGAGCTCAATCCACTGAGCTACACCAGCCAGGGCCCATAAGAACATCTTTAAACAAAATACACATTTCTTTTTGCCTTCCCAGTAGAGGAAGCAGTGAGACTTTAGGGGTTGGTTACCACACATTGTAGTAAAAGTTTAGGCTTGCAGTTATTGTAACTGTAGTCCTTATATGTCATATCTGCACATATATGTTTCTGTTCTAGCTCTCAGAGAGTGACCTTTCGTTGTATAGTATTTAACGATGAGCTTCAAGGTCTGAGAACGTATTGCCAACTCAGGGTGGATATACGTTTTTAAAAAGAAAGATGTCGACATTGACCTGTGCTCATTTCAAGTGCTTTTCTGTGCAGAAGCAGCACCTTCACTCTGGGATGTGGAGTTCGCTAAGCAGTTAGCTGCGGTAAACGAACAGCCCTTTCAGAACGGCTTCGAAGAGATGATCCAGTGGACAAAAGAGGGGAAACTGTGGGCGTTCCCGATCGACAACGAGGCAGGTAAGTCTTCCCTTCGGAGGTCTGTAAAACTCACCGACGTGGATTAGGTCTGCAGATGGTCAGTTACAGAGTCTAGATATTTACGTGAATTTCCTAACCTTTGTGGTGTCCTAAAAGAAATTGGACGGTATTTTTGAAAAGAATGTTGGAATTTCCCCTCATTCTAGATGTTTGGTAAGGAAAATGAGGACGTAAAATTACAGGGCAGAAACACACCGTGAATTTCTGTGCCTGGAAAGTGCTGGGTGACAGTCCTCGGCCGCTAAGCAGATTGCCTGGTAAATCTTCTGATGCGCTAAATGCTGGTGCCAGATTACACTTTGACTTCGGAGACATTACAACTCTTACAGGCTGACGCTGGTGTCTTTTATTCATGAAGCCTTCCTGTTGGTGAGGGGCAGCCTTCTCGTACTCGAAGCCACTCGGGGGAAAAGGTTAGGAGGCTCTGAAGGTCTGTGGGACTCTGGCTGTGCGTAGATGCTCTGAGCTGGTGATAAAGTGTTGCCTCCTTCCCTGGGGGTTTTTCTAGGGGTGGTACCTCCGCCTCAGTCGAAAGCAGAGCAGCTTTTCTGTGCCGTTTGTGTTCTGCGGCGCCAATGCTGTCATCAGCTAAGCACGCTCGCTGAGCTTTGTGGGCGTATTTTCAGTTAAAAGAGATTCATTTGCCTTTATGCTAAGATTAGCTGGAAGTTGCAAACGCCTCATTAATTCTCAGGAAAACGGAGTCCATATTATACTCTCCGTACTTGTATGCTGTCACCGTAATATTTTCATTTTTTATGGCCTTTCATTGGTTGGGATTAATAAGTAGAATGGAAGCTTGAATATCAGAAATATTTAGTCCTATATTTTCATTAAGTGTTACTTGGTATGAGAAAACTTCAGAGACTTACAGAACCTTCAGGAAGTTCTTCTATTCTGTACGTTTGTATGGCATGTGCAGTAATGTAGCATACTATGTTTAATCTGTTACACAACATGTATGTTTCTTGAAGTTTTACAGTTTCTGTACTCGCACGTACCGGGCTAAAGTAAAAAAAAAAAAAAGAGAGAGAGAGAGAGAAGAAAGAAACGGGCTTTGCAGTTGTGCGAACCTGGGCACAAATCCCAGCTCTGTCACTCACTAGCCAGCTGCCTTTTGGGGAAGCCATTTAACCTTTTGAGCCTTGGTTTCCTCATCTGTGAAACTAAAGATGCCTCATTGGAAGAATGTAAGAATTAGGTAAGATGCGGGCATCGAGTTGCTCAGTGCAGTTCTTGGCGTGTAACTTGTGTGCGTATGCATGTTAGTTCCTTTCCCTCCTGTGTGATCATAGAATTTTGAGAGTAGTGAAAAACTAGCAAAATACAAATACGTGATTTTAAGGGAAAATTTCTTTAGTGAAACTTGGGTGTTCTCCATCTTCGTGGTTAAACGCACGTTTTAAAACCCAGCTCTGAGGTGCAATACTGTGTGACTTTATTGAGGAGGGACACTAAGTGGTGTTAGGAGTTCAGGTACCCGAGCGGGTCACCACCTAATCTCTCCAAGCCTCACCGCCCTCCTCTGTAAAACGATGGGGAGAATCACGGGACTTATTTTGGGGGATTCTTCTTAGAAACAAGTAGGATTACGCAAGTAAAGCAGCATCACTGTCATCATCTTGGTTCCTACTGCAGTATTGTGAGGGCTTCGCTGCGTTTCTGCTCTGCACTGGAACATTTAAACGTCTTTCAACGTTAGCAAGGATGTCGTATACTTTCTAAGACCCACCAGTGTCACAAAAAAGCTTGACTTAGTGGTGCACTGTCATGAACAGTGAAATGCTTAAGTTCATTAAAGTTTTGAGTGCCCAAACGCCAGAGGACTTTATTTTAAATTTGACCTGGTTTTGAGAAAGTTTAATTTCTAAGAAAAGGAAAAAACGTGTTTTGGTCAGGTCGTGAGGATAACTGTGACAAGCGTCCACATACACTGAACGTCTAGTTGATGCTTCAGTTCAGAAGGGTAGACAGCTCATTTCCAGCTCCTGCCGGGAGCTGTCACCTGAATGAAAAGCAGGAAAGGATGGAGGGGTGGGGGGCCTGCTCACTTTGCTCCCCACCTTGCCCCCAGCACAGCTGGGGAGGGGGTACCTCTGAGCCCTGGGAGAGGTTGGATGAGGACCTGGAGCCCCAGCAGTCCCGTAGCATTCTTTTATATTTGCTGTTCTCAGATGTTGACAGTAACAAAGTGTCACACTCTCTCTAGCAGTGATGAGCTCCATGAAGGTTTACTTTGGTGCTCTTGGGGAAAGGTGCTTTGTTTTATTTTTAGGGGCTGGGCAGTCAGTTTTGGAACATAACACCGGCAGTGACAAATGACATGCCCTATTTTACAGTTTCCTTTGGTGTTGTGTTTTCCCATCATATAAAAATATGATTTGTTGTTTTGCCACTTAAAATCCATAAATTATTTTCTTAATTCAAATTAGGGTTTCTGTTTGGTTTTGTTTAAGTTTTTGTTCTAAGAAATGGTTGTCCCTCTGGTTGTGCTTTGCCAGCATGAGACTTACAAAAGCTGTTCGGTGGAACTGTCCCCACTCAGTGCGATTGTTCACTCCGGTGGGATTGATGTTGTAGCATTTGTTGTCGGTTGTGTTGATAATAAAGTCATTTTTATTTTAGCTTTGACTTTGACTTTAATTAAATTTAATCAAGTTTTTGCCGTTACCTAGTTCACCGATCTTGCTTTTCAATATGCATTAGCCATATATAGACATAGTCTACCAAGTTAAGGGTGTTCTGGAAATGCTCTCAGAGTAATTTTCAAAGGCTTCAGTGGGCAAAAGCTTTTAGTCACGTATGTTAATGGCACATTTGTTTTTATTCTTCAGTTGGTAGAACTTTTCGCTTCTACTGTGCCGTGCTTCACCAGGCTGTCTGAAGTCTGTGCTGTAACATGAGCCAGAAAGAAGAGTTAGGGAAGGTCAAAGTTACCATAAAACTCTAGAGAGGGCGCTGTTGTTATGGGGGCGGGGAAGTGCGGAGGAATTCAGGGCGAGTACGAAGATTATTAGGCATGTGTTATCCGAAGCCATCCAGTGGGTTGTTCAGAGGGATTCTGGCCTGCGGACGGGCGCCTGGAAGCACCGACCGGAGAAGAGGTGCCAGTTCTGACGAACGCCAGGCGCGGGCACGGTGTACGGCGGACGGGGCTGAGTCTGCTGCGGTGCTGCGCGCCCTGGTGCACCACGGCCGCCCGCTGCCCGCTGCCGTCGGCTGGGCTCCACCCCTGACTTGTCATGCCGTGTCCTGAGCTGTACGGGCAACATTTAAAGCGGAATTAGTTAGACACACAGTTAACCTGTCATCTCAGCTGATTGCGTAACATACGGGATTTCCTCCTACATTTAACTTTCCATTCTGTCTTATTTTTCTCTTTATTATGTTTCTTTTTATTAAAAAGGATTTTAAGTTTGATAAATATATGAAAGTTTACTTGCAAAAAAGCCGAGTAACATGAAAGAATAGGGAGCATCCTTTACCTTGCTTCTCTCCCCTTCTCGGAAGCACACGCCGCCCCTGGTCTCAGCCCGCGCCCGCCCGGCGGCAGGTTCCGCGCTGGCCTGGGCGGCACCACGCTGTGCGTATGTGGCCTGCAGCTTTATTTTTTACTTAGCAGTGTGTCTGGGAATCGTCGCCTTGTCAGCACACAGAGATCAGCTTTAGTTCTCTCACTGGGTCCATGAAGTAGAACTGTTTTATGTTTATTTAACAGTTCTACAGTACGCCATTGTATGCATGCGGTGGAACTATTTTGCCATTTTCCTGTTGACGGATGGAGCTGTAGTTCTGAATCCTTTTATGTGTCCTTCTGTGCCTGTTGGTGTACTTTTAATTCCCTGGAGGGTCAAGTCATAGGTATATTTTAGATTGCAATAAATATTGGTACGTTCTTTGCTAAAAATAGCCCATTTACCCTCCAACCAAGTATTTGAAAGACCCCTTTCTTCATACTGTACCTGATACTGATGATTTATTCCTCTTTCACGTGTTCAGGGTGAACAGTGACATCGGGGGTGTTTTTATTTGCATTTCCCTGATCACTAACCAGATTGTGCATCTCTTTGTACATTTAGTGGCTGTTTTATATTTGCTCTGTGACTTGCCTCGTCATGTTCTCTGACTTTTTCTTGGATTGTTTTATCAGTTTGTAGGAATTTGATACATTACAGGCTTTAATCCTTCATCTGTTACATAGTTGGAAATATTGTCTTCCAGTCTGCCTCCTTTCTTTTTAAATTAATTTGGGCTTTTAAAAAAAAAAACAAACAAACAAACCTCTTTGTAGTTTTCTAAGTTTTTTAAAAGATTTTTTAAATTTTATTTTTAGAGAGGGGAAGGGAGGGAGATGGAGAGAGAAACATCAAGTTAGTATTAAGTTTCAGAGGATCCTTGGTAAGGGGTTTTATTTGTTTAAAATCAAGTTTCTCAGCATCATTGGGTCCTTTATCCTGGAAATTTTATTTTTCCAATTTTCTTTTATTGTTTGATAATATAGGCCTCCCAGTCTCTCTCTCTTCTTTCTCTTTTTGTTCTATCCTCTGGGAACATTCTCCAACGTTATCTTACAACCTTTCTCTTGGGTTTTGTCTCTGCTGTCATATTTTTAACTTCTAAACTGTAATTTAAAAAAATGTTATTTTTGGTTTAGATTTTGTAAAGATTTTATTTGTTTATTTTTAGAGAGACAGGAAGGAAGGGAGAGAAACATCAACGTGTAGATGCCTCTCCCACGCCCCCTACTGGGGACCTGGCCTGCAACCCAGGCATGTGCCCTGACTGGGAATCAAACCGGGGACCCTTTGGTTCTCAGGTCAGCACTCATTCCACTGAGCCACACCAGCCAGGGCAGTATTCAATTTTTGTTTTATTTTTTTCCTGCTACCCATGTCTTTTAGTGTCCTCAAAGTTATCGTCGTCATCTGTTTTGGAGTTTGTTTTGGAGGCTAACACTAGCTGCTGCTTCGCTGCGATACCAAATGCGGCCACATACGGAATGGTGCAGCGGGGCAGCAGTTGTCCGATGTAAGGGTACCGTCCAGCTTCCTCCCTCCTCGTTTACCCTTCCTCCCCGAGGGCATCTTCTCCTTGGGTGTGGTTCAGGAGGGTTTGCAGGGCGCTGTGCTCAGGCTCACAAGCAGGGGGACGGGGCTGCGGGAGAAGCAGCCCCCCTCTCTTCAGGGCCCTGGTGTGATCATGTCGCCCGTCGCTCCTGCTCAAACCCCACTGGTGAAGTGGAGTCATGCAGCCTGGCCTCACCCAAAGGAGGCTGCAGAGGGTGATGTTGCTGGACAGACAGGTACAGCTTTTTTGTTCTGCTGCTGTGATGAAAAGGTCAAAGGGATTTAGAAAGCTGGGTACCAGTTTCCGCCAAGGGGTTTGTCACGTACATCAGTGGCTTTCCTGAAGAGCCTGCTGTCAAGGAGCTTGTGTTCATGCTTTAGAGGAAGGCATATGAAGCTGTTTATTGGGTTCGTGTGCATGGGTGGGCCTGTCAGCTGGCAGGCTGCATTTCAGAGGGATCTGGGAGGAGCCCACTTGGAGACCATCACAGCGCCGTACCAGTGGGTCTCTCCAGTTCTCCGGAAGTCTTCCAGCAGCCTGACTTGAGCTGCGTGGGAGGAGGGGCTGGGAGGGCCTCCCACTGGTCGGGTACAGACTTCTCTGTGATTCCTCCCTGATCAGTTCAGTGACTTAGTTCTTTTTCCATTTTAATTTCCCCACAAAGTAAACTACCCATCTTCTTTGGGACTGTATGGTGGTGTCATCCACGGGTACAGCTGGAAATGGGATGTGGGAGATCGAACTATTCCCGAAACCAGTTTTCACTAATCTTCTGGGTTTTTGTCCCCCTCCCTAATTTCAGTGGTACAGTAGCCCCCACTTATCTGTGGGGGTCCATTCCAAGACCCCCAGTGGATGCTTGAAACCACAGATAGTACTAAACCCATTCATTATACTGTATTTTTGCATATACATATATACCTGTGATAAAGTTTAATTTATCAATGGGGCATAATAAGAATTAACAACAGTAACTGATAGTAAAATAGAACAGTTATAACGGTATACCGTAATAAAAGCTACGTGAATGCAGTCTGTTGTCTCTCTGTCTTGTGCTGTGAGAGGACACAGGGCCTGCGTGACGAGAGCGAGTCAGGGGAGAGTTTTTATCACAGTGGGCACTGGCTCCTGCGCGTGCGTTTTCTTTAACCCGTTCATGTGGTGGGTTCCGTGGATTTTCAAATATCCAGCCACCCTTGCATATATGAAATAAATCCCACTGGATCTTGGGGTGTATCTTTTGATACATTGTTGGGTTCATTTGCTGAGTTTTAAAAAAAGGTTTTGCCTCTAAATTCATGAGAGATATTGGTTCAAACTGTTTTCTATCCCTCTTCTTTCTTCTGTCTCTCTCTTTGTTTCTTTTTTTGGTCATATCTTTGTTTTTGATAACAAGGTAATGCTGGCTTCATAATGTGGGTTAGGGGTGTCCCTTCCTCCAGTTTGTGGAAGAGGTTGTGTAAGTCAGTGTTAATTTTTCTTTAAATGTTTGATAAAATTCTCAAGTGAAGTGATCTGGGCTTATAGAGTCTTTTTTTGAGAGCTTATAAATTACATATTCCTTCTCTTTAACAATTATAAGACTGTGTTCTCTATTTTTTTGGACAGTAGTTGAATGGATTTTACTTTCTGTTGTCCGTTTTCTCTCAGACTGTTGACTTCGTGAGGGTCGGGTCACCGTGGTGCCCCTTCACTGTCCCTCTGACGGGGTCGGGATTTGTAATAATGACCCCTTCTCACTTGTCACGCTGGTGGTCGGTGCCTTCTCTGCTTTCTTCTTTATGGGACTTGGTAGAGATTTATCAATGCTACTGATTTTTTTAAACAAACCAGGTATCAATTTGTTTTCCTATTTTCAGTTTTATTGATTCCTGCTTATCATTTATTTATTCTTTCCTTCCCTTTGCTTGCTTTGGGATTACCTTGCTCCTCTTTCCCGGGGTTCCTCAGTGGGCGCTGAGAGGGTGGGAGGCTCTCCCTGCTCCTCGCACGTGCGCCGGGGGTGCCCCGGGGTTCCTGCTCGGCACGGGCACGGTCTCGGCTGTGGCCCGCAAATTTGGACGCGTTGTGTTTTCATTTTCATTCGTTTCTGTGCGTTTTTTAAATTTCCTTTGAGATGTCCTCCGGGGCCTATGGATTATTTGTAAGTATATTAATTTCCAGCTGTTGGAAGATGTTCCTGTTGTCTGTCACTTACTCAGGTTTGCTTCCGTGACGATCAGAGCGCCCACTCCGTGGTCAGTGATGGTGCAGGTGCCGCAGCTGTTCAGTGACTGGCTTCACTGTCCTAGGCGAACGCCTCCCAGGCGCCGGACAGGAGTTCCTGCCCTGGCGTAGCCTGGTGGGGTGTTCCGGGCGGGCCGGGCTGCAGCCTGAGCCTGATGGTGGTTCCTTCTTCTGCATCCTCGCCGGTTTTCTCGGTTGCTAACGGTGGGACATTGAAATGCCCAACTGTAACTGTGGGTTTTTAAATTTCTTCTTTATTTCCGTCATTTTTTCTTTCACGTATCTAGAAACCTTATTGTTTGGTATGTACATAATTCAGATGCTGTCTCATGTTGGTGGATTTATTCTTTTATTATGTAATGTTCCTCTTTTGCCAAAATATTTTTTTTGCTCTAAAGTTTAATATTCATGTAGCCACTCATGCTTTCTTCTTTTAAAAATTAACGTTAGCAAGCTCTAGCTTTCTCTGTCCTTTTACTTTCAGCTACTTATTGAAATGAGTTTCTTGTAGATAGCATGTATCTACTTTGCCATCCTCTGCCTTTTGATTGGTGTATTTTAAAGTAACTATTGATTTGTTAGGACTTAAGTCTCCAATTTAATTACTTGTTTTCTGCTCCAGAACATATTCTAGGACTCCACCCTGTTTCATTTATGTATTTTGTAAGCATAGTTTGCATAGTTTCCTTAGTGGTTGTTTCAGACATTAAAATATTTATTAGCAGTAATTGCTGCTACACTTTGAGCATTTACACTATGTTGAGCATTATAAAAGAACTTTATAAGCTTTGTGTCTACTTAATCTTTACAAAAAACCCGTGAAGAAGATGCTGTTTTAACCTTGATCTTATGCCTGAGGCAGCTGAGGCTCAGAGAAGTTACCTAAATTCCCGGTGATGCAGTTATTGAATTGGTGGGCAAACCTGGGGTGCAACTTCAAAGTTCCTGCTTTTTATTGTAATATTACATTAATGTTAATTTTATGATGTAGGTTTTACATTCAAAATTATAATATATTTTGTCACATTTTTTAGGTTTTGATGATGATGGTTCAGAATTCCATGAACATATATTTCTAGATAAATACCTGGAAGATTTTCCAAAACAAGGACCAATTCGCCACTTCATGGAGCTGGTGACCTGTGGCCTTTCCAAAAACCCACATCTGAGTGTTAAACAGAAAGTGGAGCATATTGAGTGGTTTAAAAATTATTTTGATGGAAAAAAGGATATTCTAAAAGAAAGTGGCATACCGTTTAATTGAAGACAATGGAAATTTTTATTTCAAGATGTTGGAGATTGTAACTAAATAAAATAATTTTACTAGAAGTTTACCTATATGGTATTAATTATTGCATCTGATTTGAATGGTATAAATGTCAAATTATTTAGAAATATTCAGTGGTAACTGGAAAATATTCTTGCATGAAAAAATTATTAGCGTTCATAGATTCAAATAGTAATTCTTTTTAAAAAGAATATTTTAGAATTAGTAATAAGCTTAAAACAACTTTGTCTAACCTTTTGCTTTTGGTCCAGTGATCATACTTCTTTGCAATACAATTATTAGTCATATGTATGATGATGTCAGAGGGCTATCACAATTGAAATGATTTATAGGCAGTTTTACATGCATAGAATATATATACTTTTTTTATATTTGCATATATGCACGTTTATATTTTTATACATTTCACACAAAATTAATTACCTTTGCCTAAGTCTGCATCACTGTAGAGAAGTAACCTTATAGCCCTGGCTGGTGTGGCTTAGTGGATTGACCACCAGCCTGCAAACCAAATGGTCAGTGGTTCGGTTCCTAGTCAGGGCACATGCCTGGGTTGTGTGCTGGGTCCCCAGTAGGGGGCACATGAGAGGCAACTACGCCTTGATATTTCTCTCCCATTCTCCCTCCCTTTCCTTCTGTCTAGAAATGAGTAAATAAAGTCTTAAAAAAAAAGAAGTAACCTTGTAGAAATGAAGGCTTATTCTAATTTCTTCTTGCACTTTAGATCTCAATGCCAAAGTTGGAACTGTTGAGATTATATTATAGTGTTTGGCATTGTGATTCAAATTCACACAGAAATCGAGGAGTCTAAAAAGAAACCCTCAAAACAGCTTATAGTGACACCAAGCTAGTGGTGGTTCAGGCCCCGGGCACAAGCCAATAAAACCCACCAGGCTTCAAATCGTAAAACACGTAACAAAACAAAGCACCATGAGTGCAGATCAGCGGAAACAGCAGAAAACCCAATAAGACTTGCGAAGCCTTCAGATACTGGGCTTATCATATTCAGAATACAAAATATGTGTAACAGAATGAAATCAGAACAGGAGACTGTCCAAACAGATTTGAAGAAAATTAAGATTAGCGAAGGAATTTAACAATAGATTGGACACAGAAAAATAGATCTAAAGAAATTACACATGCAGCAGAGAGAAAAAGGAAAGGGATAATAATTCGTGTAAGAAAGTGATCACGTTTCTACAGCGCTCTTCCTGTATTTGTCCTGTCCTCTGTCTTCTGTGCTTTGGAGCCAGAAACTTCTCGGATCTCCATGTCGCTACAAACTGTGATGGTGAGAATGCAACGTGATCTCGCGGCCAGTTTCCCCCATAAATGACCTCGTGACCCCCATCTCACAAGGTCTGCAGGTAGGTGTTAGCCTTGGGTGAGGCGGCATGTGTTCTGCAGTGCCCGGCGCGTACTATGTTCTGCAGAAACGACGTCATTTTCTCCGCACTCCTCCTAGGCCCCCGATGTCCAGTGTCAGGATTTTGTTCATGACTCAACATTTATTTGGGGATGGCCGCTAGCTAGCTCCTTTCACAGTTTGAGATCCAGTTATCATTACCTCAAAATGGAATATTTAGTGTTTATGAGGCAGTTTTCTCATCCTCCAAAATCCATAAAGTCATTTCATCACTGATGTAGGGGACTCGCAGGTGGGAATGGGGACAGGGAGGTGTTGGGACAGGAGGGTTTGTCCTTGGACGGCTCTGGGCTGCATCTTCTCCCTGACAGCCTAAGTTCTCTCCTACCGAGAAGGAGCCCAGCTCCGTCCAAAGGAACAGATGCGCTTAACGAAGGTTTTACTCTGGTCTGCCCTGCTATCTCTTTGGGGGCTCCCCAGGAAACGGTAAAAATTGCTATTCCCATAGACTAAGCAGGGCACTACCTTCACAGTGTGTAAACGGCCGTCACACCTTTCGCTCACCGCGTCACGCGCTGAGTGTTCCCAGGGCTCTGCCACACGCTAGGTCTCTCCTGGACACCGGAGAAGAAATGCAGCTGTCTGGCCTTTGCCGGTCTTGAGATGTCACCTTAAATGTCACTTCTCCAGAAAAGGCTTCTCTCCCTGATGTGTTCAGTGGGCCCTCCCTTCTTACTGTCAATCTCCTGTTTTCCTTCCAATATTTTCCTACACCGATCTCCCTAAGGAGGGGCGGGGGGGGGGCTGTCGTGTCAGCCCCTGTCACCTCTGGGAAGCCATGCATGTGCTCAAGGCCCAGCACATTGCTGGCTCCCAAATGGGTGCGCAGTGAAACCGGCTGCGTGAGTAGAAGACGGAAGGAATAAAACATGCTCGTGGGAAAGAGAAAGTTAAGGATTGCACCGTGACACCCCTGACCGGTGTCGAGGGGAAACGGGCTGAGGTGGAGAAGAGGAGCATCGCATCGGACACGCCGACGGCAGCGAGCTTCCTGCAGGAGAGGCGTCTCAGGCCAGCACTGTCCGCGCACGGCTGGCTGCATCTGCCCGCTTCTGGGGGGCAGATTACAGGGCCATCTGTCCGCCCACAGAGAGAAGCTGCATCCTCCAAAACTGGCTTTGTTCGTAATAAAAATAACATTCTGGTCTTGCATGCCACACTTGTCATTGTCTCATAAATGGTTCAGAACTTGGGAAGGAAGGAAGCACATTATTTATCACCCTTTCTCATCCTTTTAAAGCTAATTATTTAATTCTTATGTTCTCCTTTGGTCTGCTCCCCTCCCACTAATAAAAATAGATTAAACTGACATGATCCTGTCTTAGGAAAATACTACTTTTCTTTCTAGGAAAAGGAAACAAAAAAAGTAAATGGCTTACATTGTCTTATTTAATCACAAGGCAGAATTAGAACGCTCACTCTTTGTGGCTGCCAACAAATGAGTAAATGGCCAAAGATGAAATAAAAATTCTTTCATAATTCTCTTCCTGGGATTCAGTAGATTAGTATAATTAAACTTAATATGTCTGAAAATAAAGGTGTAAGTCACTGCAGCATGTAAAATATGATCAAGTCAGTTACCCGCAAGGTGGGAACAACCCAGATGTCTGTCAACAGATGAACGGACAAACAAAACGTGTTCTGTACGTCAATGGGGTATTATTCAGCCTTAAGAAGGAAGGAAGTTCTGACACACGCCACAGTGTGGATGGACCTTGAGGACATTATGCTGAGTGAAGCCAGCCGGTCACAAAAGGACCTGTCACAGGATTCCACTTACATGATGTGCCTGGAACAGTGGAATTCGCAGAGATGCAGGGTAGCAGGGTGGCCAACGGGGCGGAGGGGAGGAGGGCACGGGGAGTTGCTGTTTAACAGGGACAGTGTCGGTTGGGGAAGATGCCAGCATCCTGGGGATGGATGGTGGTGATGGCTGCACAGTAACGTCAATGGACTTCGTGCCACTGACCTGGGATGGAGAGAGTTAAATGGCGAATCTCATGTTCTGCATACCTTAACCACCATGACACTTTTTAAAAAATATGATGAAGTGCAGATCCTGTGTATAATAAAGATACGCCAGTCATTTGAAGGATGAATGCTCTGATCTCAAGCCAAACGGAGGACCCCATACCACCCCAGGAAAAAGATGTCAGCCAAGGGCCCAGGAGAGCTGGGCGGGGGCGGGGGGTGGTTCGGTGACTGAGGTCGGTAGTGTGGCAGGTTCCCTTCTTGCTACAGATAATTACTCTCATGTTCACCATGGCTTCCATTGTCACAGCCACTACAGACAAGGTGAAGTTCACAGCGATGGTGCTCTGCGCTTCATGTGTACTTCTGGAACATTCTCCAAGGCGCGCATGATTCCCACTTACAGAAATTGAATACATTTTCCGAGGTTGCAAATAAGCAGCGCAGCCAGGACTTAAACCCTAGATCGGCAACTCCAAAACCAAGTATTCTTTATCGGTACCCTTCAAGAACAGAGTTTAGGAACAATTATATGGATAGTCAGGTAAATGGAGTCGGAATTTCTTCATTTCGGTTCGGTGAAGTGTACTCACAGGATGATCAGAAACCTAGGAACTCTGGGGTGATAATGATCAGATGAAAAATCATTAGCATTTCAGAGGGGAAGGGAGTTGGGGGACTGGGAGAAAAAGGTGAAGAGATTAAGCAAACAAACAAACCAAAAAAAAATCCTCATATACACAGACAACAGCATGGTGATCACCAAAGGGAAAGGGGGCGGGGGAGGTAGAAGGGAGCAAAGGGGGGACAAATGGTGATGGAAGGAGACTTGACTTGGGGTGGTGAACACACAATATAATATACAGATGGTGTGTTATAGAATTGTACACTTGAAGCCTATATAATTTATTAACCAGTGTCACCCCAATAAATACAATATTTTTTTAAAGAATAGAAAAACCATTAGAGTTTAAAGAGTCAAATACCAAGGCAATCAAAAAGTTTGGGGGGCTAATTCAGTAGAGCTATTTGGGACTGATTCCTGGTCAGGGCACATGCCTGGGTTTGGACCAGGTCAGGTCCCCAGTAGGGGGCATGCAAGAGGCAACCACACTTTGAAGTTTCTCTCCCTCTCTTTCTCCCTCCCTTCCCCTCTCCCTAAAATAAATATATATTTTTAAAAGGGCTGGTAAGAAATAGCAACTGAGGAACTGAGAAGTGATTTTTCCAGTGTCATTATGAGCATAAGGAAGTTGGTTCCTTTAGACCAGGGGCAGTCAAACTTTTGGTGTCTCTGGGCCCCACTGGAAGAAGAGTTGTCTTGGGCCACACATTAAATGCACAAACACTAATGAAAACTGATGAGCAAAAAAAAAGGTCCATGCATAATTTTTGTGAGATCCACCACCACAGGTAAGCAAAGCAAAAAAGTCCTCACATAATAATGCAGTGGCTAATTATGCAGTGGCCCTCTTGACAATCTTTTAAAATCGTTGAGCAGATCCCAAGTTTGTGATCACTGATATAGAAAATGTACATATCTAAGTAATAAGACTAAGTAATGTTTTTAGTAAATTTACGATTCTGTGTTGGGCCACATTCGCAGCCATTCTTGGGCTGCAGGTTGGATGCCCCTGCTAGACTGTAGGTTAGCTTGTAATAATCCGGGGATTGGGGATTTAGGGAGGCCACTGACTTCTGGCTTTGAGTATACCTCCGTTCCCTACAGCATCACCAAGAGGGATCAGGAAAAGCAAGGGCAGGAAAGGGGTCACATATGCTGTATTTGTGGCTGCTGAAAAATCCTTACATAGGAAGGGAGTTTGAAATGTCCTCGAATGAAGTGTTTGATTTCGAGGGACTGCATTTCACCATCTGAAAACAGCTCACTGCTGACTCATCCGTGTGTAAAACCGACAGATCTGAACAGGATTAAGATCTTCATCAAACTTTCTGAGATGTTAAAAATTAAGAATCCGATGACTTCTACCACAGAAATTGACTTTGGTTAATTAACTCATTGACATAGGAAGCTACAGCACAAACTGGTTTTTACGGTCCCTGGTCACCTCTACACCGCAGCGGTAAGCCGAATTTGGAGGCGGAGGCCCAGCGGATAGGAGCCGGCAATTATGAGTAACACCCACGGAATTCTGAAATGGAGAAAGACTAACACCTTTTTCTAAGTCTCATTTTATAGCCGTGGAACACTGAGGACTAAGGAAGTGCCTTGCTTCGGGTTTTACAGTTTCCTAGTGGCCAGACTGGGACTAGGACCTCAGACATCAGACCAGCGACCCTTCCACGTTTTACCCAGAGAGGGCAAAACAGAAGGTTTGGACCGGAAGACCCCAGGCACCGGGAAGAGGCTCTGTACTGCCAATGGAGGCCTTAAACAGGAACTCTCTGAACGTCCAAATCTCCCCTCTCAAAACAGTGAGAGACGCCTGGTGCTATGGATTCACCTGCCTGAAGAAATCTCAACTGGGAGCTTGGTACCTGCTCTGGACTTGTCTTCTGCACGCGGCCAGCAGCTGCCGGCCTGCGATCTCTCCTCACATCTTCCTAAGACCTCTCTCCTATGGTAGTTCTCTTTCTTCTTGTGGCCCATGTGTCCTCCTTCTTAGTTTACTTCATCCTTTGGTGAAGCACATCCTCCAACAACTGCCTGAGAAAGAGGGTATGGTTAGTTCTTGCTATAATATGCACTTAATAACCAACCACAACACTTTAAACAGGCAGCAAGCCTTCAACCTGATTCAGCTGGTCTTCGTTTCAGCTAATAATCCTGACTGTTATGAGAATCACCTGGGATGATTGTCAAAGACGGATCCCTGGAGCCCTCCCCAAACTTTCTGATTGGAGTTTCCAAGGCAGGGACCTGGAAATTTCTTTAATGAAGCTACTCAGGTGACTTCTAAAAAGATTTTATTTAATTTATAGCGAGAGGAGAAGGAAGGAACGAGATGGAGAGAAACATTGATCAGTTGCCTCTCGCATTCTCCCAAATGGGGACCTGGCCTGCAACCCAGGCATGTGCCCTAACTGGGGATTGAACCAGCAGCCTCTTGACTCGAAGGCCGGTGCTCGATCCATTGAGCCCCACCAGCCAGGGATGCTCAGGGGACTTTATCATTTGGCAACTATGATGAGCACTGCTGTCGATGTTGGTTCTGTAAACCCAGGTCTTCACAATTTGCCCCAGGCTGGCATATTGGAGCTTTACAACAAGGAATCTGACTACCCCCATTCAAAACTGCATGAGCCATCATGTGTCTTTAAGTGTGGCCCCTGAAAAAGCAGATACCTACTAAAAACAGCTCCCCCTGCTGGGCTCAAATTAGAACAAAACAAAATGAAAAGAGCCTAGCAGCCATTGCTACACAGGTGCCTCTCATGTAAACTGCACTTCAGGGAGAAGCCTGCACTGAACCGCCTGCCCCTGCACCGCATCTCGGCCACAGTGAGCCACCATCTGAGCGGCCCTTGTGAAGCAGTTCCTGGAATCCTATTTCAGCCAGTAGGACTGAGGCTCCCCATCCAATAGGAGCTGTGCAGCTATCAGCTTCTTCACTGACCATTCAGAGTGGCTCCATCCTGACGAATCAGGACAATACCTTTTGGACCAATCAAACTGAGAAGATTTGGAGTCCTCATTTACATGAGGGTAGACCAATCAGAAACCAGGGGCAAGGACTTCCTTTTATATAAGTCAGCTCCCTTCAGTCGCTAAGGGTAACTTTCCCCTTTCTTTAAAAATTCTTTTTTAATGTGTTGATCTGAAAGAGAGTAGAGCTAGAAACATCGATTTGTTGTTCCACTTACTGATACATTCATTGGTTGATTCCTGTATGTGTTCTGACTGGGGATTGAACCTGCAACCTTGAGGTATCTGGACGACACTCTAACTGAGCTGCTTGGCCAGGGCGAGGTACTTCCCCTTTGCGCTGAAGACTTTGCTCCCCTGCTGGAGCTGACTAAATCCGAAACCCCAAAGATGTCTCAGCACAGCAGAGCGGAGCCGACCAGCACGGGGCAGAGAAGACAGACCTTCGCGGGGCAGAGCTGGCTGGCCCCAGGGTGCTCCCCAGCCCTGCTGTTTTCACAGCTGTGCTGTATCACCAATGAGCTGTTTGCCCTGAATAAAGTTTCCTTCTTCGCCACCACACCCCAGACTGGGGATTCCTGTTGCTTTTCAATCGGCACCGAGGACCATTGGTTGACATGAGTCTCAATCTATTTTTATTCTTTGAGGTGTTTTAATCAAACCATGGAATACAGATGCATATGCGCTCCTCCTTGGTGAGAGTGATTTACATTTTCAGAGACTTAATTTTTTAAAAAAAATTTTGTCCTCTCCCTTCTCTTCTGCTGGAGCATGAGCCGAGATGTAGAGTTGAGTCAAATTTATAATGTGCTTTTGACCTTATGAGAAATGAGCCCTGGAGGCAAACATGGGTTTTCAGACTGTCTAGTTCCTGCAAAATTATAATGGGTAGGTTTGGTTTTAGCAGAACTCAGTTAAAGCAATTCCCCCCTTCCCCGACAGTATGACTAATAATGGCAGTTATTAAAATTGAAGCTAAAATACCTAGAATTAAGATTTTGGCAGAACACACTGACATTCCTAAGTTTGGACATTTTAAATATATGCCTTGATGAAACAAACGTTTTCTTCTCCCTTAGATTTTAAAAGTAAGAGGTGGAAAGAAATGACAGAAATAAAAGTTATAGGACCAATATACTTTAAATGCTTGATCTCTTATGAATCTTAAAATTAGGATAAGGGAAAAAAAAAAGAATGAGTTAAACAGCAAGATTGAAAACAGCTTAGAAAAATCCTTGAACTAACAGAGGAGTGTTTCAGACGATTTAAATTTCCTGGGAAGCTCGGTTTATTGCAAGAACTTTGGGAGTATTTTTCCCTGTCAAGACTAACCTTTCAAATCTGGCACAAGATGATCAGTGAAATGATTTCACTTGGCCCATTCCTTGACAGGAATCTATCTCTAGTTTTCCTCTGGCTTTACAAAAGCAGGCCTACCCATCACTGACGGCAGTGGAAGCTCAGTCTTGTCTTCTCCACGGAGGGTGGGGACTATCAGGCTCCAGTTGGTTGTGGGGGCTGCGTGGATGCTCGCTTGTATTTTCTCCCCTGTGCCCTGGCTAAGAGTGGACAGGGAGCTCTAGGCCGGTGGGATCCCTTTTGCCCCAGTTGGCTGTACCTTCTACCCAAATACAATAGGGAAAAGATGGTTTCCATGTGCACATTGATGTTGCGAAACTATGTTACCATCTACAGCAGGGCTTGCTTTACCAGGGACAAAGAAGTTTTTCCCCACATCATCATTCGGGGTTCATCATTCGGGTCCGTCTTTTACCCCGCCTCCCCTCTCTGCCTCAGTTCCTGTCCTCGTTAGTGGTCCTTTTGCGCACTAGTCTCGCACACGGCGTGGAGTGTTTGTCTATTACCCTCTCAGAGATTTGGGTTTTTATCATAATGGCTATTTGTCAGTCCACTTCTGTAATCATTACTGTTGTTTATGAGAATCCAAGGCATAAATATCCTGAAAGATCCATCTATTCCCAAAGCCTTCTTCCTTCCTTCTTCTCAAGTGAAACAAATCTGTTTTTAGACTAGTAAAAAAGATGTTTCAAAGAGGCTGTGAAGATTTAAAGAAAATTCTCTCTTATGTATATTTATTTACGAGGTAAATATGATTGTTTTCCAAATGCCACTGATCGTTTTTTCCCATCAAAAGGAAACACATTATATAGAATAAAACATGTTGAAGTCAAGATGTGTAATGTTTAAATACGCGTGTATAATGAATAATGAAAATGGTGCAGTATTTATATTACTTTAGTTAATTTTTTTTTTTTACTTTATTTGAGAGAGGGAGACACATTAATTTGTTGTTCCGCTTATCTATGCATTCATTGGTTGCTTCTTGTATGTGCCTGACCAGGGATCAAACCCGCCACCTTGGTGTATCTGGATGATGTTCTAAGGAATTGAGCCACCCAGACAAAGCTTATATTGCTTTTAAGATACTATAAAAAATTAAACTTTTTAAAAGGCTCATCAAAAAACTTATTTTTTAAAAAACTTTTCTGACTTTATTCTCTGCAAGTGAACCTCTTTTGCAAATGGACTACTACTGTCACACACCAGTAGGGGGCACCAAAACATTAAAAATTAATCAAAGTAGTTTAGAAAAAAGAATTTTTGGCAACTTTTCTCTGCCCCTTAGCATTAATCAGAAAATGATGGAAGACACTAACAAGGGAAAGAAACAGTTCAATTAGAAAATCAAAGCTAAAGCCCTGGCCAGGTAGCTGTGTTGGTTAGGGTTGTTGCCCCAATATTCTCAGGTTGCGGGTTTGATTCCTGGTTGGGGTCCAAACAAGAAGCTACCAATGGCCCTGGCTGGTGTAGCTCAGTGGATTGAGTGCAGGCTGTGAACCAAAGGGTCGCAGGTTTGATTCCCAGTCAGGACACGTGCGTGGGTTGCGGGCCAGGTCCACAACGGCGGCCATGTGAGAGGCAACCACACATTGATGTTTCTTTCCCTCTCTTTCTCCCTCCCTTCCTCTCTCTCTAAATAAAAATCTTTAAAAAGAAGCGGCCAATGTAAGTAAGTGGAACAACAAATTGATGCTTCTTGTTGATGCGTCTCTCTCAAATCAATCAATAAAAAATACATTAAAAAAGAAGATCAAAGCTAACAAATTACCATGACTAAGAAAAACATCTGTGTAAAGACCATGGGCCAGCTGTGTTTAGTATTGGTGACTGTCTCATGGACACAAAACTTCATGCCGGCTCTCTGACACCTCGTAACAACTGTGGATGATTATAAGTAGGAATTCTTCAAACTGAAACAAATGGCAAAACCCCATTGCACGTGGTCAGCTCTGCACTAAGATGGCCTAGAATCTGTAACTTTCAAGCCCTAGATTGTAAGAGCTTTCAGAATGATGACAGGTGGGGCCTGGACCATGGAGCCATCCCCTCGAAGCGTGCCAAGAGCATCTGATGAGGGATAATGGCCAGATGACACCCTCAGTTGTCGGTGCCACATTTCCATGGGCAGGCTGGACTTTGGGGGCCTTGCTCTTTACCAGCAGCACCAGCAGGTAAACAAACTTCGGGCCCTCAAAAAGTGAGTGCTGTGTCTCTGGGCTTGTTTATTTCCATGAGAATGAGAGGGACAGGCAAGCTGGGCATTTTCCTTTGCTCCTACTACACACCTGGAGAATGTGTACTGAATTTAGCCTGGCCTGTGGCATTTTGTCATTTGTTTTACAAATTTTAGGAGTGTAGAAAGAAACCATCACCACAAGAAAAAAGTTCCTATGGCTCTCAATATGTTCAGACTTACATCAAGCACAGGACCCAGCCCAGGTAGGGTCCAGTGGCTTGGCGCTCCGCCCCTGCCAAGCTGTTGAATGCTCTCTGTGCCAGGCAATTCAGCTGCGCCGGGCGGGAGAGGAGCTGGGTGTAGATCCAGGCGTGGGAGCAGCTGTGGTCACGTGCGCTGAAAGGAGTGTGCGCATGCGTAAACGGGGAATGCTCACTGGGAAAGCAGCTACTTCAAAGAGCGTTTGTCTTCCCATCTAGAGGCCTGGGCTAGTATCAAGGCTGGGAAGGAGTTCTCTCTTCCTTTTCTTCTTTTATTTATTGTATCTATGTGCAAAGATGCAAGTTAGCTAAACCTGTTATGGTCATCATGGCACTGCTGTATGCCTTAAACTTATCCAGTGACATATGCCAATTATTTTTCAACTGCAAGGAAAAAAAAAAAAAAGACTGGGAAGGGAATTAACGGTTGCATCAGCCCAGGCAGGTGTATAACAGAGACATGGACCACGCCGCTGAGACTGAGTCGCAGAGACGGGGGAGGTGGACTGACGACTCGCATTGTCAGTGGCGATTCCGATTCCAAAAGGCCCAAGCTGAGCAAGGCCTGCAGGAGGCCGCCAAGGGTCTGGGCAGCGCCTGTGCTACAGTCTGGGTGGACAGGCTCCAACACTGGCAGGCCCGCCGCCAGCTCCAGGGAAGGCTGGTCTGTCACCAGGCTCCTCCGCAGCCCCATGGGCCGTCACACGTGAGGAGCCCAAAAGCATTTTGGGTTGCTGGGTGTGGGACAGAGGAGGCCCGCAGGGCAGCACCCTCGGATCTGGCCTGTGTTTCTCTTTATTCCATTGGCTGGCCCTCCTCGCAATTCTTTTCATGCGGACTCTGCTCCTAGGGAAGGTGGTGTTTTCTCAGGGTTCTCCAGGATCCTAGGGGTGGGGGGAGAGACGTGCTGCAGGGGCCAGGAAAGGGTGGGCGGAGACGGTTTCCCTCCCATTCCTCCCTGTTCACAGGAGGGTTGGCTGAGGGCAGTGGGTGATGGACTTGCGTGCGTGCGTGCGTGGTCATGGTTGAGCCCTCCGGCCGTACAGGTGGAAGACCAGGTGGAAGGGAGTACAGACCCCGGCTGGAGCTAAGGCCGCGGAGGACTCCTACTCAGCCCACAGAGAGGCCCCCTATTATGGGAGGCATCCTAGACCCTGTGGGGTGCCTGCAGGGCCTGGGGCTAATCCCACCCGAAAGCATTATTCTATAATGACTTCAGGTGACCCACACACAGCACGTAGGCCTTCCCCTTCCTGTGATTCGGATAAGGAAGCTGCGCGGAGGAAGGAAGCGCTGTTAGTGCCACTTTGCCCTGCTGTGTGTTGGGCTGGTGCAGGAGAAGCAGCAAGGATCATACCTACTCACCGCACAAGCCATAGGGATGACAGGGTCAGAGCAGAGACTCTGGACCACGCTACCTGAGCTGGTGTCCCAGCCCCAACGCTTGCTGGCTAAGTGACTCCCCCTCACCTCCCTGTTCTCCCATGTCCTCATCCGTACGAGAGGAACCCCTGCCCCATGCCCACCATCTGGTTTTGAGGGTGAAAGGAGAGTTTATATACTAACAGTGCTGAGAGGTATCGCTGATGCACAGTGAGTACCAGGTACAGGTGTTACTCGCAAAAGCACCACGGCGCCTGTTCACAAACCATGCATCTGCACAGATGGATTTGCTTGAGACTTTGGCTCCTAAATTAGTGCTTTATTTGCTTAACTGCTTTTCTGGGTTAGGGCCCCTTTCGTTTCTCAACGGAATGTTAAAAATCTAACCTAACCTCTGAAAAAACTTTGAAAAATCCTTTAGTCAGTGGATCGGTTTGCCAGGGCCACTGTAACAAAATACCACAGACTGGGCGGCTTAAACAACAGAAATAATTTTCTCACAGTTCTGGAGGCTAGAAGTCCAAGATCAAGGTGTTTTGGTTTTTTTTTTTTTTTTCCTCTTGGCTGGCAGATGGCTTCCTTCTCCCTGTGTTCTCACACCACCTTTCCTCTCTGTGTGTGCTCTCGCCCCTGGTAGCTCTGTTCTTTCAAATTTCCTTTCCTTAGAAGGACACCAGTGGGATTGGATTGGGGCCCACCCTAATCTAACTGCCCCATTTTAACTTAATCAAACCTTTAGAGAGACCCTATTCCCAAATACTGTCACATTCTGAATTTGTGGGGCTTCATTATATGAATTTGGTGGGTAGGGGGGGACCCAATTCAGTCCATAAAAGTCAGGTCCCTCAAGCAAAACAATCTAGATGCACTCACACCCAGGAAAGAATGCCACAGGCATCATTTCAAGGGGGACGCTGAGGGCTTGGGAGTGGTCTGACCGTGGGTACCAGCAGGCCTGCTGTCCTATGACTGTGCGTCTGTGCGGGCACCAGAGGACAGCCAGGGTTTTACACTGAGTAGGATGATTTACAAATGCCCCCTGCTGCTGCTCTCAGCGGCCAAGAGAAGGGGGAAGGTGGTAGAGGGGCAGTGGAGGGACGTGCGTGTGGGCTGAGGATGGCTGTTCCAGGCACATCGGTGCCCCCCACCTGGGACCAACTCCGGAACCGCTTGTGAATCTTCTGTGAAACAAGTATTGTATCCATTACGGGTACTTTGATAATCTCTCCATCACGACCTATTTAAAAATATGTTTTTCCGTTTCGACCATTTTACTGCTCGTAATGGAAAAGAATGTATCAGCAAAGGTAGCTAAGAAGGTCCTTGCTAATAAAAAAAACTTTCACACTTTTAAATGTTTTTTTTGGGGGGGGTAGCATTTACATCACAAATTCTTACCTCGATTGTATAATTTAGCAACTTTTTTTGTCGTTTTCATTTCAGGTCCTCCTGATTTCTAATTTAAGAGGTTTCCATGGTTCTCATCAGTTTTTGTTTATTAGCGACTAAATTTGTCATGCATTTTAATTGGGCTGTGAAAATAAGGTGAATTTATGATCTTTTAATAGAATCCTGGTGTGTCTACATAGAAATGTGGGGGCACGGGCGTGCGAGTGCGTGCACACACTAATTGACACAAGGTTTTACAGTACGGCTGCCTAGAATAACTGATCCAGGAATAACTGTGGCGTCTGATAATGCAGGCGGTTTCATTTTAGAAATGATTTATCTATGTGAACAGATATAAAGTCTTTTTATTTTCCAAGGACTTTATTTATTTATTTTTCATAGAGAGAGCGGAAGAGAGGGAGAAAGAAAGGGAGGAAAACACGTGAGAGAGACACATCGATCAGCTGCCTCTCCTACGCGCCCGCAAGCCAGGCCTGTGCCCTCACTGGGAATGGACCAGCGAGCTCTCGCTCTGTGGGACTAGACCCAGCCAACTGAGCCACGTGGTCAGGGCTCCTTTTCAATTTTAACAGTGAACGTTAAACGTAAGCTTCTGCCTCCTTCCTAAGTAAGTATTTAAATAGTTTCTAAAAAATCAAACCTAGAAAAAAAGACCCAGGATTTAAGTCATTATATTCCAACTCCTTTTCAGTGGCATATTTATTATTGTTACTATTGTTCTGTATGTTTTGCTTTTGCTTTTTAAAAAATTTTGTAGGACTTCTTTTTTTTTTTTTCCATGAGAAAGTCACTTGTCTCCAGCTTTTACGTTTCTTAGAGGCAACATCTAACTCATAAACATGCCGGGGTATCTGAGTGTGTTTAGGTTTTAAGGATTTCACCTAGAAGAAGACCCACAGAAAACCAAAAGACACACACGCACAATTCTCTTTTTCAATTATTTTATAGAAATTTGCCCCATTGTTACCGTTGTTATGCTGCTCTCTATGATAACATTATCTGTTAAGTTGAAGCCGCCAGCGACATCATCAGCTAAACTCCCCAAATGAGTCAGCTAACTTTGTTTTTAACTGCTTTTTAATTGCCTGTTGAGACTATCAAGAATAATGTGAACCTTTTTAAAGACTTTATAGCACAGTTTTTGTATATCAGACCGTGTAAAAGAGGACAATCAAAGGTTCAGAATTCTTGAGTGATTTGTGTGTGTTTTTCTCTTAAAACTCAGCTGTAAAGTCTGGATAGGTAACACAAATTCCTGAGATTTGAGACTTTTCCTAAATTTTTGCTGTGACATTCCATGCATAGTATACACGTTGTCTCTGAATTCACAAAGAATCAGTTGGATTTTGGCAACTAATGTGCATAATATTTAAATAGGAAGGAGCCCTAGTAGGATTTTGAACAAATATCAGTGATTTAGAAATCAGGTATTTACCGAAGTTAAAGTCATTCATATGATAACAAAAACCTGTCCACGAGGTTGTTCCAGTGTCACAGAACGATGATTTCATCCCTGTTTCAAAACATTTGAAGACATTATTTTAACCCCTACAATCCCTCTTTGAGGTATGTAGGTGGCAAGTCATACCAAGATAAAAGTCGAAGTGCAGAGTAAAGCGAACACTACTTTGGGAATAAAAGAGCTTCTAGTTGGTCATGCTTTGCTGAGTTTCCGCTCTGCTTGTGCGATCCACTGGTGACTTTGCGTCACCGTGTTTTGAAGGTCGTGTCACATCATGCCATACTTGTCCAAACAGATACGGCGATCGGCCAGAGAGCCACTGCGTAGCCACCGCATTCTGTTCACCCAAGTCTTGACTGGAGACAGTTCAGGACGGAATGGGGCACGTTCATAGCCAGGCCTTGTCAGACTCCTAATGTGACTGTGTCTACAGTGAAAAGTGAAAAATCAGCCCTGGCTGGCGTGGCTCAGTGGACTGAGCACGGGCCTGCGAATCGGGGTTGCTGGTACCTGGGTTGCGGGCACTCGAGAGGAAACCACTCATTGATGTTTCTCTCCCTCTCTTCCTCCCTTCCTGTCTCTAAAGATAAAATCTTTAAAAAAAAAAAAAAAGGTGAAAAATCAAATCAAGCATCAAATATGTCACTATTAAAGAAGAGAAAGACTGTTTTTGAGTGATTAAGTGACTCTACTTGGTTATCATACAAAAGTCAGCATTAATCTGTAACATTTGCTCCCTCTCATGTCAACCAGGTGCGTGCACGGGGCCATGTTCCATGGGTCATCAAAGCTAGGACATCTCCTGGAAATGGGAGAACACCACGGAGTGATTTTCCTTTTGTGACTCACTGGCGATTGAAACTGTTGCTGACTGAAAGGAAGGCAGCCACTGATACGCTCTTCTGACTAATGCTGGCCTCCAAGTCTGTGGTTTGTAGAGAGCCTGCCTGTTCTCTGTGATGTAAGGCTGAAGATGGGAGAGCGCAGCCTAAACTCTTAGTTCAAGGATGTCTTATTCACGCTTTTTATGAAAACTAGGGGCATTCCCACAGTAAGTTTTTCTAAAGGTGCTTTAAAAACATTTTTAGTATTTTATGCTGGCATGGTGGTGGAGGGGCCAACCTCCAATTCACTCTGAGGTTGACTTCCAGTTGAAGACGAGCAAGAGCGTTTTGTTTGTTTTTAATTTTATCTATAGTCTCAGGAAAGTAAACTTCATAGCTTTGACCAATCCCCAGCAAGCTCAGCAACAGAGCTGGATTAAAAAGGACTGGACCGGCACCCTGTGTAAACTGTGAATCTATTCATACGTTCTAATCTAACACCAGGCTTGTGGACCTCGTATGAGGGAAGACTTTCTTTAGATAAAATTTCAATGCTAATCCCTTTCTTTGATGGGGGTAGAGCTCAACAAAGCTGTTGAACTTGACTGGATGTGTCTTTTTATTCAGGGTAAGGAAAGTTTTGGAAAGAGTTCCGGATAAGTCAACCATTCTAGAAGGGCAGGTTGCTCTTCTTGAGTGACATGACATCTTAGGCTGCCAGTTCATATAAGCCAGAAGTGCTGCTGGCTAATACCTTGAAATCCCCCACATCATTTGTTACACAAATGCCCACATCAGCATCATTATTGTTATTTACGTTCCATTCCTAGGCTCCTTTCATTAACATAAACTGAACTGATTTCAGGCAGAGCTGATGGGGGACAATGATTCTCCCCCACCCTCCACCCCTCCAAGCCCAGATATCCATTTTCTGGGAAAAAATTGAATCATCCAATTATGTCTGGCTAATTTCTTGTCCTCTAGAAAATCCCCAACATTTAATGGAAGCAGAAAGTATAATATTAAACAGGAGATCAGTTCTGAATTTTGATAATGGTAGCTTCATGATGATTACACTTAGATAAGCTCCTAAGATAAGACCTTAGGTAAGTTTCTTAGCTCTTTGTGCCTCAGTTTCAGTTTCTGTAAGATGTGAATCATAATAACTCATACAATTTTGGGGGTAGTTTTGAGGACTGATTTAGATTATAACTATAAAGTGCTTAGTCTATAGTTACTGTTGAAAAAAAGTCATTTTTTATTAACAGTGGGGCATAAAAACGTTTATGTGCATTTTCTGATTCTGGATAAAAAATAATTTATGGGTTAGAGCTGAAAATGTTTAGGAACAAGAGATATATATTTATATTCATCAATTTACATATCTTGTTTCATATCTATAAGAAAAATGGAAAACAGGAGGAAGAGATATCACTAAGCCTGGTCTTAGCTTGTGGAAAGCTTTGCCAGGTTGGAATCTTTGTGAGTGCAGGCGTGCAATATAGCTGTCAGATGTTCTGTTTTCGGTTTGTTGTTCAAAAACAAAATTATTTAAAGATACGAGAAAAATCCATTTTCCCTCCAGCACGTCAGTGATCAGTTAATTAGAAATTCCATTTTTAAATTTTAACCCTTAGACTACAGAAGACTTCAGTGTGTTTTAAAGGCTGTATTTACCCCAAAATAGAAACCTGACATATAACGTTATGGAGGAATACCCTCTGTTCACCTCTGTTTACTCTTCGGCACAGCAAACTTTGCATATGGGTGGGCCCTGCACGCCAGCCAAATCTGAAATTTCATCAACTCTTACCTCCTGTTTTTGTGCTGCAACTGACAGAGGCAGGGCTCTGCCTAGCGTATGAAAACACGTATCCTCTGACGACACAGTCATTACCGCTTGCTATTGATTTTTATCACCAAGTGACAAGCAACATGGTTAGTTACTATAAAATGCTAACAGTGTCTTCACCTTTCATGACTGGATTCTTAGTGGTTTGCTTACAATCACATTCAGCTCCCCTTCCCTAACATAGTGTTATGAAAATAACACTGATTTGATTTGAAAAAAACTGATTTTTGAAAACGGCAATTAATTCATACTGCTTAACTTGAACATTCATACGTATTAGTTTTCCAAGTAAATAAGTAAAATGCCTTGTTAAACTTCCTTCCTGCCAAAAATGTGCTCCCATCTGTGTTCTACATGGCAGCGTTTTTTAATTTAATACATATGTCCCCCTTTTTAGAAGCATGTTATGAGCTTTAATATGACACGAAACAGAAACGAAATAGAGAAAACACATTGTGTTTTGAGCATGAATGGAAAATTCAGATTTGTGACATTCAAAGTATTTAGGATTTCATGTCCCATCCATTAAAATTTTATGGCAATTCTATGAGCCCGTAACGTTAGAAAAATTTTAATTGTAATATGTATACGTTTTGGGGTTTGAGTTATTTTATTGTCTCAAAGGTAAAAACCTAGTGTTTAAAATAGGTTGGATTTTAGCAAATAATGTGAAAACCCCCAGTTAGAAAAGGTACCGTGAAAAGCAATGAAATACAAGGCAAAATGTTTTGGTCTGAATACAAGGAGGTCCAAGTTCCGATCCAAATACAGTACCATATCAACTGTACAGCTTTGGGCAAATCACTCAACATCTTAGGGTCTCTATTTTTTTACCTGCGAAATGAGGGAGTTTGCTTAGACTAATAGCAATCCATCACTCAGGTACCACTATTGCTAACACTTCTAAACATTTTTTTATTGATCAATTTTAGAGAGAGGAAGGGGAGAGAGAGAGAGCAACATCAATTTGTTATTCCACTTTATTTATGCATTCGTTGGTTGATTCTTGTATGTGCCCTGACCAGGATTGGAACCGGCAACCTTGGTGTATGGGGATGACACTCTAACTGACTGAGTCACCTGGCCGGGGCTGCTAACACTTTTAGCTGTTGCAACGTCATTACAAATGATTTGTCCACTTTATTTTAAATGACCACATGAGACTCTACCTTACGGATAAGCCATCATTCATTTAACCATTCTCTATTATCAGGCATTTAGATGATCTACACATATAGTTTCGAATTCCTGTAGACACCCACAGGGGGACTCGCGCTAGGCCTTAAAGTGAAGGGAGAGCGTATACTGAAGCTGAGAAACACTGGCTCTTCCTAACAATTGGAAATATTGACTGTCTGGTCCATGACTTGCCCTGTACTTCTCCCCAGTTACAGATGAGTAAGCATCGCATTTATACGTCATAGGCGAGGAATCCGATGTAGCCTGTGTCTTTTTCCATTGGGAGAAGATTATCCCAACCCTAAGTCTTCTTGGTGGTCAGAGTCCACAGTCCCAGTGCCTGTGGACGGCATACTTATTTAGCTTGTCTGCCTCATCTTACTACTTTTCTTCAAAATGGTTATGATATTTGAATTTTTCCTGCTTTAGCAGTCCTTGTGTCTATCAGATACTTTTTTGTGTGTGTAATTCCCGCCCCCCAAATATTTCAGTATGCACTGTTGACCATTTAAGAGCAGCATGATCTTAATTCTGACATCAAATATCATATAAATGAAGATAAAACAAACCATTTACAACCTCAAGGAATTTACCATCGAAACAATGTACTCTAAGCTGTACAGTGTCTGGTGTGTACATAGTCAGACAAACAACAAAACCCAGAGGAAATTATCCTTCAAGAAGCATGAACAACTACCATATTCTGATGTTACCATGGTACCACTTAATATGCCAGTGAAGCCGAAGCTGATTTTTTTCAGATTATTATTTTCTATGCACATACTGACAAAAGGCTGTTTTAGGTTGATGGCAGTACCTTTCAATAATTTGGACAAAGCAGTGGAAGTGAGCATTTTTTGGGGAAAGGGAAATGTTAAGTATGAAGCTAAGTGTCACGACTGAGAGATAAGCATCTAGGCTGTTCACTTACTAAATCTGACTTCAATGACCTATTCTGATGAGTAAGAATTTAAACCAGAGATGGATGCATGGTGTTTTGATAGTGAGGTGTCCATGCAGAAATTTCTGCCTGGGAATTGATCAACGGAGACAGCATGAGCGAGAAACTTCCCTTTTCATTTTAATTGTCCTTACCTGACACAAAACACTGTTCTTCTCAGTTTGGTCTAATGTACCAACTAGCAATTGTTAATCATTAGAAAAAGCCTCCAAAGCGAACAGCTACCACAAAAAATACTAATGGAGAAATGAACATTTTTTCTTTCAAGCAGAACTAGTGCCAACCTAAATGAAATACTCTGGCATCTTTCAAAGAGAGAGGAAACATTTACATTTTTTTTTGACTGAAAAACCCAAACCACTTCTTTTGTATTTTTTTCTTTCATTGTCTTACTATCACCATCATTTTTTGTGTCTGCTTTTTAAAACTTTTAAATCAAAACTTCATTCAGTGCAGCGGGGTTCAGCTGACGAAAATTACTAAAATCCGGGGGGTTGACTGGAGGGCAACAACCACGAAGTTTTATAGTGGCTTTCGCACAGTAGGATTACAGGTTATAGTTTTCCATCTGTGAACTGAGATTATTGACAGGAAACCAAGGCAGGGGAGTTGTAACTCTGGCCTCCGGGCACACGGCCTTGGACAAATCCATTAGTCTCTCTGTGCCTCACTTTCCCTATCTATACGCCAAAGGGGATCACCAAGGTGATCAAGTTTTTTTCAACGTTCAGATTCTGTAGGTGTAGCTGAAAAGAAAGTTCAGCTTGATACAACCTTGACGGAAGGCAATTTTGGCAGCATGTCTCAAAATTACAAATGCATTTAACTGCTGACACAGCAATGGCTTTTCCAGAAATTCCTCCTGTATAGTTGGAAAGATTCGAACTGAGTCACAGAAGGTTATTCATTACAGGATAGCTTGTGGTAGCTAAAGACCGGCAGCAAGCACTCTGCAGTTCCCCAGCACCCAACGGTTCAGTAAATGGATACAACCACCGCTATGGCAGGCAGCTGTAAACTAGAATATTCAAAGAAATGATTAGGCAGGACAGTACAGAATTCAAGATCTGGGCAGTCGGTAAGAAAACTCCCTTAACCAAACCCTCTCACCCGACCAAGGCCCTGAAAAACCGGAATGGAAATGAAGGCAAGGCCAAATTTGCAGCTGACTTCCTTCGCCAAGAATGATGCACTAGAGCACCGCCTCGGTGCGGGGTGCGGCCGTCTGGATCCCGGACTGCCGGTGCGGAGAGTAATTCAAAGGGTTGACTTGGCCACTTTCTTTGAACTCATCCTCGGGGGTGCTGAGGTCCCCTAGCGGCTGGCAGAGGAAGCCCGAATGTCCGAATTTGATAGTAAACGCTAGGACACCACCGGAAGGGGGCTGTGAACCAACCCCATGCTCAATGCACCAGGCTCACGACCCCCACCCTAGCCCATCACCCCCAATATCAGTAGGAAGCTGTTGTGATAAGGGGATTGTAAAGAAGTAGGGGGGCTGTACAAGGGAGATGATAGAATGTCAAGGAAGAAATAAATCTCTAAGTCTTCAAACTTTTAGAAAAGATGGCTAATTTTCTCAAGATGCTATTTTTTTTTCCAATTGAAGAATTACCTGTAAGAAAGAGTTTAAAAAAAAATTGGGAGCTGTCATTTTGGACAAGATATTTAAAACCCTACTGTCAATCTTCCCTCGTAAGGGATCCCACCCCTCTGAAAGGAAATGCCTTCCATATTCCTCCAAAAAAAAAAAAAACAAAACCAAAAACAAAAAAAACAGAACTTGAAAACTTTCTTCTGCCCCCTGAGACAAAAGGGCCGTTGTCTTCCTACCTTTGCCCCACTGGTCTCGACAGGACGTCCTAGACCTGGAACCAGATGGGGGAAGGTGGGGTGGGGTGGGTGGGTTGATTGACGCACGTGGCAAACAGCCTAAATTAGGAACCTGGGGGCGGGGCAGGGCTACGCCCTAAGGCACTTGAGTTTTTTACATCTCAGCACCTCATCACTTTCATTCTAAATAGCAAAGAAATTACAAGGAAACAGACTTAATTAGAGGTAAATAACAAAGGGACAAGTTTCTCACTCAATGCTCCCCTTTCCCCGCAGTCCCTGGCTGACTCGGCGGGCAGGCCGAGGTTCCCACTGAGGGAATGAGGTCTAGGACGCCTTTGGGACCGTCTGTGCGTGTGAAACATGACTACATTTGCCGGGCTGAGCCCTTTCCCCCTGATTTCTGGCCGTGTAGGTCAAGGATGGAGTGAGTGAACCTGGCTGGTGGCTGCTTGGCTGGACGACTGGCCCCGCACTGGACCGAACCGCAGAGGCTCAGCTAACGGGTGCGGAGGAGGTGGGAGGGAGGGTGCTCGACGCGCGGGATGGACTGTCAGAACCCCGGCGCCGGGGGGCGTGCGCGGCCCACGCCCGGCCTGTCTTGACAAATAGCGCAGAAAGAAAACAAAAAACCAAAACAAAACCCACCGGGCAGCCCCACGTTTCTTTGCAAAGAAATCGTGGGTGGAGCTCAGAGCCGGGAGGGCTGAGAATTCCGAGAGGCCGCCTCCGCCCGCCCACCCAGCGCCTCCGGGGCGCGGAGCGTCCTCCCCGGCCCCCGGCTTAGGGCCCGGAGAGGAGGTCCAGGTAGAGCGGCGACTCGTTCTGGTGCTTCCCCAGTACTCGGCTTTGCTCCTCAGTAGTAAACAAAGTGTCGCTGCCGCCTCCACGCTGGTTTGCCTCCTCGCAATCAAACACTGAGAGGGCGAGAGACTCACGAAACACTCGAGAATTACCAGAAAATAATAACATCCAAAAAGAGAGAGAGTGTGAAAGAGAAAAACACCCCACTACCCCCCACCAACCCACTGCCGCCTCCCGGTGGAAAACCGGCCCAGCCCAGGCCGACGTCCACTGGCTGCCTCGGCGGCGGTGCCGCGCGCTCATTGGCCACGGTAGCTGTCAGTCAGGGGCGGGCCGACGCGCGCGCCGCAGCGGGCGGGGGGTGGCGGCAGATCCCGTAAGTCGGGCGGCCGCCTAGTAGCTGCAACCTCCGCTGCCGCAGCCACATTCAACAGGCAGCAGCGCCGTGGTTGCGCTGCGCAGAGCGAGCGGCCCGCGGCGTCCGTCAGTCCTCCGGTCCGCGCGCGGGCCCTGTCATCAGGAGCGCGGCGCCGGTGCCGCCCGCGCCCGGCGACCCTGGCCTGCCGTCCCGTCGGTGCAGCGGACCCAGAGGAGTCTAGATGTTGATGGACTCGTGAAGTTAAGTTCTGGGCTCGAGCTTTCACTTCGCCACTTCTTCCTCTGGGTTTCCGTCCTCTTGCGGCACTGACCTCGCTCCCAATCTCGGACCAGCTCTTCGCGGCCCCCCCTTCCTTTGGCTCCGGGTGCTGCGCTCTACCCCTTCTCGGCTCTCCCGCGGCTGGGGGAGGGGCGGGGGTCACCATGGCCGAAGCGCCCCAGGTGGTGGAGATTGACCCGGACTTCGAGCCGCTGCCGCGGCCGCGTTCGTGCACCTGGCCGCTGCCCAGGCCGGAGTTTAGCCAGTCCAACTCGGCCACCTCCAGCCCGGCGCCGTCGGGTGGCGCGGCCGCGAACCCCGATGCCGCCGCGGGCCTGCCCTCGGCGGCCGCTGTCAATGCGGACTTCATGAGCAACTTGAGCCTGCTGGAGGAGAGCGGGGACTTCCAGCAGGCGCCCGGCTCCGTGGCGGCGGCCGCGGCGGCGGCGGCGGCGGTGGCGGCGGCGGCAGCGGCAGCAGCGGCCGCCACTGGGGGGCTGTGCGGGGACTTCCAGGGCCCGGAGGCGAGCTGCCTGCACCAGGCGCCGCCGCAGCCCCCGCCGCCCGGGCCGCTGTCTCAGCACCCACCGGTGCCCCCCGCCGCTGCCGGGCCGCTGGCTGGGCAGCCGCGCAAGAGTAGCTCGTCCCGCCGTAACGCGTGGGGCAACCTGTCCTACGCCGACCTCATCACCAAGGCCATCGAGAGCTCGGCAGAGAAGCGGCTTACGCTGTCGCAGATATACGAGTGGATGGTCAAGAGTGTGCCCTACTTCAAGGATAAGGGTGACAGCAACAGCTCGGCGGGCTGGAAGGTGAGTGGCCTCGGGGCGCGCGGCCAGACCGGGAGAGGGGGCGCGGGGACCTCTACCTGCGCCTGAGATCGCGGTGGGGCGTATGAGGGGCGGTTGTGCAAGTTTACTTGTCCTGAAAGTGCAGGGCACGCGTGCAGGGGGCGGGCGGGAACTGGCACAGGTGGGTGGTGGGCTTGCCCGGGACCAGTTGGGGGACACAGGTATAGTAAATTGCGCGCGCGCGCTCAAGTGAAAGTTGGAGTGGGATGGGGACCGAGCCCGTATAAGGGAGTGAAGAAAGTACGCCAAGAAGTGGACATAAGAGAAGGCACAAAAGTTCCCCAGTGAAAGAAGGGGGTTCACCGGGAGTTGCTTTTCCCCCGGCGGCCCGCGCAGATTTTTGCAGCCGCTCCTTAACCTCCAGAATCTCAGGGTTAAGGGTGGCTCCTTTCCGACCTGTGGCGCGCGACCTCCCATCTTGGGCCGCGCTGGGGAGCCGTTTCCGCCGCACTGGGCCGGGATGGGCGCGGCGAGGGGCCTTGGAGCCCCGCCAGCGAGGGACAGGGCTTGCAGGTGGAGGGGATAGGCGCAAGCTTGTCTGTGGGGGTTGGCCGGGCAGTTTTTGGAGGCCGGTGTGCATTTTGCTTTGTTTTGATTGTATCCGAGGTGGACTTAAGTGGAGGGAATCGGGCGCGCCAACCCCGAGGTAACGCATCCGACACGTGCAGTGGGGTGGCCACCGCCTGCGGAGCGGTGGCGCCGAGCCGCGCAGGACTAGCTAAAGTTCAAGTGTGACCCTCGGCGGGGGCGGAGGCGGGAGCTGACGACCGAGAGGGAGGGGCCGAGGGCGCAGGAAGCGAGCGCCTTTAAAGGGCCAGCGCGGCTTTCCGCCTGGTCCTGGGGACTACGGGCGGGCACTGAGCTACGCGAGGAAGTGCCCGAATCCTTGGCCTCGCCGGTGGCCCTAGGCCTTTAATCAGCAGGGAGAGCCCCCCGTGGGTGTCCCGGGCTGGAGACCTGTGTGTACACCTTCTCTCTCGCTTTGCCACCACAGTGTTACCACCGAGGGTGGAGGTACAGACCCGAAGGCCTCATCCTGACTATACAGCATAATAAAGATAATCATAATCTTTAGAGCATAATCTGTAATACGCAGTTGTTACACCGGGGTGATTTTACACATAGTCATTCCTGTGGTTGCTGTGTCTCAAAAAGGTTAAGTTACTCACATCGTGTTGAAGTTCCTGGGGAAGGACACAGGATTTTATTTTTTCCAGAGTGAGTTTTAGGGTAAAGTTATCACTTATAACTTAAGGGCTAGGCACCCATGCTATTTATCAAGTGTTTCAAAAGGCAAAGTGCGTCCTTAGTAGGTTTGTAGAGGTGAGTAGGCGAAACAGTTTATTCTTCTATTATCTATTAATTGTATTATTTTCCATACGAACAACTGTAAACCTACTTTTGCCCCACCCTGTATTAGTCACAAAGATTGTCTGCCAAATCCAATTTTATTTAACATTTGAATATACAGCTGCCGCCTTTACTTGCTCATCTATCATCCTACTTGAGCTATGATTAAAAGCATTTGCCATTTTAAAATAATTTTTCTTTTGCCACTTAAAGTACAGGGTGTACTGACACCATTCTTCACTCTTTTCCGTCCTTGGATGTGGATACAACCTGTTTAAGCTTGTTGGAGTGCCAAAGTTTTGGTATGGTTTTAGTTTTGCCTCTCAAATGGTCTTAAGTCAGGGTATTGTCCTTAAATTAGGACTATAACTAAACTTTTTAAGATTTAGTGCTTAGTAAAGAAACAGATCATAAAGCCATATCATTCCCCAACTATTTTTATTAGGTTCTTGTTCTGATTTCTTTTTCCCCAAATGCAATTATACTTTTACCACTTTTAAAAGTTTACTTAACAGAGCTAGCAGATCCATTAAGTGTTAGGGCTGTGTGTCCAGACCTGGAGGCCCAGGGGCAGCTCCCAGTAGAAATCTGGTGGGGCTTTGGGAGGCAGCAGGCTGCGGTTCTCAAGTGAGTAAATGTTTCAAGTGTAATCAGGAGTCAGTTGGTGCAAGTCAGATTATAGCAAGTGCATTTTCACTTTGAGTAAAAGGGTATTTTAAGAAGAAAAGAAAAAAAAGACAGGAGGTGTTCTCACTCATAACTCGTCTTATGGTTAGAGTTTTCATAAAAATGAGTTACTTGTTAAAACCAAGTTTCACTCAGATCTGAAAGATTCTCCTGTTTTAAACATTCAAAAAAGGGAGAAGTTGAGTTCTAAAAGGCAAATCAACCAAAAACTTAACTGTTTTAGGACTGAGGAGCTGCTGCTTTGGAACACTTAGGTATTTCCTGTGATTTACTACTGGGAATTAGACTGAATCTTTAATTAAATATAGCTTCTTGTGCTTTACTTCCTATGGCTTGCCTGAAAATTTGAAAGTTATTTGCATGAATAAAGTAGTTGGAAAGCTGTTAAAGAGCTCAGAAACTGCTAGTTCCTTAAATACTGGTTATGTTTTGGGGACTAGCATTTGGTATTTGTGGGGATGGTGCCTTAATTCTCTTCTACACTTGTTTTAACGTTGGCTACAGCTGTCATAAGATTGCACACTAAGTAGAACCTAAGGCCTTTGGAAAACCCGGGATCTTTTAAACCGTGAATAGTATTTATAAATAGTGAAACTTCATTTCCATGACCTGTCTCCCCCCCCCCCCCCCCACACACACACACACACACACATAGAAAGCTTTCTAGAGTTTGGGAAGTAGTATTGTGAGTTCTGGTTCTTTTTTTTCTGGGGGGGGGGTACATGGCAGTTTTGAGTTGACGTTTGTTTTTTGTTTTTATATTATTTGGGACACTTAATTTAGGTTAACCGAATGCTTCCACATACAAGACTTAACACATGTTAAGGAAAATTTAAATTGTTTATTTTGAAGTAACTCAGGTACTCTTCATGTTGGAATGAAGTTTCTTTAATTTGGTCTGTGAGCTGAAAGTGCATTTTCTTGCATTTAAAAATTCGTATCTGCTTTGTAACTAACTGGGGTTTTGAGCTGCATGTGAGCAAATCACAACACTGAGCCAGAGATGTGGCAGGAAGGTGGCTGCTCTCCTGCTGCACAGTCACATTTGACTTAAAGGATCCCGGTGTGGCCAACTTCCAGATTGTTACTGAAATCACCTTGAAGAAATCCCTTTTACAATCGAGTGAAAACTGTAATATATGCATTTGAAAGGAGCACGAGGAAAGAGATTAAAATTGGTTAATGGGATTATGCAGCCAAGTATATGTTATTTGCTAAAAGGTGGAAACTGTGAAACTGATAGGCAAGTGTCTTACCATGAGATATTTTGTTCAGAAATTTTAAAATAGATGCCAAGTATAAATATTTTGAGACTTACAAGAACTTTGTGGTTTTTACTTTGTATTTTTTTAATTGACTCTAGAGAGAGTGAGGGAAAAAAACCACATCAGTTTGTTCCATTTGTTTCTGTATTCATCGGCTGTTTCTTGTATGTGCCCTGACCAGGAATGAGCGCACAGCTTGGTATATCAGGATGATGCTCTAACCAATGGAGCTACCCGGCCAGGGCAAGAACTTCATTGTTATTTTACCTTTGTTTTTGTGTATGGCAGGAGGGGTGGCTTCTATTTTTGAATGATACTGAGTTTTTTTTTTTTTTTTTTTTTTAAGTGGCAAACATTTGAATGTTGGAAAGAAAGGTTTTAAAATTTTCATGTAGACTTTTAAAAAGGTTCAAGTTTGTGGAGACCTTCCCAAAATTACTGAGAGGCTATCGTGTTGGCAGTGGACACAAATATTGCCAGATATTGTGCTCTGTACAGGGAATCTAAGCGGACATTTGAAATGAAGATGAGGGGAAAATAATACTCAGCAGTTAGTTAGAATCCCCAGTTGGCTGGAAACTTGTTGCCTGTCCTTGAGTTTTTCGTCCAAACTCCTAAACTGCAATTTCTAAGAGAGCAGCTGTCTGTATTTGCCTGGAATTTCTTTGGGAAGCCTGAACTATTTGTATTTTTCTGGAACACTCTGCCCTTGGAAACTACCCAGTACCCTGGCATCATGGGAATTTACTTGGCCTTTTTTTTTTTTTTTTGTCTCCGTGTGCTGTAACTTTGGTGCTTCCTGGAATCCTCTTGGAAAGGCATTATAACCTCCGTGGTGATTGGAGAGAGCAAAGGCGTGTGCAAGTGCATACAGCGATAGGGAGCCCAGAGGGGGTTCGGTCCTGCTTGCCTGCAGCTCCAGATTTGCCGTGGCCTTGGCAGGAACGACGTGCAGGGACTTGCCCCGTTGGCCCCACCCCCCGCGACCTCCCTTGGGCCCGATAACCGCCTTTTCTCTGTGCGCACAGACTTCTGAAGTCGCTGTGGTGGTTCTCCCGTGTGAGACCCGGAGGACCCGATGAACCTGAAAAGAAAATGTTTATTTTGGCGCCTGAGGGTTGCGGGTTTGTGTTGTAAGGGATATACGCTGCGGAGGGTGGGAGCGTTTCTCTCTGCTGACTCCTGACGAGGACTAACACAACTCGTCAGCGGCGCAGAAGTTCTGGGCCGAGTTAGGCCGTGGGGTCTTCTAAAGGACGTATGAAGCAAGATAATATATTTTTGTGCATCGGTGATTTCATGTGGTTCCACCTTTTAGAAAAATGCTTTTTTCACTAGCATTTCACTGTACCCCACCCAGCACACACCTGTGGTTTATCAATCTACCTATGGGTTAAAGCCCTCTAAATACTGCATCTTGGGTTGAGTTATCCTTGCCTCTTGGAAGGCATTTGGGCTGCCTTCCTTTTTTAAATTGCCTTTTCACTTATCGTATAGCTTTGATAAAAGCTAAAGAAAATACACAGTAGTCTGATGTTAGGCCAAATAAAATTAGAATGCTAAATCTGCAGTGCCTTTTCAGTGTACTGTTTAGTGAATTTTCCCTTTAATGCATTACTTAAGGACGTAAATTCAACATGTGTCCTTTATTTCAGGCTGTATTCATTAAAACAAAACAAAACAAAACAAAAATCAGACAGAGCTGCCCGATGAGCTTCTGTAACCCCAGAGCTGTGTTTTGATGGCTGCCGGAGCTTCACTCTTGATTGTCGGTAAATCACAAAGGCTGGCAAGGAAGTCTTCCCCCGACTCATTTTGTGCTGGCCACCCTCTCTGTACAAGTGCTTTCTTGTGTTGGGCTCTGCTACGTTGTACTGTCCTGATCCTCACTCCTCATTCTGACGTCTCTAGTTGGTTGGTTTGTTCAGGATTCTCCTTTTCCTGTGCTCCATCGGGAGTAGGGGGTCTTTCCAGAAGGTGTCTAGCCATGTACTATGAAAAAATAGAGCCATTTATTGACGGAGGTAGAAGATACAAGAAACATTGTACATAGAGTGACAATGACACCTCAGTCCCCTTCAAAGTAGGTACCTTGGGACCTCACACCGTTCTCTCAATCGCCATCAGCTGCCCTGTTGTATTTTCCTGAATCTCATTGATGGTCCGAAATCTCTTCTTTTTTTCAAGGGTGATTTTAGTTTTGGGAAAAGCCAGAAGATTCAGGATGCCAAATCGAGACTCTAGGGGTGTTAAGTCAGCTGGGTGATTTGATGTTTCACCAAAAACTCTGCATGAGATCTGATGCATGAGGAGGCACATTGTCGTGATGAAGCTGCCCATCACCAGTTGCCCATAGCTGTGGCCTTCTGAATCATCTGAATAGTTTCTGGGGGGAATGTTTAAGCCTAACGCAAAATTTGATGCAGATTTGTTGCTCTACTTGCTCAGTCCCTTTGAGTGTGGTGGCCACACAGTATACATGTGGTCACTCAATGGCATCTACCGCCCCCACTGACTAGTACAGTGAAGTCGTCATTGTTCACCAATGCACATTCCAGTCCCCTCTCCTTGGCTGCCAGGTCACATCGACCTGGTGCAAACAGTTCTCGTTGTATTAACACTGGCTGGGCCTTCCCCAGACGGGCCTCGTACACCTTGAAACTAGTTGTGTTCTTTTCGAGATGACCTACCCCTCTATTGTTCTGTGTCTCTAGGTACTTGAAGGCCATAAATGTCCCACTCCCACGACAGACTCGGCTGTCTATACCCAGGCACACTGCATTTCCTGTCTTTCAGCTGAGGGTCCTGTCTTGAGTCTCCTGACTTGGTTAATGGCCTAGTTAGTGCTTTCCTTGGTTTTCAGACCTGGATGTTCTCTTCAGCACTCTCTTCTTACCGGCTGAGTGTCCCCAAGTCTGTCAGCTCTTCTTTCTTAGAGCTTCTCGAGACTTGCACATCCTAGTCTCTAACCGTCCCCTAGATCACCTCTTAATTCAGGCCCACGCCATGCTCGCCCTAGGATTTGGGTCATCTACTGAGAACTCCACAAATTTTAATTATTCTTCAAGGATCAAGTTAATTCCACCAACTTTTATTCTTGGCTTGTGCTGGAAGGCATTTTGCTTTCTCTGAGTGAATACCTGATAAACTCTTAATTCATGCTTAATTTAACTTAAATGTCGGCATGTTTTAGCATCTTAGTTACGTTGTAAATATCTGGTTGGGGGAAATTTTTTCTTAAAATATGGGCCTTTTTTATTTCAGCTTCCTGTTTTCTAGATCATAATATGTTATGGGAGATAATTTTATTACTATAAAGCACAGCGATTATGTTAGTTTCAAGAGATGGTCAGTGTCGTTTTCTCCCATTTGTTGAATGATTATTGTGTACAAGATGTACTAAATGCACTTGAATGGTTGAAAAATTATTCACACTTGGATCCTTTAGGAAGCTAGAAAGGGTTAAGTGCCTTTGAGAAAAATGGAGCTCTTAATTGGCCATTGAGGGCCACCTTGAAAATTTTTCATACGTTCAGCAAAGTTGAAAGCATTCTACATGGAACACCCATATACCTACAACCTGGTTTCGCGACTGCATTTGTTATACTTCCTTTATCGTGTATCTTTGCATGGGTACGTCCATCTTTCTGTCCATCAGTCCATCTTATTTTTAAATCTGCTTTTGGAATTATGGCCTGGCATTCATGAAGACATGAAAATAGGGGCCGTGCCGTTTCTCTAAGTGCCAGACACATGAAGTACAGAAAGTTTAAAAAGTGTAAGGAGAGTTTTGTCAGACTGAACTTGGACTTTGTTATGAAAGTAATACTTGTTAGAAGACCAGATTTTTCTGTGAAACTGTATCTTTGTTTTTGTAATGTAAGAAACTATAAAACCAGGATGACATTTTTAGTTTTTGAAAGTGCAGCTTTTTAGAAACATGCTTGTGTGTGAATACAGAGGCCGTGGAATGCACTTTAAAGCTGGTGATGTGCCCCACTTTTGTTAATGCTCACCTGAGGATGTGTGTTTATTGATTTTAGAGAGAGAGGAAGGGGGAGGAGAGAGGGAAAGAGAAACATCGATTGGTTGCTTCCCATATGTGCCCTAACTGGGGATTGGACACACAACCTAGCCATGTGCCCTGCCCGGGGATAGAACTTGCCACCTTTTGGCTACAGGATAACACTGTAACCTGCTGAGCAACCTGGCCAAGGTGTACTGCATTTACAATTTTTCATTTTTTCAATTACAGTTCATATTCAATATTATTTGGTAGTAGACTGCATTTGATTTAAAATGGACATATAGAATTTGGGAATACATGGAACCGATTACATAATTGACCTTATGAATAGTAGGCATTTAAAAAATATTTAGCTTTTTGCTTGGTATGTTCTTTAAAATTAACTTTCATGCCCTGTGAGCAGAGTGCTTCACACAAAGAAATACCACTACTGAACATAGTTCTTAGGTGTGGTGGTTTTTTGTGTGTGTGTGTGTGTGTATGTGTGTGTGTGTTTTGAGACATGAAGTTAGCATTCTTAAAATATAGTCAGGGCAAGTGTGAGAGAAAGGTATATTGATTTAAAAAGATGCTTTAAAATTTCAGTATCGGTTTTAATATTGCATTAGCTAAATATTAGATGTCCTTGATACAACAGATCTTTCTCCTTTAACTCAAGTACAGGAATAGAGAAGATTATAATGAGATGCTTCAGCGGCTCCAGGGGAGGTTAAATTTGGGGAGGCTTAAACCCAAAATTAATGCCAAGCAGGCAGACATTAACTGAATGTATTTAGAATACTTGGAGTGAGAATGACTAGCTTGTTGTGATCCAAAAGGTTTATGCAATAAAAACTAGCGTGGCATATTGACAGGCACAAACACAGAGTCATTAAAACTTATTAGTCTTTTTGGAAATGATAAGTGTTGAAGTATACAAAGCTATTTTACTATTATGTTTGTATCTATAGTAGCAGACTGCATTTTATTTAAACGGTACTCTGCCTGGGGTTCAGGGTCAGTGATACAGAAGTAGACTGAATAGGTCACTACTATGAGGTTTTTACTAAATGTGTAAGTTACTTTCCACATGAGCACAATAGCTTTCTAAGCACACTTGCGTGATTGCTAATAATGTCAGGGAAATTAGTCAAACCAACCAGGAAACAATATGGAATTGGCCGATCTAATTTTTTTCCCATAATTGTTTGTAGATGGAGTGACCTTCAGAATTGCAGCGTGTGTTTGCTCTCTTTATTCCATAAGTAGAGAGAAGTGTAAAAACACCCTTTAATTTAGTCTCATCTCAGTTCTGACGTTGCCAGAGAAGTGTGGGGACTTAGGCCCCTCTGGGAGGAGAGGCAGAAGCTGGTTGGCAGATGTCTGGGGGTTCAGGTTGTTTCCACCCAGGTAGCCTGTCCCTACTGACACCAAGTCACCGAGTTCTTTAGTTTTTAGGGACAGTGGATGGCACCTCTGAAGCATGTGGCTCCTTGGTCTGACTGCAGCATCTGGGACCCGGGATGTGCTGTCACCCGAGCAGGCCCTGTTCCTCTTACACCCCGCTCCCCCTCACCAGCCACGTGTGTGGACGTCCGACATCTCTGTCTGGGACTTTGACACCTAAAATGAAAATATTTTCCTGCTGTGATTAACCCTGCCCCCCCATATTTGTCTCAATTATAGTGTTGTTCTTTGTGTGGCGGGAGTTACAGAACTGATCTTAGTGCTAAACGCCATGAATTTAACAGCCCTGAAGATGCTGCCCAACACATGTTATTCGAACAAAACAGGGCGGAGGGGTGGGATTTGATTAAGCCTCAGAGTTGAGAAAAGATGTTTTTCTGTTTACAGCTATGATCCTGAAGTTGTTACAGACTTACCTTTGCCCTGCTGGTGAGGGGCCTCATAACTGGTTTGCTGACATAAACATTTGAAAGTAGCTAAGCGAACTTGGCCTCAGGAAGGGGAGGGGACCTCGGTGGTTGCATTTTGTAGCTGCAGTAAAAAAAAAAAGAAAAGAAAAGAAAGGTCTGAAAGAGCGAGATGGTTACCCTGTAAGTCTTATTTGGACTCCAGCCTGGAGGAGGAAGAGGAGAACCAGTTTGGGTTCTGTGGGGGTATAAAGAAGATCTTGTCAGTAGCTTCTGATTTCTCCAGTAATTACCTGCGATCTTTGTTTTTCCTCCTCAGTGTGCCCAGCCCAGCCCACCCCCAATTAGTTTTCCACTTTTAATCTTGAATATTAACAGTTGGACCTTTCCTCCACCAGCACCACGCCCCAGAAGAAGCCTGTGTGCGGTGGATGGGGAGATCCATATTCTGAATGAGGAAGCCCTGCAGACAGGGTGGGTGGAGGGTCTTTATCTGCAGCCGGTGGCCAGGGTAACAGTGAAAAGGGCTTGCCCTTCATTTTGCATCTGAAAAGAAATACGTTTGGATTTCAAATCCAGTTTGGAGAGATAAATTATAATTGGATTGCATAATTCCTAGACTTGTAAATAATGTGCCCTTCAAAGCTTGAAAACAAAATAACCACATAAATATTTGCAAATGGTCTATACAAGTAAATATCAAATACCTCAGCCTGGTTGCCTGGACGCTAGGTCAAACTCAATGGTTTGGACATGGTTTAGCTAGAGACTTTTACTTTGCCAGATTTTTGAAGTCGTGACTGTCAGATGTGAATTTTATTGCACTATTTTCTCAGGAGACAAATATTTTTCAGCTGTTCTCATATAATCTTAAGTGTAGGATTGCATTAAGATAAATGCATCAAGACAGGTGCATTCACTCACCACAGTTTTTTATCTTAGATGATGTAGTTTCTTGTCTCTCTGAGGCTTAATGTGCAGAATCACTAATTTGTCACACCAGTGAGGGTTCAGAGTCAGGTTTCAGCCAGCGGTTCTGTACTTTGAATAGAAGAGAAAGCCAGCCACCTTAAGGCAAGTATTACATCACCTGTCTGCAGCCGGGGGACCTCCTACTTTGAAGGGGGCTGAGGGAGAGGTAGCAGAGGGGAACTCGCCAGAGTTGTGAATATCGTCTGCAGGTGTTTGTGTGCTCAGCTCCAAGCTGGCTGCATTTCTCCTAAACCTTTTCTAAACCCTTTCTCTGGCTAGGTTAGGTATGCATTCCATCACGAAATTTGCATTCCATGAATGTGAAAGCCTCCTTTGGACCATCCTCTTTGCATGTAATCTGTGGCTGAATCGTCTCTCTCCTGGATATTTTAACTTTATCTTTAGTGGCTCATTACGACATTTGCACACATTGAATGTGGAAGATTCCCGTCCTCTCATTCTCTTTTGTTACCTGTGTGACCGCGGTGGTTTCTTGAGCCATTTTAGAATTCATGAGATGGAATGGTGTAGTACCTAGATTTCTCCTTACTTATTTATATATAATATATATAACAGTTATCTGTGCATTTATATGCATTTGTATTAACACTGATTTTAAGCACCATATTTGATGGGTTTACATTTTAGATGAGGCCACCAAAATGCTGTTTATTGCTATTGGCTAAGAAGTTTGTTTAATTTTTTCCACACCAGGACTCTAGTGGTGTTTATGTGTCTGTAACTGCATTTGAAACGATTTTGTTAGACTGCATGTAACAGCGTCATAATCAGCTCATAATCAGCGTGCATTAAAAAAACTTATCAAAATTGGTGAATCTTTGTGTAGCCATTTTAATATTGAAGATGGAAGAAAATTTTTGGTGTATTTTGCTTTATTAATATTCAATAAAGGTGAAAACTCAACTGAAACGCAAAAAAAAAAAAAGATTTGTGCAGTATATGGAGAAGGTTCTGTGACTGATTGAATGTGTCAGAAGTGGTTTGCAAAGTTCCTTGGTACTATTGACATTTTGGCCAAATTCTTTGCTGTGGGACTGTCTGATGCATTGGAAGATGCTTAGCAGCACCCTTGGTCCCTACCCACTGGAAGCCAATAGTGGGAGACAGCCAACATACTCAAAATAATCCAAATCAATAGTTATTGGTGAAAAAAAAGGGCTTATTTTATAGAAAAAAACTGAACAGACTTTTGGGCCAACCCAATATTTTGTTCTCTTCTGAATTACTTGGGATAATTTAAAATGAATAATAAGGAAATTTATTAGGCTCAACAATATCCGTAATTTGTATCTTGATGGTGTTTACATCCTCTTTTTTGTTACTGTTTTGTTTTGTAATGGATACTTTCCCAGCTGCTCACCTCGCTGTACTGGTCCTGTCCTGTGTTTCTTCGAGGTGCTTTATGTTTCTTGAAATGCCATTTTAACATCTTTGATAATGACTGAGAACACGCTTAAGAAAGTAAGTAAAAGAAAAGCGGAACTCAGGTGATTAAAATTGAAGTTGAAAAGTATGGTTGTCATAGACTTCAAGAATTGCCCTGCCCCCACACTTCAGCGTTTGAGGGCGCGTCCCCCACCGTCTGTCACCACCTTTTCCGAGGGGGCCCTTGTTCATCTGGGTTTCTCACGGTGGCTGCTCACTCATGGGTAAATATTTTCAAAGTAGTCTTGTTCATTCTAGTTGAGTTTCAAGCCATTTAATAAGTAGTTCGAATATTAAAGTGTGTGCCATTGAATTCCTGAGTGTGGTTTCTTTACTTTCAGCCAGAGGTGCGGGGCGTGGGGGGTGGAGAGGGCCAAGGAGACAGTTTCACACTGACGCACAGATGTAGCCCCTGTGTACGCTGAGTGCTCTTTCTCCGTGGACTGCGGGCTGGCGAATGGTCGAAGTTAATTTCAGAATTCATTGCTTTTTGACTGTGTGCCTTACAAGTTACATTTCTAAGAAAATTTTTAAAAACTAATTATTGTGCCATGTGATCCCATTGAACAATGTCAATGATCTTGGGTTGTATCGGATATTGAAGGTATTCGTAGAGGACCCTACTTAATTTCTTTCGTGATGAAATTGTGGAGTCGTTTTAAGTACAGACAGGCTGTTTGTTGATGGCTGTGGCTGGTAGACTAACGGGACTTCCACCTGTGTTTATGTAAAAGGCAAGAAGAGAAAAGGAAAACACGGTGCATGAAGGAAGTCTTGAGCTGAGATCTATTCTACTTCGATTGACAGCTCAGGGCCTCCAATTAAGCCCCATTTACACTCCCCGCCCTCATTTGTGTTTCAAATAACTTTTAAAAGAAGACTGAGAGGAAAGAGTGATGGCGGGGGTGGCGGGTAGGGGGTGTTAAGTGAAAATTTAAAACATTTCGGAGTCTAAGGTGACAAATGCATCTGAGGGATTCCTTTCATGACTCGATTATTCAGGATCCTTCGCTGTGAATACACCCCTGGGAATCGAAATGGAGACCCCCTCACCCCTTTTATTAAGCTTACTTCTGTCTGTTTCAGGGACTCAAAGAAATGAGGTTGAATTTAGTTAAGCATCATCGTGGGCGACCTGCCTTTTGTGCAGAAGCGCTCACCACTTTTGGTGCCGCATCCTTGCTCTGCAGGCTGCCAGCCCGTTGCTCTGGCCTGAAACGAGTTAGCAGCCACCTTCCTGAAGGACATCACGGGATGATCTCACTGATAAGAGCAGAAATGACTTGTTAGACCACATTTACTATGCAAATGAACTTGATTGTCACTAGGGCAGCACACCTACATAGGCTTAAAAACTTTTGCGTTTTAATGCCCCTTCCATATCTTTTATGCGGTTATAGCTTTTGGATTTATAAGTTCTCTTATTCTGGCTATAAATACGTTAATAGTATTTTTGGCCAAATACGGGGCATGACCTTTGACATCTTGCTTGGTGATGCCTGGGAATTTGACAGCCTTCAATTTAAATGGAATTCCCTTTGTTTCCTGTGATAGTGTGGGGAATACACATTTGGCTGTTTCAGCCAGAGGTGGAGGAAGACAGGAAATAAGTAGAATTGGAGCACACAAAGAGGGTATTAATTATTTCTGCTGGGTGTGGTTTAGTTGGCATGCTTTTTATAGGAGTCGGCCTACAAAAGTAGCCAGTGCAGAATACAAGGAAAATGCTATAATATTTAGTTTTGTTTTCTTTGACCTGGACTTAGTTTTTGGCCAGTGGACATTTTAGGGCGTTTGAACTGTTTTGCATGTAAGTACACGTGGTAGAAGGAACTAACCCCCTGTGCCGTCTTGGTGATGGCTTTGCCAGTCCTGAGTGGGCACGTCTCTTGTGAGAGGGGAGAGGATTTGCTGTTATAAAAGTTTACACGTGTGATTGCTTTCTCGATGTAATTGGGACCACTATCAAAAATTACCCCTTGTTTGGGTTGCCTAATATTTGATGTAGAGCGAAATCTTGAAGCCAGATTTTTACAGTATTTCCCTTTTAAAAGTCAACTTTTGCTTTAACTGCTTTAAACAAAAAATCATGGTCCTTTTTTTAAATTTTTTTTAATTTTAATTGTTCTTGTACAGTTTTCTGTCTCTTGCTCCCATTCCAGCCCACTGCCCCAGCCCTCCCCACCCCCCAAATCATGGTCCTTTACACACACACACAACCCATTAATAGACTTCTTGTTGTTCAGTAGCTTTTTCATTTTCCGTCTAAGGCTGACACCCAGGGAACATTCGTTACCAACGTCAGCTGTGGTTGTACCTGTACCTGTTCTGCTCTCAGTTGCCTGCTAAGTGAAGATCGCCGCTCGGAGCCTTCTGAGCTGCTGAGGGCGCACGTGTAAATGGTCCCTGTTACAAGGGTGCTCATTTTTGGTCCTCGTCTGCACCCCTGCCTCCCTGCTTTCCAGCTCCTCCTTTGCTCTTTCTTTTTTGTTTTTAGCCCCATCGTTTAAAATATTAGATTTGAATAAATTTCTCCCACTTGTTAATATAAATTAGGTGAAGAGTTTCTTTAAAGTCCATCGCTGGTTACCGGTGTGTTCTGCTTTATCCCAACGACCCTATTTACTCCTGCCATTGGGCGTGGCCACAGAGTTACTGGTCGATCTGACCCTGTTCAGCAGTATTTGTAAGGAGATGATTTATTGTCTGACACGTTGTCTGGATAGGAGTTATCTTAAAGTGTCAGCATTCCCCTTATTTCCTAGTTCTTGGGTTTTGGCTCAAAAGTTTGTTTGTGTAATAGATGGCATGCAGAATTGTGGAGCCTTTGAACAAATTTTAAAACTACTACCTGATACAGGAGCCATTTGGAAGTTTTGAGAATCTGCTACCTCTCATAGTGCTGCAAGTTTATTTCTCTGCTGAGCCTATGTGGTCCCCTATTATTCCTTCCCTCCCCTACTCCCAGCTTGCTTCGGGTTCTGGCGCTGGGAGCTGCACCGAATTAGCTTATTTCTCCCTCAGGTACACGAAGCCAGTCCTCATTGTTACTCTTTTCCCAGGTACTGGTCCACATTTTTTTTTTAAACTTTTATCCTACTTGAGGACATTCTTTTTACTTCTCTTAGAGAGTGAGAGAGAGGAGGGGGTGGGGGGGAAGAAACATGGATTGGCTACCCTCTTGTATGTGCCCTGACTGGGGATTGAACCCACAACCTGGGTATGTGCCCTGACTGGGAATCAACCCGTGTGACCTTTCGGTCTTTGGGACAGTGCTCCAACCAGCTGAGCCGCACATGCCAGGGCCCACTCTAACTTCTTCATGGGGCCTTCAGAGGACTTAGTTTTATCCTTGTTGAGCACGTCTTCTGTTGTGGAGGGAGAATGGCAGTGAGGCGCACAGCAGGGGCGCCTGTGTCCAGGGACAGCATGCCCCTGGTTGGGCGGCTTGCCAGAGCCTGGGCCGGCTGTTGGATGCCGTCACCCTTTGACTTAGAAGAGAGGTGAGGGAATTCGGGGCCAGCAAGGCCTGTGTGGAGTGTACCCAGTGCTTGGAAGATGTGGAGCTGTGCTTCGCACAGGGTACGCTCGGCCCATGTTGAGAGAATCTACGAGGGAGGAGAGTAAGCAACCGAGGGGATCGAGCTGCATGGGAGTGAAGCCAAAGAGCTGTAGGTGTGTGTGTCTGCCTGTCTTGAAAGATATTTTTACTAACTTTGGTTTGCATTGGTAAGTAGGCAGGGAAGTGAAGGAAAGAGCTTTTCTGGTGTCCGATTTATCTTGACGTGCAGTTGTGAATTTCCATTGAACGTGCACTCCCAGATCTATCCCATTTTGTAATGTGTAGTTAACCTATATTTGACTTCAGGGAGGAGAGAACCACACCCAGGTGCAAGGTGAGTAATCATAGCCTATCAGCATTATTCTAGGTGTGTACTGTCATCAGCTGTGCTCACTGAGCTAAAAAAATGTCTTTGTACTTGTTCGTGAATTTGAACTCTGTCCTAGCCATGGTCTACTTTAGCAATTCTTCAACCTTCCTGCTCGATCTGTGTTAAATGTGGAAATTACGAAATTTGAGATTGGTTGTGTTGGCTAACTTCACATTTTGAAGTTTTGGTTTTTTGTTTAAGATTTTATTTTATTTTTAGGGGAAGGGAGGAGGAAGGAGAGGGAGAGAAACCTCACCCCCCCCAACCCCCCCCCCCCCCACTGGGGACCTGGCCCACAACCCAGGCATGTGCCCTAGACTAGGAATCAAACTGGTGACCCTTTGGTTTGCAGGCCAGCGCTCAATCCACTGAGCCACATCACCCAGGGCCACATTTTGAAGTTTTAAGTTTAATTTCTGGCCTAAAAAATGAGAGACCATGGACTAGAGTAGTCTCTACTTTAGGAAAAGGAGTTTGAGTCAAAGGGTTGTATGATTTTGTGCTTTAGTAAGGATGGGAGAGAATGCTGCTCCTGTGTTGGGTGAATGATTCCTCAGATAAATATTTTATCTGCTGATTACATGGATTTGGTCCAGTCGGACCCGGCATTACAGAGTTGAGATCTCCAATACTAAGGCATATACACTCCTATAAACCACCTAGGCAGCACCTGAGCAAGTGCCCGGTGTGTGATCCGGTACATCCTTCGGGACTCCGCAGACTCGACACTGTGGGTGTCTCCCCGACTCCCCTGGCTTTGGCTCTCACTTGATCTTTGGCCTCTATCTGGTTGTCCTTTCATCCTCCCATCTCTCCCCTCCCTTCCAGGAACTTTTCCCTTTTTGTGAGAGGCAGCTGAGTTCCTCCTCTCCTTGTCCGTCCCCATTGAAGCTGTATCTACTTGGCTTCCCCCTGGGGGTGAGCTGAGGTGGGAGAGGATGAGTGTCCTGTCTTAATCCCAGATTTACAGGGTTGTGTGTTTCAGTGTCCTCCTGCCTTTCTTTCCCCGCCTGTGATTTCGGTCAGTGGTAATTGGCCAGCCAGGGCCACTGTCTACAACACATTAGAGATCCTTGGCAGACGTGTATTTTCTCACACCCCTGGGAGGACGCCCCTGAGATCATTAGGGTGTTCCAGAACAGATGTTGGGTCATTTCAGAGCTATCAGACTTCCTATAGCATTTGCTTTTTGAAATACCCTTATAAGCCTTCCTAGATCTGTAATTTTGCAGTAACTATTAGGAGTCCTGGATTCAATTTCTAGATTGGTAACCTGATAATTCGTGTTTGGAGAAGTCACATCTCTGCTGCACTAGCTTCTTCATCTGTAAAATGGGGTTAATGATACCACTGGGAAGTACTTGTAGGGCAAGTTGAAGTGCTCAGAGCAGGGAACTGTGTAATTATCCCATAGTATACAAGGGCTGTGTAGAAGGTATCCAGCCACGTAATATGAAAAAAGAGAAGAAGATCCAAGACACAAGAAACATTGTACACAGGACAATGATGCCTCAGTCCCCTTCAAAGTAGGCACCTTAGGACCTCACATGGTTCTCCCAGTTGCCATCAGCTGCCCTCTTGTATTTTCCTGAATCTCATCGAGGGTCTGAAATCTCTTTTTCAAAGGTGATTTTAGTTTTGGGAAAAACCAGAAGTCGCAGGGTGTCTAATCTGGGCTGTAGTGTGGGGCTGAGTCACCTGAGTGATTTGCTGTTTCACCAAAAAACTCCGCAGGAGACATGATGCATGAGCGGGCGCGTTGTCATGATGAAGCTGCCAATCACCAGCTGCCCATACCTGCAGCGTTCTGAATCATCTGAGTAGTTTCTGCAGGGAATGTTCAAGCTTGATGCAAAATTTGATGCAGATTCGTTGCTCTGCTTGCTCATTTTGAATGCGTGGGTCGCACAGTGCACATGCTCACTCAACAGCATCTACTGCCTCATAGACCAGTACAGTGAAGTCATCATTGTTCATGCATGCACATTCCAGTCCATTCTCCCTGGCTCCCAGGTTATATCTGTGTCATGCAAACCGTTTTCATTAAATTATCAATGGCAGGACTTTTTCCGGACAGACCTCGTACATTCTAGCATTAATCAGCCAATGGTGAGTACTTGGACTTCAAATTCAGAGTAGTTGGGAGTTTGGAGCTTCCATTTTTTGTTTTGGAGCTTGATTATATGGAATATTTTTAGATAAAAAACACGGATCACAGCCAAAGAGAGCCAAAACACCGAACTAGACCTAACCTTCCTATTAATCCTGCAGCAGTTTTGATACGGGCATTCTGGAAGGCTTGTCCTTTGTTTTGGAAGAACTCCTGACGATTTGGAAAACACCTGGCAATGTGAAAAAGCAGAACACACAATGTATGTGAAATGAGTGTTTTCTGAAATGAAAATGGAGTTTGTGGTTTTCCATCCTTTCCTCTTTGAGAGAGAATATTGGATTCAAGCAAGTGTTGATTATTTATACTCTTAAAGGGAGGAGAAGAGGACCAGAATTAGATTTTATATTTATTGTTTAGTTGCATAAACACAGAAGGCAAATATCATTGCTGTCCCCATTTCTTACCTGAGGAAACTGAGGCACAGAGTTAGAGAATTTGCTCACAGTCAGTGAGGGAGCCCCAAGATGCCAGTGGGTTTTTGTGGTAGATCTCCAGACTCTCAACCACTTCGCTTTGCTACGTCAGGAAGATGATTATCCTTGGAACCATGGAGAAAAAATGTGACTTTACATTTAAGGTGGAGCCCTGGCTTTTGTGGCTCAGTGGGCTGAGTGCCAGCCTGCGAACCGAAAGGTCACCTGGTCAGGGCACATGCCTGGGTTTCGGGGCCAGGTCGCTGTTGGGGGTGCGTGAGAAGCAGCTGATCAGTGATGTTTCTCTTCCTTTCTTCCTTCCTCCCTTCCCCTCTCTCTCAAAAATAAATAAAAAAAATCATAAGAAATTAAGTTGGAAATACGAAAATAGAATAAAGTTATTAATAGGTAGACAATCAGTTAATTAACAGAATCTAATCAATTACCATACGTATGGATAACCCCAAGACAGGAGTTCGGCTGGCTCATCCAGCTGGTTAACTGGACCCTTAAAGATGAAAGAATTCTTTGATAGAGAGTCTTTGGGTTAGTGACCTCTCTGGTCTTTTGCGGAGAAGTACGTTTGTGATGATGGTGAGCAGCTGGGAGGAGCTGAGAAGAGACCCAGGCGTGGCCCACAGTGGGGCAGAGAAGAGCTGCCTCGAGTTTCCCTCACCAGATAAACAGGTGGACTCCCTGCTGCTTTCAACTCGGGTATTGTCACCCCTCCATGTACTGCTTGGTGGGGGGGAAGTACTTGCATTCCCAGGGAAAGGGAATCGGCCTGTCGATGCTCTAGGGGTTGGCAAATAGAAAGAATGCTTGGCCCCCATTGGACAGAAAGACTTTGTTGGTGAGCTTAGGCTTCAAGGCAGCTACTGAGCCCTTATGTAAGGGACGAGGGCGAGGTCATGTTCTTCAGCTGTCATCCAAATTTGATGGGATGTCTTCTCACCACTGGGAAGTGTCTCCACCGCCTGGATAGGAAGCTGAGGCCAGGGAGGTCATGTGACCTGTTCCAGCCCGCCCTCCTGGAATTGGGGGGAGTTGTGGGGTGCCCAGGCTGCCCGTCCTGCCAGGTCATCCCCCTGGCCTGGCTAACTCAGGGTTCCCGCGCTGTGAATGAGGCATGGGGAGTAGTGTGGGTCCGTGGCAGTGGCGACCCTGGCTTCAGAGGGGGCACTGCTTGGCCCCGGGTCTCGCTTCCTGAGGTTGTCGGTTCTCCCTGTCTTTAGAAAGTCCTGTCGTCTCACAGCGATTCTCCCCGCTGCGCTTGCATGTGTTGCTCGTGTGAAGGGGTGGCGGCACGTTTGGGTTTTCCTGAAGAAGCAGTTCCTGGCGGACAGGATTTGTGCCCTTTTAGCGTGTTTGGTTAGGGTGACGGACTTGCCACTTACCTGAGTAAGGGGGCTCCTTGGGGCAGGGGTGGTTTCAACCTGGAGTACTGTCGCCTGATCCCTTCAGGCTCGTTGGAGTTGGCCGACCTTCGGCCAAGGGAACGTCAAGTACGCTTTCGTCATCTGCGGGCCGAGAATAACCCTTCTGGGCCTGTTGTGAGGGCTCAGAGGCTGGGGTCTGCCATGCGAGAAGACGAAGCTTATTGTCTCCCCTGCCCTCGGTCCTTTTGCCTGCAGAGAATTTTCAGCGAGAAGGGAGAAAGGAAGAAACCCTAAGCATTCCCACATTCTTCCTGTGCAAATGCCTAGGTCAGTGGTTCTTAACTGGTGGGGGGGGGGGTGTTCCCCAGGAACGTCCGGCAATCTGGGAGACATTTTTGCTTGTCAAGATTTGGAGGGGGAGGGTGGGCTGCCACCGACACGTGGAGGGGAAGGCCAGGATCGCTGCTGAACGGCCAGGAATGCCCAGGGCAGATGCCCCCACAACAAAGACGCCCTGGCTGCCAATGTCCGTGCTGCTGAGGGTGAGGGACCTTGCTCTGTGCAAAGTGATGCTGTACAGTGTCCTTTGAAAGGAAAAAATATTAAAGTTTAATTAAAGTTAAAATTTCTTGATGTATTCTCTCGTGAATGGCTTCAGGGCGTACAGCGGCTTCTTAGGCTGTCCGGCGTCAGCCTACCAGGAGTCAGAGTTGGCTTCATTCTCCTCATCGCTGTCGTAAGAGGATAAGAGGGCATGAGTTTGCCGCCTTCCCAAATCCCGGGTCCCTGGACCTCCGCCCAGGCCCAGTCCGAAACACCTAAGGGTAGTGCCTCAGAGAAGGGGCATGGAGCAGGCTTGTGGAAAACACCACGTGGTGTCTTTCCTGATGAGGATGCAAAAACCATGTATTTCACAGTGCTCCTTACATCACTTTGGTGTTCCTTTGTAAGTGATGACAGTGTTCGTGTTCTTAAATAATGAAGTGAACAGTTGCCGAGGAAGTGAGTGTCCTGGTGGTTGAGAGCCTTGGTTGTGCCGGTCCCATTGCAGCGGTCAGGTTCTGCCTGTGGTACTTAGCAACCTCATCACTTGGGCACCTGACCTGACGGTGCTGTAAAAAGGTGTAAGTAGTACTCCTCTGATAAGTTGTAAGGATTCAATAAAACATGCACCCTTCCAGTGCCGTGTTTGGCACGTAGGACGTGTTTTGTGCCTGGCATGGCTTACTACTTGAGCAGAGAACAGAGGATGTAAAAGGCAGACAATGCGAGACTGACGCAGTTTGAGTTGGTTAAAGTTTGGTAGCTAGGAAGACTGGTCAAGAATGAAGGCCCAGTGTGGGCCTGTTGTAAGATTTCCCACCAGTGTCAGTGGCTGCCGCCTGCCACTGGAAGGGCAGCCGGCTGCCTCGTTGGGAACGCTGCGTCTGATCTTTGAACCTAAGCTTCCCCTTCGCTGGTGAGTGAAATCCTTCCCTGTGCCCGTTTGCTCGTCTGTGGGGTGGGTGATGGTGACGGTGATGGCGGGTGGCGCTGAGAACTGTGTGCGTTAATACGACGACCTGTCGGGGGCTGCAGGCGCAGTCCCCAGCACATGGAGTGCGGGAACTTGCCAGCGTTCACAGCCTCCATCTTTTACCTAGCTCGTACTTGGTGCCGGGTGCTGTGCTGGGCTGAGCTGGCCATGGAGGCTGTCTCATTTCATGGCGATCTTTGAAGGTAAGTGTTGTCCCCAGGAGGCCCCGAGCCGGGAGGATTTGCTCAGGGGTGTGGAGCGTGTTGGGGCTGTGTGTGGAGGCAGGGGTTTAACTGACCAGGCTGCTCTTTCCAAAGATGGGCGCTCCTGTGGACGTGAGCTGTGGATGCCGGCTCCCAGGGTGGGCAGCAGGTCCTTGCAGGGCATCGGGGTGGCCAGGGCCGCTCTCAGGTGTTGGGAGTGGCCAGGGTCGGCCCCCAGGGGAGGCTCACCTCTGTCTGCTCGATGGCTGGAGGCCCTTCCTGCGGAACGGGCCAGCTCTGCGTGGGTGCGGCTGCGAAGGGCCGGGGTCAGAGGGGTTTCTTCGTCTAGTGTAAAGTATTGCCTGGAGGTGACATCCTCCAAATTCTCATCTAGACACAGATATTCTGACAGAATTCTTGTACAGATATTTTCGTTGTAGTCTCCACAGGACATTTGTTCAAGGATTATAAACCTCAGATATTTCGATGGTGTTTCACAAGCAGATTGTGAAGCTGAATAAAACCCAAACTGACCACGGTGGTTCGTTTTCCTTTTTAAATGGCCTCAGCCGTACATAAAATGCCTTCTCCTCGTTCCACGGATTGCAGCGTTAAACTGTAAGTTAGGTCTTTAAAAGTTGCCTTGTATTTTAAAGGACTTTTGATTAGAAACAAAATTTTTCCTACATATAAAAGAACTTGTAATGGTTTTGTGAAGCTGCAGATGTTTCGTAGCCTACAGAAATTTGTCATCTTGAATTCACTACTTATTTATCTTCTTTCTTTCTAGGAGGAATCAAGAAAACACAAGTTTTTAGAACCACTATTTCTCTAAACTTTTCTTTTGTTAAGCATTTCTGATGTCTAATACTCATTTTAGGCAGCTAAAACAATGCCAGATATCCCTTAATAAAGTAGGTGGTTTACATATATGACTTAATTGACCATAACTCACAAATATTATAGATTAGGATTAGAGGCCTACATTTTAGTGCATGATGCTACATTGATGTTGAACTAGTAGCGTTAAAAAAAAAGACCAAAGCCATTTTTGTTAGTAATGTACGCAGAGTGATTTAAATGATACGTTTCCCCCTGCATCTTCTTAGGCTTATACAGTCCGCTTGTTGAACACAGGACTGCTCATTCGTTAACTTCTAAGTGTAGCAAGACAATTATGTATGCTTCTGTGTGGTGGAATAGACAGGAAACAGTTAATTGCTGAGTCTTCTCCTGCACATTAGTCCAACACAAAGCAAGTCTTTGTGGTGCCATTGGGAAAACTAGGGGACTGCCACTGGCATTTTTATTCGAGAAGTGCGGCTTCTTTAAATTTAACTGTAGAAACGCATAGCTATGGGATCGCGAGCATGTGGTGTTCTGTCACGTACCAATTTATCACGAGGGCAAACAGTTTGATGTCAGGCCCTAGATCGTAAAGGAAACTCGTCGTAATTACGTTTCCAGCCTTCAGTGAGTGTTTTACGTGGTACAGCTCTCTGACCCTAAGTGTGTGGTGTAATAGGGGCAGCAGGCCTGTCTCCTGACGTGTGCATGGTTAGTGCTGCCACGGAGGCCACGGGGGACGTTCAGTGCCTGTAATTGATTATAGGCTGGCTGTGAGTTCTCTCCTACGCCGTTCAGAGGGTTACTGTGACTAAGGTATCTTTTAGGCATGGAATGGGTAGATACCCACCCATATTCATACTTTTATTGAGCTTTATTCGTACTTTTATTGAGCTTTAATAGCTTTATTGAGATACAGTCCACATACCAATTAACCTATTTATTTTCTTTTTTAATCCTCACCTGAGGATGTGCTTATTGATTTTTAGAGCGAGGAAGAGAGAAACACCAACTAATTGCCTCCTGTATGCGCCCCGAGTAGCGGTTGGATCCACAGCCTAGGTGTATGCCTTGACCAGGAATCAAACCTGCAACCTTTCGTTGTTGTCGGGATGCTGCTCCAGCCAACTGAGGCACCTGGGCTCAGCTGAAGAGCACAGTTCGTTGGTTCTGAGAATATCCATGGATTGCGCAGCCATCCCCACAGTCAGTTTTAGAGCATCGTCAGCGGTCCCCCAAGAAAACTACCGCCGGTCACTCCTCACAGCCCTTCCCCTTCTGGCCCAGGCCGCGACCAGCAGCTCATCTGCTTTCCGTCTTTGTGGATTTGCCTGTTCGGGGCGTTTCACACAAATGGAATCGTGCAGTGTGCACTATTTTGTGACTGGCTTTCACTCAGCGTAACACTTTCAAGCTTCATCCATGTTGTTGCGTGAGACGGTGCTTCATTCCTGTTCGATGCCCAGTAGCATCCCATTGCATGGGGAGACTGCATTTTATTTACCCAGGTATTCATCGATAGACGTTTGGGTTTCTTCCACTTTTTGACTCTTAAGAATAATATTGCTAAGATCATTCATGTACAGTTTGCGTGTGTGTGTGCGTACACGAGTATGCGTATTTCTCGTTTTTCTTGGCTACAAGTGAGACTGCTGGGTCGTATGGTAACTCCATGTTTAATCTTTCGAGGAGCTGCCAGACCGTTTTCGAGTGACTGCACTCTGGAACATTCACTGTTCCTGCCAGGCGGGTCTGAGCGTCCTAATTCCTCCACTCCCTTCATGACATTCGTTGCTGTCTGTTTTATTTTAGCCATCTTACTGGTTGTGAAGTGGCATCTCATTGTTTTCCATTTTTCTGATGGTTGATGTTGAGCAGTCTTTGTGTGTGCTTGCTGGCGTTCGCCATTTGTATGTCTTTGGACTTTCACACAGTGTTTAATTGTGCTATTTACGTTTTTATTGTATAGAGCTCTTTATATAGTCTAGATCCAGATCCCTTACTAGATACATGATTTGCAAATAATTTCTCCCATTCTGTGGGTTGTCTTTTCACTTTTTGGGTGGTGGTGTTTTTCTTTTTTTAAGTTTTGGTAAAATACAAATCGGTTTACTGTCTTAACCATTTTTAAGTGCACAGTGCAACGGCGTGAAGTGCTGTCGCCGTCCGTGTCCGGGATTCTTGTTGGCCTGGACAACCGAAGCTCACTGATAACTCCTTGTCCCCTCCTGCTTCCATCCCGTCCCCGGTAACCACCCTTCTGCTTTCTGTCTGTCTGAATTGGACCGTTCTAGGCTCCTCACAAGTGGAGTCAGGCAGTATTCACCCTTCTGTGACCGGCTTATTTCCCTTAGCACAGCGTCTTTAGGTAGAGACAGCGTGTAAGAGAATTTCTCCCTTTTTTAGGCTGAGCGATACTCCACTGTATGCACGTACCGCATTTCATTACGTAGTGATCCGTCAGTGGGCACTTGAGGTGCTTCTGGTGTTCGGCTACCTGTTTTCCCCTTTGTTGCTTATGCTTTTGGGGTCACGTCTAGGAAAATATTGCCTGCTCCAAGGTCACAAAGATTTACACTACATTTTCTTCTGACAGTTTAAGGCATTCGTTGGTACGTGTAGGTCTTTGACCTTTTTTATTCTCTCTGGGCCTGCAGCGTGAGGTCCCCTTCATGGTTTGCAGGGGTGGTGGCTCTAAGCTCGCCTTCAGTTGTCAGACCTGTGGTTATGCCGCAGAGTTGGGGCGTGAAGCCTGTTCTCAGGAAGCCCTCTCCCCCACCGCGCCCACCTTCCATGGGTCCCCACGCCCAGCTTCTCCAGGCCCCACAGGATGGAGAACCCGAGCAGACTGTGACAGCGATGACTTTTGTATTCTCTTCATTTCTTCCTTCATCATAACGGCTTCATTCTTTCTCCCTTACCCTCTCAAGTAATTCCCCTGCTCCTCAGCAGCCTCTTTGGGAATGGGCAGTCACACCTGGGGGCGTTGCCTCTTCTGGGCTCCAGGGCTGACCTTGTTGGGCCTAAGGCAGCTTCCCTTCCACTTCAGAAAGTTGAAAGAGTGAAACAAGGGAAACGACAGTGTCGTTGTCCATGCATGTGAGCAGCACTGTACTTCGAGGGGACGATTCTCACACCCTTCGGTTGGTTCCGCGCAGCCCTTAAATGGAGAGCCTTTCCCGGTGTCCGGTGTTGACAGATCGTTTTTGCCTGTTCTCAGGGACAGACAGGAAAGCAGCCGGCTGGCACGCAGGTTGTCTGTATCATCGGGGACCCGCAGGGTCTCACTTGCCCTGGCTGTTTCGGGACACAGCACTGGATGTCCTAGAACCAGCTGCCCCGTGTTTTGGCAGGTGTGGGGTTCCTGGTTTAGCTCATTACATTTTAAACCTCCTTCCCTTATTTTTTCGAGGTGAAAGGTAGAAGATACTATCATGTCTTTAAAAAGTGGCGAGCATTACTTAGTCTGTTAAAAATACTACACGTGATGTAGCTAGAAGTTCTTACCCTACCACACGCTAATGGGCGTGAGTGCCGAGCAGGAGGAAAGCGCACACCAGCTGCGTGTTCTGACCCCCAGTTCCCGTCTGCCTGCTAGGTCCTCTGGTTTCGGAATGATGTGCACTCGTTCGGCACCCCGAGCCCTGCCTCTGTGGCTTCCCCCTAAAGAAGCCGGCACTCTGGCAGGGGCCACCTGCAGCCGGCGCCCCACGGGGAGGCTGGGCTGCCCGGTGGTCTCCTCCCAGGTTTTAGCCAGGCCCACAGCCAGGTGGGTGGAAGGAGGCCCTTCCGATATTTATGGGCTGTGAATGAAGGGGAGGCAGTTCGGAGCCTGTCGTCACAGGCATCTCCAGTCATGATGGTCCAACGGTAGTTCTCTACACTTGGAACTTACATACGGAGCTTTTGTGGTGTGCAAGGCTGGCATATAGAGATGAGGCTGTTGCACGTGGGGGCGTGGTGTGACGCAGGCGATTTCATTCCCAAGGTGCACTTGTGATGAACGCGGTGCGCCATGGCTGGCCTCTCAGAGCATCTCCAATTGCTGCGTGGGAACTTGGGAGAGGCGAGTCTGTTTCAGGGGAGGCAGCTGGGGACGGCTTTGGGGGTGTGGGGGTAATGACCCTGAGCACTGTGCTGTGTCACCCAGCTCACAGAGCATGCTCCTGCTCCCACCTCGGTGAACTGGAACCTCAGCCTCCGCGCCGGTTCCCGTGAGCACCCCGTCAGTAGGTGGCCAGAATCCCCACTTTGCAGACAAGGAACTGGGCTATTAACCGAGCAGTGAGTATGCACAGCTGGTTGGAGTGTTGTCCTGATACGCCAAGGTTGCGGGTTCAATCCCTGGTCAGGGCACACACAGGAATCAACCGGTGAATGCATAAATTAGTGGGACAACGAATCAGTGTTGTTCCCTAGTTGTCTCTAAAATCAATAAGTTAAAACGAAATTTAGCCCTGACCTGTGTAGCCCCGTTGGTAGGGCGAATCACAAAGTGAAAAGGTTGTGGGTTTGATTCATGGTTCGGGCACACGCCTGGGCTGCGGGTTCGCTCCCTAGTCAGGTGCGCATGAGAGGCCACCAGTTGATGTTTCTCTCCCTCGTATTGGTGTTTCTCTCCCTTTTGTTCCCTCTCCCTTCCCCTCTAAAAAGAAATAAATACAATCTTTAAACTGTAAAAAGGTAAGTTTTGACATCATGTATGCAAGTGTGAAACATTACCACCATCAGGGTAACGAACACCCACGGCCGTGAAAGGCCGATCCATGCTCCTCGAAGGGTGTTTTCCCCAGCAGATGAGCTTAGAGAGCAACGTGAAGAGCTTCCGTACAACCTTTGTTCAGGTTCACGTGTTTTTAACAATGCCATGTTTGCTTGCATTCTTATGTAAGAGATCTGTCCAGAAAGTACTATGAAAAATTGAGCCATTTATTGAGGAAGATGCAAGACGCAAGAAACATTGTACACAGGACAGTGATGCCTCAGTCCCCTGCAGAGTAGGCACCTTGGGACCTCACATGGTTCTCCCAGTCGCCATCAGCTGATCTGTTGTCTTTTCTTGAATCTTATCAATGGTCTGAAATCTCTTTCCTTTTAAAGGTGATTTTAGTCTTGGGAAAAGCCAGAAGCCACAGGGTGCCCGATCTGGGCTGTAGGGGGGCTGAGTCACCTGGGTGATTTTGTGTTTTGCCAAAAACACTCCGCATGAGATGTGATGCATGAGTGGACACGTCATCATGATGAAGCTGCCAATCACCAGTTGCCCATAGCTGTGGCCTTCTGAATCATCCAGGTAGTTTCTGAAGAGGAATGTTAAGCTTCATGCAAAATTTGATAACAGATTCGTTACTCTACTCGATCAGTCATTTTGCATGTGATGACTGCACAGTGCACATGCTTACTCCTCTACATGCGTCTACCTCCCCCACTAACTAGTACTGTGAAGTAGTCATTGTTCACACATGTGCATTCCAGCCGCCTTCGCTTGGCTGCCAGGTCACATGAATCAGGTGCAAACGAATCTCTTTATATTAACAGTGGCTGGACTTTTTCCAGACAGACCTCATATACATGCATGTGTATGTGTGAATTTATATAGACATCCATTTATACACACGTTTTTCCTCAGCATGTTCAAGAGTAGCTGATAGAAGTGGTCTTGCTTTCCTTATTCTTTAATTTTTTTCTTTCTCTAAAAGATTTTTTAAAAAAAGTTTTTTAGAAAGAGAGGGAGAGAAAAATCGATGTGAGAGAGAAACATTGATCGGTTGCCTCCTGCACGCCCCCAACTGGAGACCTGGCCAGGAATCAACCTGTGTGACCTTTCAGTGTGCAGGCAGATAGATGCTCACTCCACTGAGTCACACCAGCCCGGGCTTATTCTTTAATGTTGTCAGTGTATAGTCCCAAATATCGGGTCACGTCTTGTGTGTGCATGGCACAGCTGCCACATTCGGGAAGCTGACCCTTCGTGCAGCGTCTTTCACTCCAGGTCCCGTTCTGTCAGCTTCCCAGGAATGTCCTTAATGGCAGCGTTCCTCTCCTCCTGGTAGAGGATCCAGTGCAGAGCCGCACAATGCATTCACAGTCTCACCTTTGTTGAGTCTTTTTTGATGAGAGCAGTTCCTCAGCGTTCACCTTTGATGCAGTTGCCAATCTGGAAGAAGACAGAGCAGCTATTGCACAGTGTCAGGAGGTGTTTGAGCCGGTGCGTGGGGGTAGGACCCATCTAGGCTTGGGGATAATGAACAGGTGTGAGAGGGGTGGGGTGTGGGGGCGGCACTGAGAAAATTGCTGGGCTGTGGGCGGAGCTGGAGAAGAGTGCGGGTGACTGCTGGGCTCTGACGCTCACGATCTGGAAAAGTACAGCAGGAAAGGGGAGGGAAGAATAAAGAAAACCTGGTGGAGGGCACTTGCATGTCCCTGCGTTATGTATACGCACATTTCTGAATTCTTGCTGGACATCACCAAACCTCTGGCGGCAGCTGTTGGAAAGAGGTGGTGACATTTTGGAAGCTTTGGGTCTGTGGTCCCAGGAAGTTCTCCGCCTTGTTGACTGTGAAGCCACCGTTGAGCACAAGTTGATGGCTGGGGCCCTTGCACTGCAGGTGGAGATCTGTCCTCTGGTTTTAAGGAATCAGGCTGATGCCCACTTGGGCAGAGTCTTTAGAAACAGTGTTAGGGTTTCAGTTTTGTAACATTTATCACTTATATTAAATGGCCTAAGGTTGGTTATCTTACTTGGTGCCTTTCTTGGGAGATTTGGGAATGTTGTACCCTTTCAAGTTTTTACAGTGTTTTACGTAGCAGGATTAGCTACAAATGTGCCCTATTACCGGAATGTCTGCTGGCTAGGCTTTTTTAAAAAAAATTCCATCTCAGTAGAATATATGGCAGAACAGGTATTTTCTAAAACAGTCTCAGGTTTTAAAGCTGAGAGGAGTGACGGTGCAGAAGGCTTTCTCCCTGGTCCCTGGCCGGTATGTCATGTAAGCTCTCCTCCTCGTTCACTTGTGGCATCTGTAAAATGGAGACGACAGCCCACGCTGGCCATGATCGCTTTTCACGGCGGGTGGGCGGGCACGCGTCACCTTCAGGGGGTCAGAGGAGGGGGTCAGCTCGGCGCTGTGCCTCCAGGAGCGGTGTTTCCCCTGTGATTTGCACCCACACTGTGCCTTACGTGGAATCACCACAGGGTCATACGGACACTTTCTCCCTCTTTGCGAAAAGTTGAACCATCTTTTTAATTGGGTCTAAGCTGATGGGGATTTAAGTATTATAAACTCTTTTATAGAATTTTCTATGGGGCCACATATGGAATGTTTGCTCTGATGTGGACACTTACTAAACACCACTCAGAATCGGCTGGATTTCATGTTATTTAGGGGGAAGGAGACCCCTGGAGTTAAGAGTTTTGGGAGGACACATGTTGTACTTAGTGCGTGTGTGTCGTGTCTGGTTAGTTCAAGGTCACAGTGTATCGGTGCCCCGCGTTTGTGGCAGGCACGGTGGTGCCTTCATTTCCTGTTTTGGTTTGAATCAGGAAACTTAATTATATTTTGTGTTTTCTTCTAATTCTGTCTGGTAAATACCATTGCATTACCACTTTAAGCAGCTTTTCATAATCCACTTTATCACAGTAAGTAGTACTTTTCATAATAATTTCTACTCCAATCTACCCAATTAAAACTTTATTTATTTTTTTAAAGATATTTTTTAATTATTTCTAGACAGAGGGGAAGGAAGGGCAAAAGAGAGGGAGAGAAATGTCAATGTGTGGTTACCTCATACATGCCTCCCACGGAGACCTGGCCTGCAACCCAGGCATGTGCCCGGACTGGGAATTGAACCAATGACCCTTTGGTCCGCAGGCCTGCGCTCAATCCACTGAGTCACACCAGCCAGGGCCCAGTGAAAACTTTACATATTACGAGACTTTTTGTTCCTTTCAAATAATATTTGAAACCATACTTTGTGATTGGTTGGCAGAGTGCTTTGGAATATAAACACAAATCTTCAATGCTGATGAAGGTTCTCCCTAACGGAGCGCCAGAAGCATTCTTTGTCACATACATTAAAAACTGCACGCTTAGCTGTTGGTGAGATAGTTACTTCCATTCCTGTGGCAATCTCATTGGGAGTTACAATCACATGTTCCTTTACACGTTTACAAGAAATGAGATTGGATGAGGAGAGTGGGTAATGCCATACGCTTGGGAGATTTCCGAAAGTAACGTGGAGCATAGTTTATAAACTTTAAAAAGTTTGATGCTCACACCCAGCGTGCGCCTTGCCCTGTGCCTGGTGACCACTGCGTAATTCCCCGTGAGGTTGTTGCTCCGGCCCTGTGACGCCTGGCGCCTCCTCCGATCAGGGAGCCGTTCCCGTAGCGCACCGCAGACCAGACCTGGAGTTTTACAGGCGATAGGATAAGGTGGGTGATACCTGCTAAATGATACTTGGTTCCTGTTCTTTTATGGTATCATGTTGAGATGTTCTAAAGGAAAGCATCACTGTAGGTTCTGGCAAATTTTTATGAAGCTCCTATAGTATAGTATTTTTTGATGATCGTAGGAAGTGAAACATCGAGTTCATGAGTGATGCATCTTTGCAGTAATAGCGTTTGCAATGGCTTCGATCACACTAGTGGCCTGTTTCAAGCACAGTGGGGCTTTAATTTCTGCTGATCAGCTGTTGAACTTTAAATTTTATCTTAAAAAAATTTTATTGATTGATTTGAGAGAGACATCAATCTGTTGTTCCACTAATTTATGCATTCATTGGTTAATTCTAATATGTGCCGTGACCAGGGATTGAACCTGTAACCTTGGTGTATCAAAATGCCACTCTAAGCAGCTGAGTTACCCAGCCAGGACCATTCCATTTAATCTTGATTTTTAACTCAGCATTCTAACTTTTCAGTGTAATTTAATTCTATTTTTGATTTCCTTGCTTTTTCTCATTTTGCTTTTCGTCATCAGTGAGTGTGCTGGTCTGCCTTCTGGGTATTCCAGGGCACACAGAGATGTGCCTTCAGGATAAAAAAGGTTTATTAATAACAGTCAGCAGCAGCTGTTACTTAAAAAAGTCTCCTTTCCTGGAGTAGCCCAGCAGTGGGTTATGTCTTTATGGTTGTATTTTTGATGGTTGGTGAGATGTATTTCAATATAAAGATTGTGATATTTTTCAGAAGTCAGTTTCCCTTTTACCTATATTTTACTGTTTTTAAAATTTTCCACTGGAGGATTAGAGGAAGGGTGAGTAACTGCAAATTAGGTTGTTTTGCTTTAGTTACTTTTGATAAAGGGTATTCTTTCAGCTGGGAGTTTAACTGTGTAACTGTTAAGTGTTAGATCTGTAAAGGCGGAGGAGACGATCAGCGTGGACTTACACCTTTGGATGCAACTCTGGAAGCAGATCTGCTCTGGGCGTCGTCATCCCGTCCCCCCCCCCCCCATCCCCACCCCACAGAAGTTTCTCAGTGAGCACCCTCCTCCTCCTCCTCCGTCTCCGTGCTCGCTTCCACCTCTAGTCCTTTTTCGGGAACGGGCAAAATAGGAGGAAACTGGAAAATAGTTTTTAAAGGATTGAGAGTTACCAGTAGCAATAACAGAGAGCCGACTTTTTTTAACGGGCACGTCGTGTGTGAGGCACGGAGCTGCACACTTTCCGCGCCCAACCTTTCACGGTCTCAGCAGTCCCGAGACAGCTGCCTGCTGTGGACTCGGTCTCGCAGTTGGGCGAGCGGGCTCAGGAAATGGTGGGGTTGTGTGGAGCTGGCGGAAGGCTTGGCGCCCTTGGTGTAGTTCCCTGTCTCGGGACAGGCGGGCTTGCCTTGGCCAGCAAAGAGCTGCCCGGGTGAGCAGGCGCTGGAGGGAGGGGTGTGCGTTGAGACTCAGCCAGTTCAGTCAGGGTCTTTATCTTTTTCTTTTGAAATCAACATTTCTTCTGCACGTCCAGCTCTCTCTTCACAGTTACGAAATTTGAGATTTTCATTTTAGAATGGAGAATAAGTCTTTAATATATAGGCTTTCAAATAAGAGAAATGTCAAGCTCATTAGTAAGGACAAATTATACAAATCTGACATAATACTGTGCACAAGTAATTATATATTGCCGAACAATAACATTAATCCACCAAATACCTTTTGAGGAGCCTCAGACAGGTGCAGACGACCACCTGTCTTGCAGAGCACTGTAGTAGGGTTCTTTAAGGACTGAGTGGGGAGAGCCCCATATTTGTCCTGTTTGCTGCTGCTGGCATGCCAGTGGGAATAATGGGGAGAAGAATTGAGGTTAAGTTGTAGACAAGCCAGTGAGATAACGGCCTTTTGTTGAGTGCTTATTTTGTGCTGAATGGTAAGGGCATAGCCCGTCTGTATTAGGAAGAGAGTGTTGCTGTTCCCCCTCTCCAAAGTAGAAGTGATGGCCAAGATATTTTAGGTGGATAACAAAGTTAATTAAAAATATCAGTCCAGGTGTCTGTCACTAAGGCTCGTAGTTCACCTTTCTCGTGCTGGTCTCTGATGGGTGACACCGGCTCTCCTCGCTGCCTTCACCCGCCACCAGAACCTCACCCTGCGACATGGGGCACAGCTCTCGGGAGCCTGGAAGAAGGAAGAGTGTCCATTTTATTACGAATTGGGTTTTATACACATACATTTAAAGCTCTTAAACCTTGAAGGACTCTGGAAGGAATAAACAAAAGTGCACACGTCCCTTTGGCAGGCAGGTCCCGTGTTGGTTTCTGCCTTGCCCACACAAGCATGAGGCCGAAGTAAGTGGTGTGTGATTCGTTCAGCGGGCTCGTGTGTGAGAGCTAGACTTCGTCACTTCTCCTTCATTATGTCCACGGCGTACGCTCCACAGCCTTGCACTCTGTCCAGAGGTTCACCCACACCCCTCTCGTTTGCTGGGCCTGCGAGTGGCAGAGAATGCGGGTGCGTTCGTTGCTGAGGAACTCTGAGGCTGTGGAGACGCTGCTTACGTTTGCGCTTTCTTCGCTCTTTTCCAGCATTGTTCCTTCACTCTTTCTCTCACGTTTTCAGGTCCTGACCTTCGCTGCCCCCACTCCCTTCACTCAGTATATTTTTTTCTTTGGTCCCTTCACCCAGACACAAGTGGGGACGGCGGTGGTGCCGGCCTGCCGCGGCCTGTTGCTGCGGCCCTGTGTTGCCCATGGTTGAACGGGATCCCCCATCTGGCCCCCAAGAAAGGGGCCTTCTGTCTGGTCTTCGCCTTTTCTGTCAAAAGAATTGGAGCTCTGCTGGGATAAGTCACCTTTTCTCTCTTTTTAATCCTCAACATTCTTAATAACCTTTCACTTTTTAAAGTCCCTTAATCGCTGGGATAGACTATTCCCTAAAATACTATTTCTCTTCCTATCATCCCATTTGGGTTCCATGCAGGGATGAATAGTTTTGTGTAATAAAGGTCTGTTCAGTTATTTATATTTAACGTGGCTTGGATTCAGTAAGGTGAGGGGGGCAGGGCGGCTGTCTGTGTGTTTGTGTGTTAGAGTAGGTGTCCAGAGCAGAAGGGATTTGGCCTGGAAAAAAACAGACTTGAAAAACTCAGGATTTGACCAGTGTTTACTCTAAGAATCTACCACCACCACCGAATCAAAGTTGGCCCCGAGGGCGAGTTGCTGCTTTCTTCACCTGCTCCCACTGCAGACTGCCTGGTAGTGCTGGTTTATTCTTTTCATTGTGTGGGGTCTCCTTTTTAGGTCTTACCTCTGTGGTGTTTCTTCGCCCCAGCAGCCCCCCCAGCTCAGCACGGAGACAAAGCTTCCCCTTCCCTCTGTGTTTCAGCCTGGCCCCGCCCCTGTGCTGGCTGCTCACTCTTAACCTCCTGCAACAAATAACCTTCCTCCTCACGGCCAGGCCGTGCCACCAGGCGAGTCCCCGTCAGGAAGCCAGCCACCTTTCTGCTGCGCCTGCCTGTGCCTGGACTGCAGACGGGGGCCTTCCCCACCTGTAGTTCGCCCTCTGCTGAACCTCTTCATCTGAAATTCTCGCCCCAGCCTCTTCACCAGGTTCTATTGTCTCATCCTAAAGACTCATTTCCTCTGCAGAACCTTCTAGAGCTGCCTGTTTTGATTCTTTTTGTCAACATTTCCATCACTCTCCTTCATTTGTCTTCAAGCATTTGCCCGTCTGCGGAGCGCTCCGACTTGGTTTTCTGTTGTGTGGGCAGTATTCTCGTCTCAGTGTGGTCCGCTAAAGATATTTGTGTTCCATGTAAGTAAATAGTACAAATAACTTGAAAGCAGTGGGATTCAGGAAGACCTTTTCCCTTTCCTTCCCCATGCAACAGAGTTCGATCAGCAAATCGTCACCTTCAAAATGTGTCCAGATTCCCTTGCACTTCCCCCTCCTCTCCGGCGACCACTGGCTGGAGCCGCAGGATTTCCCGCCTGCCGATTGCAGGATCTGCTAAGTGGTTCCTTGCTTTGGCCTTTTGCGCCCTTCAGCCTGCTGCCTGCTGGGCCTGAGCGTTTCTCTGCTGAGAATTCCCCCACCCAGCCCCTGGCCACCCCCCACTCCCCTGTCCTTCAGCTGTTTCTCTGACCTCTTCCGACCTCTTCTTCCTGTTCTCTGGCCTGTTCTCTGGCCGCACTGAGGCCCCTGCAGGCCAGCACCCTCCTTCCTGCCTTGGGGCTTTGGCACCACATTGGCCTCTGTTTGGAAGGCTCTCCTCCGGGTGTGTGAGTGGCTGACGGCCTCCACCTCACCTCCTGTGAGCCTGTGTCACCTCTCTGCGGGGCCTTCCTCATCCCCAGTGCACTGCAGCCACCCTCCTTTCTGCTCGGTTGCTCTTCCTAGCGCACTGGTCGCCCCCTGGCCTCACAGCTCCGCCTGCCGTCCCCCCTCTAGAGCCTGGGCTCCACAGGGGCAGCGCTGGTCTGTTTGGGTCATTCCTTTGCACCCACGACTCAGTAGGCACCCAGCAGCAGGCTCCCAGCCAGTGCTTGTTGCCTGAACCCGCTTTTCCTGCCCCTCTGAGTTTGGTCACCTCGCGCTTTCTCCCTTCCAGGGGGGCGGGGTGGTCACCGGGAACCTCCTCCTGTTCTGTCTCATGACGGCTTGGAGCTCCAGAAACGCCTTTTGTAACTGCTGCTGATTGGTCTGCTACCTACTTAAAAATGGTCTTCAAACGAGGATGGAATGAGGTCCCCGGGAGAACCTGCGTAACAGAGTGTGCTCAGCGACCGACCTTGGTTTCTGCGAGGGTCAGGTCCAGCAGGCTGTGATGATGGGCCTGTGCTTGTGGATTACCAGTCTGCCGTCACCGTTTTCTTTGGGCCCGGCTTTCTGGTTCACGTTTGTTCCTGTAGCTGAAATGATTTCGGAACAGTGGGGCTGTTGGAAGTCTGGCCACCGAATGACGGGGGTGTTCACCTGTACGCACCTGTTCTTCGCTGGGCCCAGGGCGGGGGTCTTCCACTGACTGAATTCTTCCAGCATCGTTCTCAGCAATAAAACCCCCGACATGTGGGTTTCCCTCTGCTCTTCCTTTTCCTGCTGGGAAAGTGAGGCAGGCTCACGGTACTTTCACGTATTACAATCCCAGCGACCTTGAGGCTTGTAGGCTGCTTTCCGGGTAGCGTGTTCAGATGGATTAAACGCTGGGCCCGTGCATTGCAGGATCGGGCTTTGAAACGGAGGGTCGAGTTCCCAGCAGTGCCGTCGCCTTAGCTCGTAGCTGGCACCTGTCCTGATGGTTGTACGTGCCTAGTGTCAGCGTTTTCAGTCACGGAAGGAGACAGGACCATGGGAACCACGCAGACAGCAAACGGTTCGGCTTTTAGGAGCATGCTGGTGTGGCTGGCAGAGCTGCACGTGACTGCTGGCGCCAGGTTAGTTCCCTGGGGCTTTTCCAACATTTGTCTCCCTGCTGAAGGTTGTTCTTATTCCTAAAACAGAGTGGCCACTGAAATCAGGAACTAGAGCTGCTGGAAAATACCTTTGGAAACCACTGCGGTAGAGAAGAGGTAGCTGCCGCTAGTTCATGTGCTGGGTCGGGCACGACTTCATTTCTGTCTGTTTCTTTTTTTTCCCCTTAAGGAGGAGCTTGATGTACCTTCTCTTCTGTCTGTTAAAGCTCCTTACAAGCTCTGAGAAAAATGGGCCGTGTAATGGGTCCCTCCATGAAGGCCCCACTTGAAAGCCCAGCTGTCCTGTTGGTTGTGATCACAGGACCCGGACACACGATGACACGGCTGGAGAGCCGGGGCGCCCAGCCCGTAGGTCAGGTGGTTCTGCTGTGGCCCGAGCTCCGGTTTGTTCCAGTGACCTGAATGTGCTTCCTCTTTGGGGACCTGCTTCAAATGCAGATGCTAACGCCCCACTAAACTCAACCAAGTGAGAGGCAGGAAATTCGAGGTGATAGAGCCCGAGACGGGGCCGCTCTGGCCCCACACACATCAAGGTCGGAGATCAGAGAGACTGCCATATACAGTAACACCCAAATCGCAGACCGGAGCGAGCTGCTGTTGCTGTGGGAACTGCAACTTTGAAGTTCCAGACTTTGATGTGATTAAACTCCCTGTGTGTGTGTGGAACCCCCCCCCCCCCCCATTAAACACCAAACTGAAAATACAAATTGATTCAGATCGGGGAAGGGTTTGGAGAAGCAGATTGTGAAGGGGGAAGGCCTTTTGCAAAACACACGCAACTTACATCACATCCTTCTGTGTCTGAGGAAGAGAGAGATGGCGGGCCCCTGTGACCCTTTACGCTCCGCTCCTAGCTGCTCCTCTCGCAGACCCCGTCCCCAACGCACATCCCCCCACAGAGAGGACGCTTTGGCTTTGCTCTGTCGCACTCACCCAGGGGGGTCCTGTGGGAGGAATAAGCATGTAGGTGCTTCAGATGCTCCTCCTGACTAAGCCCTCGTACCTGGGAACACCGAGCAAACTTCTTAAAATTGTGGCAGGTAAAGTTTTGTTCTGTGCTCCTGTGTTGCTGATGAAAGAAATATGTGGGGAAAGGGAAAACAGTTTTGGGGTCATTTCTTCTTGTACAGTTACCATTAAAATTTGAGATCAGTTGGTAGAGCAGATTAATTGGTAGACCAGTAACGGAATTGACTTAAGAAAACAAACAAGAAATTTTGTGCCTAGGACTTAACATTTCTTGGCCATTGAAAATGTAGGGTGAAGTTGCTTCTTGAAAGAAGTCTCCTTAGGTATGCTTATACGTGTGTGTGTGTGTGTGTGTATTTGTGTGTGTGTATGTGTGCGTATGTAACATGTATCTCAAGAGTCCCTTCTGGGGTTTTTTCCCGCTGAAGGTTGAAACCTGAGGTGCCATCCTGATAGTTGATTTTAAAGATTCATGGAGAACCTGTGTCGTCTTTTTGCGTCATAAGGAGCATTTCTTGTGATAGCTGAGCGTCTGCTATGTGCTGCGTGCCTGCCACACTCTGCCATTCGAGCTTTGGAGAGCTTCTGGGGGAGGTGGTGAGGCCCAGGTTTTGCCTGTGAGACTTGAGGTACCCGGCTGTGTGACAGTTAATACAGAGAATTGGAACTTCCAGGGACAGCGCCTTCTCTGACTGGCCTCCGAGGGCCTCGCTGGACGCACGCCGGCCTCGGTAGGTCCCGCAGCAGGCAGGGTGGAACCTTGTCCCGTCCCCACCCCCCCGTTTTTAGTTTTACTTTTTTAAACTGTTGATAGCACCGTAGCTGTGATAGCAGGAGGGAGGTAGTGGGGCTGTCAAGAGTGCAGAATTTCTGCCTTTGAAACCTCGCTCGTGCTCGGAAAGGAGGGTGGCAGCATACTGGGGTCAAACTTATCTCTGACTCTCTGTGTTCTTCCCCCACTGCCCCCATTCATGCTCAGGGGCACGAGAAGGGTCGGGGGGGGGGTGGCTCGGCAGGTAAGTCCGTGGGGACTCCTCGCAGGTTGGATGGCCGCTCAGCACCACGTCCCGGGAATGGGGTGGGATGATGGCTTCATTGTCTCACCATGCGTAATAAATCAACGGAGCTGTGGGTTGTTTGTGCTCAGCTGTAGTACTTGCATGGGGAACGTGGGATAAAATTCTGACTTAATTGCTCATTTTCTGAAATACACACTGTACGTAGCTGATACTGGCTACAGTGATGATGGCTCGTTGAAGTGTTTATTTTAAAATGCACAGAATTCACTGTGGCGCAGCTTTGGGTACATTCCGAAGTGGAGTCATCGGGGTCTCTGGAAGCCATACAGTCACAGGGAACGTGTGTAATAGCAAGACGCAGCGCACCGTTCTCTCTCTGCTGCTCCTCACCTGTTCTGGGTCTTCCGGCGGCAGGCACGATGGGTTTTGCAGTCTGTCTGCGGCGTGGATGCCGTTGGTGAGCGTTCCACTTTCCCCCAAACTCTTAGTCGAGAGCTTGTGATAACTAAGACTTGGGGTTCTGGAATGTATGTGTATATTTCTGTAAAAGTAAATGTAGCTTTGTGAAGCCTGGCAGCTTGAACAAATGGCGGGGAGAGATTTTGGCTGTCATTAGCGGCATTCTTATGTGGTTGACAGTTTAAATAAACAGCACTTTATCTTGATGAAGTGAATGCATTTAATTGGTTATCTTGGCCTGCCAGGGTATTTGTTGGTCAGAACCTAATTTTCTTTCTGTTTATATTATTTTTCCTTCCAGAGATTTGTGAGGTATTGTTTTTATAGCTTATATTGAACACATGCTTTTTTAAAAAAAAAAAAATGTGGATTGTCGTGTAGAGCTTTGTTAATAAAAAAATTAAAAATGGTAAGGCGGGATAACGTAGCTATTTCTCTATTTTCCTGTAAAAACAGCCCCAGCGAAGTGAGCCACAATGGGCTGCGATGTGTTTCCTCCATCGGGATGGAAAATACGCCGTTTATTATTTCAGGTCTGACTCGCAGCGAACTTGCTGACACTGGGATGTTTTAAAATCACAGCCACAAGGAGCAGGTTAGGGCAGAGACGGGGACGCTGCGACGGAGGTTACCTGCTTATTACAGTGTTTTACAGCTGGGATGCTGTGGGTTTCCTAAACCTCACACACTAAGTACCCCTTGTCGTGCAGTTATTACTTGCCAGTTTTAGCTGGTGCCAGGCAGACAGATGCCTCATCAGAATTGCCATTTTTAAATTTCCCTGTTACGGACCTCTGCGCTGTTAGCGGCTCTCCCTTTCCTCAGCCTTCCTCCCCACCGGGATGGGCGGCAGCGGCACGTGGGGTTGCAGAGAAAGCCAGTTACAGTGAGTACGATTATCAGATTTGTCCCATGGTAGGAGGTGTGCTTCCTGGTCAGTGCATTAAAACAATAGGACTTAGTAGCAAGTGAAAGTAATTTGGGGGTAAGTGCTCATCCGAGTCATAATATTTTGAAGTTTCAACAGCAGCTGTCATGCAAGCACCAGGTCTCCGCTGGTGTGAGAGTCGCTGCAGGTGCCACTGATACTGCGCCGTGCCGCCGGTTTCCATCGTTGAAATGCTAACTTTCGTGAGAGGCGGTGAAAACGAAACGTGTGCTTCCCCCATTACCCAGGTTTACTAATCCCTTGATTTCCGACTTCCGTCTGTAGGCTCTGGGTTAAGAACCCTTGGCCTTGGGGAATTTTTTTTTTTCCTGAACAATATCTTCAGACATTGGCTTGAATATACTCATATGCGAATCAGGTTTTCCCTGAAGACAGTGCTAATCTACTGATTTTGGTTCAGAAAGCTGGGAGGAATGTTTCACTTGGTTTTCCTTGTCATGTGCTAGCTGACTATTTGCAGACCAGAATGCATAGTCCGCCTTTACTTTTCTGAGGGCATTGCCAGCTGTTGGGCGGTAGAGGAGGTGCCGTGAAACCTGTGGTTCCTGTGGCACTGCACCAGTGGGGACTCGGGTGTTCACGCACAGGTCTGCACCCACACCGGGCACGGAATGCTGTGTACGTGTGGGGACTGCACGCCAGTGGGGACTCGGGTGCTCACGCCCAGGTCTGCACCCGCACCGGGCACGGAATGCTGTGTACGTGTGGGGGGGACTGCATGCCAGTGGGGACTCGGGTGTTCATGCACAGGTGTGTACCCACACCGGGCACGGAATGCTGTGTACGTGTGGGGACTGCACACTTTCAAAAGGAATTATGCCCTTCTCATTTTACATGGCAGGAGAACAAAGGAAGGAAGCAGACTTTACCTTGCCCCAGCAAGGAGAAAGAAGAATAAGCAGTAGGTTCCCTTTCTCCAGATGACTTTATTGCATGTGTTTTGTCATCCAAAGGTAATTTTATTTCAAGTCTGCTGAGCTCAAATATTACCGAAGGTAATGATAATTAAATTGGAGTAGTTTCAACAACAGGGAGCTGTGTGCTGGAGTAAGGAAGTGGCTAAACTGAAGGACATTTACCTTGAGCGGACCTTTAAAGACACAAGGAAATCAGTGCGTCTCATTCTTGCTGAGGGCTTTAAAGCCATTTTTAAGAGCTCTGTGGTGCCTGCACTGGAAGCTGCAGGTAGTCCCCACCCCTCTGCAGGATCCGTCCCAGGAGCTGAAAGTTACCTTTTAATGAAGGAACTGTGACTGGGACAGGACTTGGCTGCTTTGCAGGGAGAAGGCGGCGTCCGTGAGGGGCCGAGAGGGCGCGCTCCACTCCCGCCTTGCCTGACGTCTGACTGTAGTGCCAGTGAGGCGCCCGGGTGACGTTTTCATGTGGGTCATGCTCTGTCTCATCGTGATGTGGCGTCCTGTTCTCTTAGGAAGAGAATTCAAGTAACAGATGGCCTTGAGAGAGGAGTAAGATGGGAATGCAGAAGAAGGTGGTCGCTGCTTTGTTTCACCGGGGCTAGTACTTTCGTGGGCATACAGTGGCGACAAGTGGCCACACTTGGTGTTTTTGACTGGGAGGGTAAGAGGTTGTATCAGTCAGCTTTCGCTGCGTAACAGTCTGAACTCTCAGAGTGGCTTGTGCACCTACAAGCGTTTATTTTCTGCTCACATGAGCTGTGCGAAGCTGCGTGGGGCAGCCCCCTCTGTTTCTCACTGTGAGGCCCAGCCTGGAAAGTAGGTAACTCTCTGTTCTTCTCAGGGTCAGAGGTCAGGTTCCTTTTAAGCCTCCTTCCTGTTAGCGTCAGGTTCAGTAGCATCCCGTTGGACAAAACAAGTCACATGGCCGAGTCCGAAGCCCAGGAGCAGAGAAGTGCACTTCCAGCAGCCAGAGGCCGTGGGAATAACTACATGGGAACAACTGATTAGCAGTTCTGTTGACCACAAATGCCAAACACACGGTAGCAGCCGAAAGAAGCATTTGGTGATGAGATTACGTGGTGCGGCCTTGCTGCCTTTGGCTTTTGTCACTTCCTCCTCACCAGCAGCTGTCTGCGTGACTTTGGGCCGCACTGAACACACCCCAGGGGCAGGAGAGCAGGAAGGAGAATGGCGCTGAGATGCAGGAGGTCTGGAGTGTCCGTTGGCTTCCCCGGCAGGTCCTGTAATTGTCCCTCTGTTTTGGGTCACTTGTTCTGGAGAATGAGGATGCTGGGCTAGTTTGTTGCTGAAGTTCTTTTTATCACTAGAATGGAGATTTCCTTCCCCATCTGTAAATGCAGCTTTCATTTATTGGCCCTGCCAGTCCACCTTCACCGTGCCAAATATCAGAAGGACGTAAAACTTGGAGAACACCGAAGAGCCACAGAAATGAGTTTAGTAGCCAGAAGAGGTCGAATAGTGGGTGAGGGTAAAAGCATTGGGTGTGTAGAGACTTACTCTCCGTGTGTTGTAAATAATGCGGAGCAGTGACTACGGAATGCTGTGTGTGGGGTTGCAGACTCCTCCCGGGGGCCCTAAATTCCCTGCGAGTGGAGATAGCACCTCACTTTGTCTCTCCTCTCCCATCTATCCATCCATCCATCCGTTGGCCTGTCCGTCTATCGTGCCTGGTACAATACCAGCCTCATGGTAGAGTACACTGGGAACAAATGAAGTAAGATGCTTCACCTGGGAAGTTAGGGCATACCTGAGGGTGTCTCCGGGAAGAAGGTGGGCTTCCCTGAGCAGTAACTCAGTGACTGGGGCGGGGAGCTGCCTGCCGCCGGGCATTTGGAACCTTACAGCCGTCCAAGCGTGGCTGCGCTGACCTGATCACCATGTGCTTCAGCTTCTCGCGGCGTCGCTGGTGTGCTGGGCGCTCAGGGTACAGGGCGAGGGCGCACGGTCACTGCCCTCTAGTTTCCCACTTCCTGCAGTTGCAGCACCGTGTGTCTCCTCCTGTAGCAGAATCCTGGACACAGGGTACAGGGGAGACAAGCAGGAGGGACAGGGGCGCCTCCCTGGTGACAAGTTTGAGGGATTAATGGAGAGCCTGTGGGCCAGGGCACAGGATGTTCTGGGAGCCTAACCGCAGCCTCAGAAGGGGGAGGCAGGGCGGGAGGAGACAAAGCTGCCCAGGCAGGTGGGGTTCAGATTCGAGGGCCTTGCCTGATGGAGGAAGAAAGGCACCCGGGAGTTTGGAGCCGGGTCAGGGATGTGATCCGATGTGCTTTCTGAGAAGAGGGCAGTGCGGCTTGGGAAGGGTAGAGGGCTGGGCCGGGGTGGGGGGGGTGGGGGGTCGGGGTACCGGCAAGCAGGGAGTCTGGCTTGGACATTCACTTCCACAGCCTGCCTCAGTCTCCTGGCACCCCGTCTCCTCCCCCCAAAAGAGAGAACTCGAGATGCGGTCAGTTAAAACTTCCTTTTTGTAGGCTGACAGGCGGTGGTATGCTACTTCTGCAATGTTAGTGTTCTTTGAAACAGTCTGTTTCAGGCCAGAGAGCTTCAGGTGACAGGATGGGTGGGGCAGAGTCTCAGTGTCAAGAGGCGATGTGACCTCAGTTTAGTGAATAGTCAGCTTGGTATGTTTGAAACCCCCTTGTGACTAACGTGATAGGTGTTGGGTCTTCAGTTTAGTTTATCTTGCTAACATTTGGGAAAACACTGTTTTTGCAGTGCTTCGGTTAGGGAGACAATGCCTTCCTGTGCGTTCCACTGTGGTGTCACGTAAGAATATCTTTCCTATTGCCCAGGTTTGTTTGCTGGTACTTTTTATTAGTGCTCGGCCCATGTACATATTCTAGATCAGCAGTTTTCAACCATTTTATTTTACGGCACACATAAAGTAAAAAATTCTGCGACACACCAAAAAATATATTGTGTTTTTTGCTGACCTGATGAAAAAAGGTATGACTTAGATGGATTTACAAACAATAAGCGTTAGCTACACTTTTTCCTCCATAGTGACTTTAAAAAATCAGTGCCTATACTTGTATGTAAGGATTTCTAGGACCAAGAATTAACCAGTCAGATGCAACCTTATTATGGGATGTGATTGATAAGATGGAATTCTGTTACATGATCTGTATGTTTATGGTTCGAAACAGGGCATTCACACCAGGATGGCTACTGTTGTGTTGGCTGTTGTCATTGTTTGATTTGACAATGTGATGGAGAGAGGTCAGTGCCCTAAGTAGCCAGGGATCGCATGTTTTAAAGCTTCTTGTGACACACGGGTTGAAACTGCTCTTCTAGATGGTTAGGTTCATACCTACCAGCCTCAGAACACCTGTCAGCTGATACTGAGAGACATCTCTCAGTGGTTCCTGTCGGCAGCACTTCCGGTATAACCTGCGGCATCTTTTCACACACTTCTTGGTCATTTCTGCCAGGCCTGCATCTCTGTCGATCCTCATGGGTGGTGTTCCTCCCCTTGTGCAGTTGATGAGGACACAACACAGCCTCTGCCTGGGCAGGTGAGTGGAGAGACAGGGAAAAGGGGAGTGCCTTGGGTTTGAGGGACCAGAAAGGTCGGTTACATTGGGTTGGGAGCACCAGGAAAAATACGGCCCACGGCTGAAGATGAGCACTGAAGTGCAGGTAGGACCTCAGCAGGGCTGAGGCTGCATTTGGGCCAGCAGGGAAGGGAGTCGGGGTGGTGGGCGCAGCCTGAGCAGGAGGACAGCTTGGGAGAGGGTGGGAGAAGGTGGCGTGTGGCTGGAATTGGGTTACTGGAGCATGTGCGGGAAGGGGAGGCCTTTTCCCCGGGGCCCCTCCCAGACCAGGGAGCAGGGAGAGTAGGGAGTCCCTGAACAGGGAAATGGTTGTGGGCGTGTCCCCGACGGTAATACTGTTAAGGCTTTACACGCCAACGACGACACCATGGACTGCTTGGAGTTGTAACTGAGCATCTGCAGACAGCCGGAGTTATCCTCAAAATATCCTGAAAGATGTCTGCTCGATGTTTGAGCAGAGAATGCGGTGATGTGATTGGGCAGTGGATTTTCAGTGTTACTGTTCTGTGTAGTCACCCACTCCTGCAGACACGTACTGCTGGCTTTTACTATTGACCTTTTCCACAGCGTGCGGTTTGCTGGTTGTAAGTGAGGACAGAACGATAGTTGATGATAAAAGTATTAATTACCACTGGAAAATTTGAGTTGCCAGTATTTTCCACCTAAAAGCATGTTAAAAGGAATTAACATAATTTATTTTCCTGGGGATGCCTGTTTCTGTACAATTACAAACTGAGAGTGTACATTTCAGTTTTAAAAAGTGTTACATCACATTTGTTTTTTTAGTAAGTAATGAAGAACATTCTGCCTAGCTTTGTTTACTAAAGTAAATCAGGAACTATGTACCAGCTTTTAAACTGTGGAAACAGATCTCAGGTTTCTGTGGCATTCAACACATGAGATTATTCAGAGCAAAACCTGCATTTCCGAAGCAGTTTAAGAACTAAGGGAAAGGCTTTGTGTCAAATAGGAAATAATTAGACTTTAGAAAGAAGGAGTTAACTTATAGCTGTTTTTGTTCTCTGTGATGTTAAATAAATACACTTTTGGTTTCTGTCTGGAAAGAAAACATCTTAACGTAGCGGCGTGTGGTTTGCTCTACATAGGACTGTTTTCAGGGATGGTGTCGATACTTACAAGTCAGTGGCGGATGCAGAGCTGGCTGCTGTCGAGGCAACATCGCATGCTACGGCATTTTCAAAGAAGAAAGCTTCCAGTAGAGAAAGGCTTGCGGTGTTGAAGTAGCGTTGCCTTTTAGTCATCTCCAGCCTTGATTTTGTGTTTGTCTTTTTATCGATGGTGGGGCCTTGGTGTCCTTGCCTGGTATTGGTATGACTGTGGGCTGAAGGCGTCTGAATCGATCCCAGTGTAAGTGTGGAGAACGCAAGGGAAGCTAAGCATGCTGAGAGAACTGCGTACAGACCGCAGCATGGATGCCAAAGCCCAGGAGAACTAAAATGCTCTGGTGTCGAGTTAATTATGATAATTGATAGTTACGTGCGGTCACATGTGCACAGTCATCCTCCTGCACCTACATATACGTACAGAATATCACTCTTCAGGTTTTCCAGAAGATAAACATGTAGGAACAAGAAACATTGAACTCTTAGGCACTTAAAGTGTTAATGTTAGTGCTTCTTGAGTGGCAAGTCCTTTTTATCCTTCAGTGGAAGTTGAAACAATTCACCACATCACATTCAACATCAGTCAAACATAATACAACACCCTCCCTGCAGCCTTCCCTTCTGGCACACTCATGCTCGGGGCAGTCTTGGCAGCCACGCTGGCGTCTGCTGGAGCAGCTCTCCCAGCTGACAGTCGCGCCACCAGCCCCCCTGCTCGCCAACCTGGCTCTCTGCGTTCTCCCCATGAAGTGAGTGCCCTGCGAGGCGCTTGGGCAGCCTGAGCTGCCTCCGGTGTGCCAGTGGGGTTTGTATTTCTCTTGGATCAGTGGTTTTATTTTGGACACGTTTCTGCGGTTGTACTTATTTTCCTGATTAATAACTAAGTAGTAAGTGAACCCATTGAACCCATTAAACACTAGTGACATAATTATCTATAGGAAAACTAAATTGAACACTTTGAAAGACTTAAGTGGCCCTACACACGATTGGGGGGAAGCGTGGAGGATCCGTAGTTGGGTCACTCTGCAGTGATTAGGAGGGCTCGCCTGCATTCTGGAGTCAGAATTTGAAATCTTCGGTGACGCTGCACTGTGAGTTTATAAGAGAGACTAGCAGTCCAGCCATGGGACCTGGCCTCGAAGGAAAGGTTTTACCTTACCTGAAGCAGATTTATATACACCTTTTTAAGGTGAATGGTAAAGGACTGTGCATCATTTAAAAATACTCTGTGATTTTAACTTCCTTTTTGGTTACTTGGCCAGTTCGGGTTTGGTCTGATTCGGATGAGATTGGCCTGGATTGGATGAAACAGTAAGCATGCTTCGACCTACCTGTTGCTGACATTACGAACCCTGACTGCCGAAAGGCACATCTAACCCACTTTATTGGGGATAAAAATGGTTTCTGCTCCTTACCTTATATCAAAATTATAGATGGAGCTTAGGCATGTGCTGGGAGAAGTCTACCATGCAAACAAACAGCATAGGCATGGCAAAAAGTCGGGAGACTTAAGGTTTATTGTCAGTACTTTCCGTTCAAACCAGGGAAATGGCCCTCACAGTGGAACAGCCGCTGAGCGACCCAGGAGGCAGTGGATGGTGAGTTCGCGCGTGTGGGCTGCGCTTGTGTGTGTGGTGTTCGCGTTTGTTCTTACTCATCCCACAGCAAGGTCTCGGTTAGGACCTTGAACTCTATGCTGACTTTATGGTGGTGTGAGTAACGTAGTGAATATTTTCCTTACCAAATAAAGAGCTGGGCAGTGGGGCCTCTTCGTTTGGCATCTGGGACCATCTTTCACTTGTCACCTAGAAAGGATGCGGTCTTCACCCGCTTCCGAATCGCTGGCCCAAGTCTCGGAAATGGCTGGCACTTGGTGGCCAAAGGTGGAGTGACAGGGGCTGTGTCAGTCATGCCAGCTGATGGCATTCGGAGTGTTGGGGTGGAATTAAAAGGGCATTCTTAATAAAATCTAAGTGATTTTACGTAGAATAGAAAAACGTAAGCATTAAAGACCTATAGGGCAATTGAAGATCAGTCTCTCACCATGGGTGTTTGAAATAATCTTTATATTGCTTTTGAATTAATTTATAGTGTTTTACAGGCATCATGTACATTGTTCATGCCTCTTCCCCATCCTCTACATGTAATCCCCAGGGGGTCTGTGTTAATGAGTTTCATGTTTTTTTCCTGTCCTCCAAAAGTGAAGTGAGACTGGGGAGAAAGAGAAGGGAAGCCTTTCGGATTGCCTTTGAAACCTTTTGTTTATCTCAGCTACACTTACTCCTTTAACAAATTTCTCTGTGCAGCGGCTTGGTTTTTTTGCAGAGGGCTGATTTAAATGCCAGAGAACATACTCATACTCACTGTGCCTTGATTTCTCACATCCCCATCTCTTCGCTCGGACTCCTCCGAAAGTGAGGGAGAGGACGCGTGACCTACCTGCAGTGAAGGCGTAGGTTGGTTATTTCATTTGTGGTTCGTAAAAACAAGGTTTTAAAGCTTTTATTAAAATTGTTCCTACCATGATGGAACTAAAAATAAACTCAAAAGAAAACCAGATGCTTATATTTCTTGTGAAGGTTTATGTCAGTTTTCCTGTGTATGATTTCAGCCAGTGCCTCTTGGCTCTGAGAGCTATGTATATATAATTTCATTACTAACAGTAACATATGTAGCTCTATAGAGTTCCAGTTACCTTATTTTGAAATCTCTAATATTTGAAATGTAGATAGGTCTTCTGTGGATTTTTTTTTGTTTTTGTTTTTTTAAGATAACAAGTTTGAACTCAGGATCTTTGGTGATATTTCAAAGTATTTATCAAATAAAGTCGTTACAGATAAAACTGTGCTTGTACAAAGGTATGTTTAGTTACTGCTCTTTTTTCCAAAAGAATAGCAAAGCAAGAATAACATCTTTGAAAACATGTATGAAAAGTGCGGTCTGAGAAGAACCATCTCACCATGGAGAATTTTAACAGGAATTCCAAGTCAAATCATAGTGCAGTGTCCATGCACAGTGTCGGGCAGCTTAGTGGGTTGATTTGTTCAGATTTGCTAGAATTGATGAGAGCAAATTTGACTCTAAATTAAAAAATACGATCATCAAAGAAAATCTGAAAAATAGGAAAAGTCAGCTACATTGGTCTTTTCCTTCCAGTGTCATTGACACGGCCGACGTCACTGTGCACATTTAAGACGTACAGCGTGAGGTTTGATTTACGTATCATGAAATGGTTACCACAGCAGGTTCAGCTAACAGCCATCTTTTCAGCCCTGTTTCTTTAAAGAAAGAAAGCTTACGGTTTTATCAGTGCTTCCATGTCCTTTTCTGTGTATCGTCTTTTAAAAATCAATGCTTAATGCCATTTACAGAACTTGCCAATTTTGCTTTTTATTAATAGAGTGCATTCAATCGGGGAATAATCACAAGTAGGATCATTGGCACCACAGCCGGAAGTGACATGAGCTGGTAAAAACTAGCCCCAAATTAAAGCTAAATTCCTCTTTCAATATTATCGTCATCACTAAGAAAAAACAGTCATGCTTCATCCTAAGGGTTCTCATGTAATGACCCCCAAAGACTGGGTTTCAGCCAATTCAGCACTTGTCATGTGGTGGGCGTTACAGCCTGGGGATGGGGGAGGTGAGTACAGAGGAGAGAAAGGGCAGCGTTAGAGTCTCGGCCCCTGGGCCAGTGTGATGCACACGCTGGACCCACCGGATGCTGCTTCCGAATCCTGTCATTGCCCAGGCATTTACCTCAGGTTTTCTGTTTCTCTTTCTCTCAGCATTTGTTTGTAATGAGTTTCTTAAGGAAGGACTACTGTGGATTGTTGTTGATTATTTAGAATTTACGATCATTAGGAGAATAAATAAAAGTCTTTAAGATCCAGTTTGGACAGAAATTTGAATGTCCGGTACAGGGGAATGCCTTTAAATTGTCATCGATGAAAGACAATTTATGTTAGAGTCTTGAATAGGAAAAGCACTTCTTAGGAGTAACCGGATGGGTTGGCGGAAGCTCCATCAACTCTTCCAGAGCACTAGGCTCCTGGTTAGCCTCCCCCAACACGGGTTCCTAGTGTAGCCTACCCAGACAGCGATTTGCAAAGTAATGCCTCGGTGGTGCTAGAAAGAGCTACTGAAGCTTCTGAAGTTACCTTGTATTTTCTTGGAGAATCTGATTCAGCATTTACAGTGGTTGTACCTGTAAACAATGTCTGTACTGTTAATTGTTAAAAATTTTACTTTCTATTCACTTTATTGGGGTGAGACTGGTTGACAACTCTCTACAGGTTTCAGGTGCACAGTTCTGCAGCGTACCGCTGCACACTGTATTGTGTGCTCACCACTGCAAGTCACGTCTCCTTCCATCACCATTTACCCCGCCCGTGTCCTCCTCCGCCCCTCTCCCCACCCCCCTTGCCAGTCAGCTCATTGTCCACGAGCTTCTTTCTCTCTTTTTTGCTTCACTCCTTCCGTGCCTGCCCCAGCCCAGCCCTCCACCCTGCCCCCAGTGGTCAGGCAGCCTGCTGTCTGTGAGTCTGTCTCTGTTGGAAAGAGTGTCTTTGACTTGAATGCCTGTTGGAGGAGGACCTTTTGGTTTTTATCCTGCTCCTGTTCCTGGTCCCTTTCTGCGTACTCTTTTTTCTTAATTTGTATGGGTGTTCAGCAAGGTTCAGGCCCGTACTTCATGCTGTCTCTTGTGGTCTCCTCTCCCCTCCCTGGTTTCAGCTGGTTACTTTGCCTCAAACTTTGGTTTCCAGAGTCCCATTTAGTAAGTTACTGCTGTCTGGTTCTTCACCCTCTGTATCTACATCTTCTCTTTTCTCCTGAGCTGTAGTCTTACTTTGCCAACTAGCGGGTGACCAAAGCAGCCATCTCCCTGTTACCCTCCTCCCTGAAAGTGGCTTTCCCTCCTGACCGCATTGTGTTTGAATAGCACTGCCCCGCCTGTCTGCCCCGCCTGACCGCCCCGCAGCCCACCCTTTCAGCATTCTCCTCCTGGAGCTGCGGAGGGACCACCTCCACGTCAGCCTCCTCTGTGGGGCCGCAGGTCCAGGCTCCCTTGGAGTCTGGCCTCTCCCCCTTTCCCATGGCCCTCGCTGGCCCACACCTGGATCCCTGCCTGAGCTTGCCTCCAGGTCCTCCTTTGTTCTACTCTGGGCAAGCTGTGCGGTCGAATTCCTTGACATGCCACTTTAGTTACATCATTCTCCTTAACACCTTCAGACACTCTTCCCTGAAAAGCCCTTCAGCTGCCTTTGCGACAAGTTCTCCCCCCAGCCTGCCTTGCATGCTCTAAGGCCCTCTCCTCCCTCCCTGGGTCCTTGACTCATTCTGGTCCCTCTGTCTGTGCGGATTCTCTAGGTGGAAGGATTCAATGAAAGAAGCCAGGCTCAGAAAGGTACATCTTCCACAATTCCGTGTGTAAGAATCGGAGTAAGCGAGCTAAACTAGGGTCCGAGCTGGGAGTCAGAGCAGCCGTTACCGTAGGCGTGGGGCATGGGAGAGCCTCCTGCCCGCTGCTGCACAGGAGCGGGGTGGCGGTTCCACGGAGGACACAGGTTAAAAATGCATCCAGCCATGCCCAGCAGATCTTGGCTGTTGGCTCTACCTAAGTTAAGCGGCAGTGACTCGGACTAAGTCAGTGCCACTTACAAGGCTCAAATGTGGCGTGATATTTATAAAAGGCGGAGTGTGAGGTCTGGCAATGGGGGGGATCCCATCTCTTTCCTTAGATGAAAGCAGCCCTTCTCACTGTGAATTATACAGTAGATATTCCCCAGCAAGACGAATTTTCAAATACTTTGGCCTTGGAGACAGTGTGTGTTAATGTTTTCCACTCGAATCTTATTGCCATGTTTATTGCTGAGTTGTTATTGTTGATTTAACGTGGGTACCTGCTTTTATTTCATTTGTAGTGTACATTAAAAGAAACCGTTTTATTTATTTTTAGAGAGGGGCAGGAAGGGAGGAAGAAAGAGGGAAAGAAGCATCAGTCGGTTGCCTCTTGTATGTGTATGCACCCCAATGGGGACTGAATCTACAACCCAGGCATGTGCCCTGACTGGGAATTGAACCGGCAACCTTTCACTTGGCGGGACGACGCCCCACAGAGCCACATGGGTCAGGGCTGCGGTGCACATTTTGCATCATCAGTAGAAGCAATGGCACTGTGCTGTGTTGTAGAAAGATGGTAGTGGCTGTGAACATTTTTTTTTACCCCCAAACGTTGCACACATCAGAAAAAGAACTTCCAAGGTTGTTTTGAGAGTATTTGCTCAACAAGTGTAAGATTGGATTCACAGTGATGTTGGGAGTGTTCTGGTGACGAGGGCGGCATTGGTAAGTGGGGCAGCGGGACAGCACGTGGCACTGCAGCGTAAGGAAGACCTGCTCTGCCCAGCTGCGAGAGCGGGCTCCGGTGACTCCTAAATGAAAACCCCTTAGGAGATGGCGGCTAGCAGACTTCAGTGCGTATGTGGATTACCTGGGAATCCAGTGCAAATGCCATCGGTTCCGACTCAGTAGATCCGGGTGAGTCCTGAGGTTCTGCGTTTGTAACCCCCACACTTTGAGTAGCATGGAGTTAGGGGCACTGTTCCGGTTTGGAGGTGGGACTTACGAAGGGCAAAACAGGAACAACCTAGGCCATGGGGACGCTCCGCAGATGGGGTGGATAGAGACCACGAGAGCCACGTTTGTGCGAATATGCCTGAAAGAGTCCATTGAGAAAAGTGTCAACTCCTCGGTGTCGGTGTTGGTGCTGCCTGATTGTTTTCATTCTGATGGGCAAGCCTGGTTGATTTCATTGGTTTGTTCTTGTTCCCTCTTGCAAATGATGCCATTATCAGTGGAAATAGTCATGAAATCCATCGAAAATTTTAAGGAAAAGAACTTTAGAAATAACTCAGAACTATTTGTGAATGCTCCTCATAAAAAAAACAGAGAGAGAGAGACTAAACTGAAAAAACAACATCAGCAAGACACAGCCTCCCCTCCCCTGTCACCGTTCGGGGACAGGACCTGACGGACCGACCGCGATGGCGCTGCATCGCATTGGAGGGCCCGTGTCACTGCTCATGTGCTCCCACTTGGCGGGTGGATTTCCATTCCCCTTCTCGGAACCACCTCCTCTCTTACTCTGTTGTTCCCTTTTGCGTGTCCTTTCTGGACCCAGTAGCGGGATGGCTTCAAGCCCTGTCAGTCCTTGACCTCCAGCAGCCTGCGATTTGCAACTGAGAAAAAGCCAGGTTACAAAGCGAAGATGAGATCCTGCCCTTTGAGGTTGGGAAAGCAGCGCTGTCGTCCCAGGACTTAGCCCAGGGCAGAGCCCGCCGCCTCCCGCCTCCCAGGGCCGGGGAAGAATGTGGTTCTGCCTGCAGCTCCTGGGCACATTCCTTTCCGTTTGGGGCTGCAGTACCAGAAGCACACATTACTGAATTACTTAGTGGAGATTTGGTAGCTCACCTCTGATCCCTTTGAAAGGGCCCATTCAGCCTGAGAAGGGTGTGTGGGCAGAGGAGGGCCTGTGAGACGGGGGCCTCAGATGCTCCTTGGTTGGGATGCGCGCTCCTCAGCTGGCCGCTTGCAGTCTGTCCTGAATCAGCAGAAGGGACCTATGGGGGGGAGGGTCTTTATAGGGCAGGACCCTTCACCAAGGAAAAACTGAGGGTTTCGGCCTCAGCCTGGACTCACTGTTGCCATTTACGTCCCTACACAGGAAGCCTTTTGGAAGCTGTGATCAAGGACGTGGGAGGGCGGCTGCAGCTGGCAGATCCCAGTAACTGAGCAGGGCCCAGCCCGCCGAGGGAAAGGGGCACCAGCGGCCTCTGTCCCAGCCCGGTGTGTGGTTGAGAGATGTGAGTGGGTTGAACAACAGAGATCCTCCCTCTCATCGAGGGCTCTCTGCTTCAGGGACTGAGGGGACCTGCACGAAGGCTGGGTGGCCTGGATGGCCGTGCGCTTTGCTCTGATGTCCAGCCCAGGGAGGCTTTGTCTGCAACGACAGTGAGAAGAGCAGTCCTCAGTTCTTCCTTCACAGGGGCACCGTGGGGGTGGACCGAGACACCATGTGCGAAAAGGCCGTGCACCTCGGAGTGTGATCACCCGCACTGACATGTAACTAACGGTTTTCCTTCCCTCTGCGACCAGTGCTCAGCGGGCAGAGAAGGGGCAGCGTGTCCCGCCCGATGGCACGCTGGGGCCTGCGAGCTGCTCTCGGCTCCGGTGGGGTGCGTGGTGGGGCGATGGGAGGAGGCGGCAGGCCCTCCTCCTGCCCTTTGGGGTGTTGTGCCTGTCCTGTGGTTGTAGGCAGAACGAAGGCGAGAGCCTGTGGTGGGGAGGCACGGGGAGGGCTAGTGACAAGGAGGCTGAACACGTGACAGCGTTTCTTCCCTGCGTACCGCGGTGCTCAGCCGGGCACGCGGAGACCGAGAATTGTCAGGGATGTTTAGTAAGTGGGTGTGACTTATGTAAGCTGCTGACTTGAAATGCAAGCCAGCCGAGAACAGAGCCTGCCCAGTGACGTGCATGTCAGTGCAGTGTGCCTCGGGGCCGGTGGGCTCCGTCGGGAAGGGGGGTCCTGCCCGCGCGCCTCGCTGCTGGGCATGTGCAGCGCAGGACCTCACTCTCCTCCTCGCTAGATGGCTGTTGCCCTTGTTTTACAGTCCAGAAAACACACTTACAAAGCTTAACTAGTTTGCCCAAGGCACATAACTCGTCGATGGCAAGGATTCGAATCCAGATCGCCAAAGCCACACCACCTCCCAAGGCCTCCAGTGGAGAGTAGCCCACAGAGGCTGGAAGATGCTGTCCAGAAAGCTTCCATTTCTGCCGGGGCACGGGAGACCACGGGAAGAAAGGTGCCAGGTCCTGCTGCTGCTACTGCTGACTTTCCTGGGTTCGAGCAGCCCCTCCCCGTGGCCTCCGCCCGGGCTTTTCCGTGGGCTGTGAGAGGAGTCTCGGGACTCTCACACAACACCACAGTGCCCCTCGAGGGCAGACTGGCCTCAAATGCCTTTTCGTGTGCGGGTGTACTGGCTTTCATGCGGGTGAACACTTGGTCCGCTTGGCCGCTCGGGAGGACTTACACCGGGTTCCGGAAGTCTGCCAGCCTTCGCTGTCCCTTTGTGGTGTGACAGACACGGAGGCTGAAGTTTTCCTCCCTGGGCCCGTAGCACCTTCGGGTGTACGGGACCACCACCATGCCGTACGGGGAGTGCTTTTCCCCGTATTTATCGGACTTGAACTCTTTCCCCGTCCCCCAAAAGAAATTACGTTGACATTTCTGCAGAGCCTGTCTGTCGCTCACCTGAAGGAAAACACGCCGCTGTTTTGTAGCCAGCAGTCCAAGCTGTGAGGTAAACATACCTTGAAATGTGGCTTCCTACTTCTTGTCTTTTACGGCCTTGCTGCTTAAAGCCTGGTCTGCGGCCTGGGCCGGTGGCTGGCGTCAGCGCCTCCAGGGAGCTGGTGAGACTCGCAGGCCTGACCCCAGGCCCACTGAACGGATCTGTGTGTTAAAGGGTGCCACACGCTGCGGTTTTTATGGTACTCATGCCCCTCCAAGTTCATGGTTAAGCTTATGGAGCGGAAGCTTTTTTCCTCCCTGCAAAGCTTGTTTCGAGGATAAAATCTTGCATTTTTAAAGATCTCAGTTACTTATTTTTTAGAGAAGACAGAAGGGAGGGAGAAAGAGGGAGAGAAAACATTGATGTGTGAGACAAATGTGGGTTGCCTCTTCATGGGTTGCCCTCTCGCATGCCCCGCACTGGGGACCCGGCCCACCACCCAGGCGTGTGCCCTGCCTGGGAATCGAACTGGTGATCCTTTAGTTCGCAGGTTATCACTCAGTCCACTGAGCCACACCAGCGAGGACAAAGTCTTGTATTTTTAGAGGTAGGTCCTAAAGAACAGAAGTCTCAAGTGTAGCTGTTGAGTATCAAGGGGCATTTTGCCAGTTCCAGCCAAGTCTGACTTATTTGTTAAACCCTGAATCACTTTGTCTCAGTTTCCCATTTGTCTTGTGTTTGTACTCCATTTGCAGCGCAAAGCTAGTAGGATGTTCATTTATCTTGCCTGTGGAGAGTAGAAAAATCATCATCGGAGTCCAAGTTGAAGTGTAGCTCCTGCAGATACCGTTGAAGGGAGAAGCCCGCCGACCGTCCGCATTGCGCGGACGGCCCTCTTCCTTCTGCTCCCCTTCTCTCCTGCGTCCGTCCGTGCTCTTTCTTGGGGGGGGGGTGAGGCCAGCACACGCGAAGGTGCTGTGCCCCCGTGGTACTTTGAACTCTGCACTTACTGTCCACGCGACTCTCCCTCTCAGTGGCTGGAGCCAATTCCTCTCCCCCAGTGACTGGCCTCGGTCTCCTCACTCCTGAAGCACAGGTGTTGGATTCCAGCGTCCAGGGGCCCCACACCGGCTCGCTTCCGCCCTGTCTGGCCAGCGCTTTGAGACTATGGCCACTTGACCCATGCTTTTCACAGCCCCTCCTTTCTTGACCCTCCGCCCCACCCCCGGCTGGGCTGCCTGCCTCCGGGCCCTCCTGCGCTCCCTTCAACTCCTGACGAGCCCAGAGTGAGGTGTGGGGTTTCTGCACGCTGCCCGTCACCTGTGCAAGGACACCGTGGTGAATTCGCGAACGTGTTTGAATAGATGTGACTGCCCGCGACGGTTGTCTGGTTTCTTGGGGCTGCCTCAAGCGGAAGACCCCCCCCCGCCCCGTTATGGAATATCACCTCTGTTTTCCTCCCCATTTTTAGGGAGGAAGGTTCACTAAAGCCGTTACACATTCAGAGAAATTGGGAAATCTTGGGTCGCTTTACTGTTGACTAAATGTTTTTGTTTGTTTTTGGCCACGTCAGCCCTTGTCTAAGGGACCTCATTAGGCAGCGCTCTGCAGTTGTGGGAGGGCCGCGTGCGATGTCTAATTAAACGTCAATTATCTCAGTCCATTGAGTTTCACTTGAAGGCCAATGAAACATCTAATTAAGGAGAAGAGAAGGATCCAAAGTACTGACCTTTTAAAATCTTAGGATAGATTTTACTGGAAGCCAGAGCATTCTTTATGAAGATTTAAAAAGATGGGAAACACCCCAGAACTAAGTTTTTCCTGTTTACCTGCGTTGTGAGCAGGGCCCCATCCTAGGTCGGGACATGCAGTAGTTTGTATTGCGTGCTGATTCCCAGGCTGCAGACTTGAACTCAGGACCTTTGAGGCACACGGCGCAGTGCTGGCCGCGGCTCTTGGCAGCGCGGCTCATCCTCTCGTTGACTTTCCCGTCACTCAAGTAGAACCGCTGCCCGGCACGCTGGGGATTCCTCGTTTTCTCATGACTCTGTTACATGGGTGACCTGAGGTCCAGGGCCCCTCCTTCTCTAGTCTCAGAATTTAAATGGTCTTGTTCAAAATGTTTCCTCCTATTCTTGAGGCCTAGTTGATATTTTCGCAGTGCGTTAAGTTTTATAGAGGTCACTGTTACATCGGCTGTTAGATGGCGGATTTCGAGAGTGGGGATGCCACAGGCCATGTGCCTGTGTTGTTACGTTTGATAACGTGAGGCCCGGCAGTGCTCCCAGATGCTCCTCTGCTGTGTCACGCATGCCGTAGGGGCCGACCATCGCCGTCGCGCAATGTGGTGATGTAAAGGATTGGAAGGCGGGAATGGTGGGCATGGCAACGGGACAAGAGGGAGTAACTGGGGTTCATCGAACGCCTGAGTTCCCGGCTGTGCTAAACATTACAGAAAGAGGGTAAGACAGAGTGTCAGTCAGTTGTTGAGGTGAGGAGCTTACCTCCAAGGCTGGGGTCACCTGCAGCCACAGTTCTACTTGTATAACTGCGGCTCTTCAGAAAATGTTCCCGAGGAATGTGCTCATCAAGGCACCCCGGGTTTCATCTTTCTCCTCCCTGCTCCCTCTGCTACTCAAAAAGCCAGTGTTCTTCGCACTGGACCTTTGAAATCGATCTGCTTCTAGTTGGTAGTTCACAAATCAAATTGTGCAGCGTGCAGGAACGAACTTTCCCTAAGTCCTGAGTTTCGATAAGGTTTTCTTTTTTAAACGGAGGGCTGTTACTCAAGTCCGCAGATGAGTTTGGCGGATGCAGCGAGGCGGGATTGGGCGCCGTGCCAGACCCAGCTGGGAAGAGTGACACGCACCCGGTGTGGAGGCTTGCGGATGCCACTTGGGGAACTCAGGGGTGTTTAATCGACTTCCAGAACTTGAACGAACTTAGCTGCGGCAGCCACATGTTTCCAGGTGCTCGCCATGGTTTTCAGCTCCATGCCTCTCTGGGGGATAACACACAACCAGCAGGCAGCTCGTGGGGGCGGAGTGAAGAATTGGGGGGGTGAGCGATGCCGGAAGGTACACTCTCGTGTGCACAGCCTCCTGTTTGTGGAAATTTGTGAAGTTTTTCCCGTAGGAGACTTGGTTTAGCAACAAAGTGATGGGGAAGATGATGCCGGCACGCTGCGAGGTATCTGTAAGGACTTTGACTTAAAGTAAAATAGGTGTGGGGACCTCTTCCCAACAGTAGAATTTCACAGATGTCACTGGTGAAGAGGGCTTCTTCCTGAGCCGTTCTTACCTGCCGTGTACCAGGGCAAGGTTCAGCGTTGCTGCAGAAACACTGAACTCTGGAGCTCCTGGAGACAGCGTGTGCAGGATGAAAAGTAACCTAAGTGTAAAAATGTGTGTGGATTCCCACAGCAGTAGCATGTCCCAGACATGCAGAGACACCTCTCGTGGTCTCTCCATTCCGTCCCCCCAGTCAGGATGGACACAGTGCGGTGGACACGTTGGGCGCCATCGCTGATGAAGTCTGGGCCCCTGTGAGGTCTGCAGTCGGCGGGAGAGGGAGACAGTGATTGGGTCTGTGTGGCGTGAAGTGTGTCGTGTTGACAGGGGCGCTGAAAAAGTTCAGCGAGGAAAGGGGGTGGTCCCGAGTCCCAGGGCGTCCTGATTGGGGTAACATTCGTGCAGACCACTCAGATGGTGAGTCTTCCTTTGAATCTTTAAAATTTTGTACGACATGCATGTCCTTGTCAGGGGGGGACAGGCGGCGCCAGCTCTGACTGTACCATGTCACTCGCTCTGCGGGAGGCCTCACTCCTCCTGTGTCCATCGGTCATGTGTCGTCTCTCCAGAGGCCTCCAGAACCTATCCTCCTCCTCTTCTTCTTTTTTTTAATACCTTGCTTACAAACCAGAAGAGAATAAAAGGAAGAGGAGAGTAGTCATAAAAGAGAATTTTGCTGGCCAATTTATAAAGTGGAATGTTAACTGAAAAATTGTCAGGTGCCCTGCAAAATGCTTAAAGTCAGTCCACCGTACCCACCAAACGGTTTGATTTTCTTTAAAAGGAGAAAGGCCGCGCAGAAGGCGTCAGTGCAGTTCCTGGTGTGGCGTCAAACCGCGGTGTCGCTGCCGCGTCACTGCCCGCCCTGGCTGCGCTTCCACTCGCAGCAGATCTGAGCCAGCGCAGCAAGTTCGGGGGGTCGAGACTGCGGGGTCTTCTGGGTGCGTGCTGTTCTCGGTTCATCCTCCGATGTCACCAGTTGGGGTTTTGCGTCTCCATGTTTTAGTTCTCGATAGGCTGCCGCTTGGGACAGTTGGCATCTGTCGTGCGGCATCTTCCCAGGTCCCTAGGTGTTCTCGAACTTGGCCGGTTTACTAAAGTGGGGTCCTGAAGATTCACAGGATTTGGCAGGGGTCGGGGGGTCTTTGCAGGCCACCGGTTTGCTGGGGGAGCCTGAGTCACCCGGCCAGTTAGTGATGCAGGGGAGCGGGGTTTCTCGGCCGCCTGCTCAGCACCGTCCCCTGCGCATGGTGCCTCCTGCCAGCTGAGCCTTCGTCAGAGCAGTCTGAAGGCAGTCTCCGTCTCGGTCCTGACCTCGACGGAGGGACATTTCTCTCAAACTCGATATTTACTTTAACTCTGGCAGGGGCAGGTGTTTGCAGAATGGTCATTTGGGAAAGAAAACTGTTTCAGGGGCTGTAACTGCCGGGAGGCGTCATGTAAGAAGGAATTGAAGAGTCTCGGGAGGAGAGGATTTCCCCATTTTTGTGGCGTTTCAGCCGTGGTACGAATTTCTTTCGTGGTGTTGTGTTTTGCATCGAATGACTTCAATGTCATTAGATGTTCCTACTCTAATCCAGTTCCTTGTTTTGTGAAAATAGGTGTTTTTTTGTTCCTCCAAGTGGGCTTCTTTCTGTCACTGTGTCAGAATAGTCATCCTTAGGCAGATGTGGTGGCTTTGGAATCTGTTACATTTCAGACTTGCTGTAGAACTTGTAACATGGTAGCGTTGCTCGCTGGGAGGGGTTGAGTAGCAGCGTAGGGTGCAGAGACAGTAAGGTGCAGAGAGACGGAAAACCTGGCGGGCTCTTACCGAAACGTACTTCTTGGTTGTCAGTGGTGTGAAAACACGGTCATCATCCCAGTTACTGGTGTTTGTATCTCCACGTTGTTGTTCCCAAGCGCCCCTCACAGCTGTTTGGGGTCTGGCTCGGTCACACCCGAGGGGCCAGCCCGGGAAGTGGGACAGCTTTTCCTGTCTCCATTCCTGCCCGTTCGGAACAGCTGCACGCCCTGCACCTGGGGGCAGTGGGACCCCCGAGCGCTGTTCCAGTTTTGACAGGCAGACGTGCCCGGCAGCTTCCAGGCAGAGCTTCCACAGTGGCTTGATAGTTGTTCTGAGCCGGAGTACACGCGGGACATTCTGCCGATCTGCTCTGATTTATTTAGGAGGCACAGCGTTCATGATTTGACTTGGGTTAGTGGTTAGTTAACCGCACTAGAATTTGTTTCCCTTTTTTTCACCAATTGCATGCTGGGAGAGAGTAATAAAGAGCAAATATTCTGCAACACAGATCCTTGAGTGTGACTCGGAAACACCATGTTTTATTTTGCTTCAACTTCTGATTTTAGTGACTCTCAAATACTGTTTGTATTACTAGCAAGTTTTGACTTTTAAGTAAATTGAAATGGAAGTGTCTAAAAATAGTAGCGATTGAGTTTGTGCAAGATTTAAAAAAAATTCCACGTCATTGGTGGTGAGGAAGGCCTCGATTGGTGAGAACATAAGAATTTGATGTCAGTCTCTCTCTGGTGAGCATCCGTGAGAAGTGCGCTGGGCGGGCTGTGAGAGCAGGTAGGGGCACGTTGGCGGTTTCTGTCCGTGTGGGATGCTCCTGCAGCCATTTCTCGGTGCGTTGTCCTGTGTGTCCTGTGGCTGGTTGGCAGTAGTGGCACTGTCTGTGGACACAGTTTTTGTTGCCTGTGTGAGGGGCCTGCCCTTCATGTTACCTCAGAAGACTCCCTCTGAGTTTTCAGGGGAGCGCTGGCGGGGCACTGCCCTGATGAGGCTGGGGCCCCCGCCAGTGCGTGCTGAAATTAGGTGGGAACCGCAGAAACAAGCATCGTGTTTCCCAGGCCCCCTACAAGTGGAATCTTCCAGGGGTGGCTTTTTGGCTTGGAATAAATTGCCCCCCAAACCTTATACACTCTTCAAATGTAAAGGTGAAGTTGTATTCCAAAGCTTAAAAACTTTTTTTCACTAGACATTGGGATTGCTTGTATTACTGCAGGGTTTACTAAAGACCTCATCTTCACTGATTTGTTGTTGTTGTTAACTCAGTGGAAAATGAAGCAGTACACAGGGAGTTTTATTTCACTTCTGGCTTCACCGGGCTAATTCAGATTCAGGTGAACTGAGGTGTGACGATGACAGTCCAGGTCCATCCTCCAGATGCACCTGACTCTTCTGAGAAGTGTAGTTCAGGGAGTTATAGCCAGGGCCTGTGCTGGGGACACTGATCACTGCAGAGGAAAGGTAGGAGATTAGCCCTCCCTTACCCCCCCGCTGTCTGTCTCTTGGGGTAAAGTTAACGTTCGTTGAAAGTCTGAGCCCCGATTCTGTCGCTTGCCCCGTGCCTCAGGAGGCGGGGGATACGGAGCGTCCTGTGGTCGTACGCACTCTGCCGTGTGGGGTTGGAAAGCCACTTGAGAACCCACTGCTGTGCCCTGAGTAAGTCTGCATGCTGGTTCCCTTCTACATGGAAGACCCCGAGGTGCGCCGCGAGGCTGGCCGAGGCAGCCAGCACAGCGCAGGGGCCCAGCTCCACGCCAGATCCGGCCAGATCCGGCCAGGTCCCGGCCGTTTTCACAGATGGGGAGAGGATCCTGCGCATGCCAGAGACTGGGCTTCAGTCGATGCATTTCATAATTAATGTCTCCTTAAGTGAAGACTTCTGTGTGATTTGCCTTTCCAGACCATTTGGTAGAAATTGCAGAGGAACAGAGGAGGAACATCTCAGCTGGCAGTCGGCAGAACAGACAGGAAGCGCCAGGTCCTTTGTTTGGAGGGGGCTGCTTTTCCGCAAGCGCCTGGGGGGGGGAGATTGGGTGTTTGTCCAGTGAGCTAGCTGGGCTGTGGGTGCAGGACCGCCTTGGGAGCTGTCTCAGTGATTGCAATGGTCAGGGCCCTTTTCTCCCTCCATTCTCGAGTCTTTTAACAAAAATAACCTGCATTTGACCAAGGGGCTCAGCCTTGTAGAGGAGTGCCTTGGATAAATCTGTATGCTTTTTAACTTGAAGGGGGAGATGAACAGTTCACATAAATAACTGATTGGCTTACCTGGACGTTGCCATCACTTGTGTGTTCCTGCTCCTGTGGATAACTGACCACCGACCGCCTGCTGATGGCAGGGGAACTTTGCACTGTGGTCTGCTCTCCCTCTTTTTCCTCATTGTTCTGAGCCTTCTCAGGCGAAGGAGGTCGGGCAGGTACACGTGCTTTTGGCAAGGAGATGGTGGAAAAAATACACCGTAATGAGCCCTTCCGCCTTTGGGCTCGGCAGTGCGGCCTTGCCGCAGCGCAGTAGGCGGAGTTATTCTCGGAGGCCTGTGCGAGGAAGGCTGTGCAGAGGCCCATCTGTGCTGCTGGCTGCCAACATTTCTGGTACAAATATTGTCATTTGCTCTTGAGGCAATCTGCTATTTCAGTCCTCGATGCAGTTCTGTAATGTGCTGGGCAAAATAGTAGAGAAAAAATATCTTAAGTGGCGGCATAATCTTCAGTTTAGAAACACTTCAGCAGTGTTTCCAGCGGAGGATTGCTGGGCTCGTCTCCTCCTCTCCTCGGCTGTAAACATACTCCAAATTCAACTTTTCCCACTCGCCTGAGCCGCGGTCTCCTTGTACCGACTCTGCCCACCCAGGGGAAGAGGGATAGTTGGAAGGCCGAAGTGAAAACGCTCCCTAAAATCACACCCTGTGAAGGTTCAGTGTACCCTGTCCCATCTGTTGATAAGAGTGTAACTTGCTTAGTGACTCCATTAAAGGAGAAAGTTGTCAAACATGGCGCCACCCGACCTTTCTCATCTCACATCCTTCCCTGATCCAGGCGGCGAGAGTGTGCAGAAGCAGGAGCTCCCTGGAGGCTCCGGGAACCCTCCGGAATCCCTGGGGACGGGGCTGTGCCACTCTTGTGTTGGTGCACCGCGTGGAGCGGGATGCTTGCTCCTCGGGAGGCCCAGCATTTCTTGGTGTCTTGTGGCTCTCGCATCTCTGCCCTGCAGCTCTGGTAGGGGACCCATCCAACGGTGTGACTCGGTGTCCTTCTGAGCACAGTAGTTTTACAGAGCGGCACTGTGCTTTTATACAAGAGACTCTGTTTAATTAATTTTAAGAACCTCCGGTCTCAACCCTCCAGATGGACGCGCTATTTTGTGGATTGTGATCCATGGGGTTTAGCCCGAGGGCCTTCCCACATTTGTTCTCCTTGGACTGACGGTCTCTCCTGCGCCGGCGCAGCATTGGAGTGCGGCCGGGAGAGGTGGGGGCATCCGTGTGCAGAATGCAGCGGCAGGCATGAAGTAGAAAGGAGGGTGTTGGCAGGAGGGTTTGGGCTGAGCCGAGGGTAAGCAGCAGCCCCTCTGTGGACTGGTCTCCAGCGCGGAGCTAGCTAAGAGGTATGTGCTAAGTTAAACCCCCTTGAAAGACGCTTCCTGCGATGGGGCCCCTGATGGGGCCCCTGACGTGGCAGGCGAGCCAGGGTAGTTTTGCACTCAATCTGGACATCTTTGTCATTTAGATTTTGCTTTCAACCTCTGAAAACTTGGCAGCTGTTGGGATTCACTTTGCTGGACAGCGTTTCCTGCTCCATCGGCACTGACCTGGGCCAGGCTCGCCTGGCTCCCCGCTCAGCAGTCTGCGGGGCCTTGGATCCCGTGCAAAAGTGCACGCCAGCTCCTTTTCTCAGGGTGAGAGCAAAGCCCCCACCACGCCGGAGTCAGCTGGGCTGTCAGAAATGCCAAGAAATTCTAGGAGGTACTGAGGACTTTCCCAAGAAATTAGTGTCCTTTTATTAGCAAGCAGGAGCGGTTGAAGCGTTGGGGGTCAGGCAGCGGCAGTGCTCCCGCCCCCTCCCCCCAAGTCCCCGGCTGGCCTGCTGGTATCAGAGCCTGATCTCGTAATGACTCCATTGTGCAGCTGGCTTGTGTGCGCGTCCAGAGGAAATACTATGTGGTGAAGGGGGAAGAGGGGGAGGAAATTCCAGGAAATTGGAAGGTGAGGCTGACACGTCCTCATTCACGAACGATGCTTTTGTTTTTCTCTCTGAAAAAACAATGATTTAGAAATTCATCTCAGAACAAACCACATTTTGTCCGTAACTTCCTAATTCCTTCAAACAGCCTTTCTTAACCATTTATTAAATCACATCGGGCTAATAAGTCGGCTTTTATGGTATGGTGTTGGTGACCCCAGACACCACTGACACAGCATTTCTCAAGCTTGCCTGGCAGGTGAGACACCTGTCAGGTGAGACACCTGTCAGAGTGCTGGGACTGCGCCCTCTTCCTGTCGGGTCGGAGTCCGCAGGGTGTGCCACAGCTCTTGTCTCGGACTCTTAGAACTAAAGGGAACGTTGGACGTGGAGGTCATCCCGGTGTTCCCGAGCCTGGTGACCCCGGTGTTGTGACTGTTAGTGCAGTTCTCCGGGCCCACCCCTCCAGACCTGTGAGTCCTAACTTCAGAGCCGAGGGCTTTCATGTTTCTCTTTTCTATGAGCTTCCTAGAAGGTTCTGATCGTGAGTCTGGGGTAGCAGTGACTCAGTTTTGCAGACTCCTTTAGGAAAGGGAAATTGATTTGATGTGCATGGTTGTTGGGCTAGATGATAGGGGATCGAGACGTCCTCTTCTGGTACCCGTTCGTTCAAATGATGTCTGCGTCTCAGGTGTTGACCAGGTAGACGTGTGTGGGCAGTTCTGAGATGAGTGAGCAGGGTCCCTGCCCTTGAGGAGCGTGGACTGATCCTCAGCCTGTCCCAGAGGGTGGACCCAGGTGGAGGGCGGTGGTGGCATGGGGGTCTTTGGGGAGCTCCTACCACCTGTGGGCAGCGCCACCCCCACCATCGGATGAGCGTGTGCCTGGGTAGTGGAGTCAGAAAGCTCAGGGCGCTAACCCTCCGCCCCTTGCTGGCTGCGGGCCATCCGCCTTCTGTTTCTCTCCTGCAGCTTTGTGGAGTGTTCCAAACATCTAGAGAAGCAACGAGACGAACAGAGTTAGCACCCGCAAGCCACTGCCCAGTTCTCACAAATGTCGCCCCTCTTGTTATAATTCCAAGGGCTGGTGTGTTGGGGGCTCTCCTTTCCTCCGAGAAGTCTGTTGCATGTCTAGATGAATAAAAAAGTCAGCATTATGTTTTTGAGATTTACCCATCGTTTTTTTACGTGACCTGACACGGCCCCATATTTAACAGTAAAATCAGGAAATTGAAGCCAGACAGCTCGAAAACTTTCTTAATGGAAAAAAATGTAAGGAGATGTGGGTGGGAAAGAGTTTTTGTTTAACTTGTAATAGGCCATTGTCAGTTTTGGGAAAATAGCCGATTTGAATCATACACTTTTAAATGGCCCAATATCAGCTTAATGAGAATTAATTACACGTTGTATGAACAGTTAATTGTTTTTATTTACTCTGGGTGTGGTTTATTGCAGTTTGGTCCAAACGGGTGAAAGTGAAGATTTGTGGCATAAAACAGGAAGCAGATGGGGGCTAATTAAAGTTCTGTTGATGATGAAAGGGTGACTGATCAAGGAGCAGGTGGGTTCCCAGTTTAAACACAGTTTGTGCTGTGTGGGGGGACAGCCCTCTGCGAGCTTTCATGCTCACTGTTCAGAGGTGAGGGGACGTGTGTCAGCAACAAGTGTGAAGGCTGTCGGGCTCCATTTCTGTTTACTTTTTTGCCTTCAAGCAGCGTCTCTTTGGGGTTTATCCAGGAAAAGGGGAGGGATCCTGAAACCAGCCCGTTTTCAGTGGTGCGTCATCTACTTGAGACACTTACTGTGCCCTGGAGAAGACTCATTCTCTTTTTGCATTCTCCACAGAAGGGCCCGAACATTTGATTTCATTCGTGCTTTTTCTGTTTCTCCCAACACCTTCTCCTGATGGATTTTAACGTGGTGGTGCCCAGGCCATAGCCTGCGGGGGCCCCTGTGTACCTGCCTGAAGCTCTGCGCATCTGCGTGTGGGGGTGGGCGCTGCAAGGTGCTAGGGCAATGGCCCGAAACGAAGTGCTTGTGCTTCGGGCTGATCTTCTGCTTCCTTGTGCCCTGGTTGACTTTCACCTTCAAGCAGCAGCCTCTTTTGTTGCTACTGCTAATAATGGTTGGATAAACATTAAGACCAAGCGCCCTCGATGTGTTTTGCCTAAAAAACATACCAGCACTAGGTTCTCGTGGCATTTTTGTGGGAGGTGACCTGAGGTTGGTCTCATCTGCAGTTGGAGGCGAGGCACTTGCTCGGTATTTGTGTGTGTGAGGGCTTTGTGTATGTTCATCTCGTTCCGTCCTTGGAGGAGCCCTTTGCAGTGGTGGGTGCTACTGCTCCCCCCGCCCCAGACGAGGTGGTGCAGGCACCGGGCGGTCGCGTCAGTCGCCCAGTGCGCACGCGTGCCCAGGGGTAGGCTGGGTCGGAGCCCAGGTTGTCTGAAAACAAGCCCGTGTCCCTCCGCCGCCACACTCAGCTGAGTCGTGTACGACTATTACAGAACTATTGCTGTGCGGCTTTCTGCGTAGGGAAAGCGCTGTTGTTTCCTAAAAACCAAAAACCTTAGGATGTAGCTTGCACTGTATCTTATTTGATTACGTGCATTTGTACGTGTATCACGTGGTACTACAGGGTCTGGCATGCAGTAGGAAATCAATTTTATCATTATTTTAGAAAAGAATTTATTTTTTAGAAGGAAGGGAGGGAGGAAGAGCGGGAGAGAAATATCGATCGATGGCCTCTCGCACGTGCCCTGGCCAGGGACCTGCCCTGCAGACGTGTGCCGCGACCCTTTGCTTTGCGGGACGCCGCCCAGCCAACAGGCCGCACCGCCTGGGGCAGGTTTCCTTACCACCTGCAAGGAACTGTAATAGCGTGACTGCGTGACGGAGGGGCAGGCGGGGATTTCTGGGTTTGTTTCCTCCGAAGGAAGGCGCTCCACTCTGGTTGTGAACGGTGGGCGCGCTCTTCCTTTCAACAGCAGCAGCGGAGACGCCCCACGAAGGCCAACCTGGAAGTGGAGATCCCGGTACCTTCGCTGCTCGCTCAGAGACTGCGTCTTCGTCACATTCATTAGCACTGCCTTGTAAACCACACGTAGGCCTCTCGTAGCTGGCGGTGAGGGCACCGTTTATTAGCTACAGATAGTGTGCGAAGGAAGTTTCAGGGACATCATCGGCCTTGACGTTCATTGCTGGATGTTGCTCATTCCCGGTCTGCACTAGTTCCGCACTAGCTGGGCTCCAGTTAGGCTGATTGGGGGAACCTGCGGGCAGGGCCCTCCCACCCAGGCTGTTTCTGGGCCCCAGCACCCACCTCGCACTCACCTGGTGGTTCTTCCAGCGTGTGAGGTGGGGTGTCCCAACCAAAGCTAGTGCATTTTCCTGACCTCCGAGAAGTCTTGGGGTTCTTAGTCATTTCCCCCCATTTTCTCGTCTTCTAAGCAAATCGGCCTGCGACACCCTCCTCTTGTCTCCTTTCCCCGTTCTCTTCTCTGCCTCCCTGTGCGGTGGGTGCCTGCCTCTCTCTCACAGAAACATTCAGGGGGCAGGTGGAAGGATTTGGAGATGAAACTTGAATGGGCCCATTCTTTTATCCTGGCCACTCTGCCTTGTGTGTTTTTGAAGATGTGACCCCAACTGTGGGATGTTTCGGACAGGGACCTGTGCAGGGCCTGCGTCATGCTGAGCAGCTGGGCCCAGCTCGGAGGGCATGTGTCTCTCCTTCGTCCTTCAGAGAGTGAGAAGCGTGGGTCACAGAGCACCCGGGCTTTCCAAGGTACCTGGGACAGGTGCGTCCTTTGGTAGAAAGCTTGGAGTAGCTCTCAGGTAGCACCTCCTTCTACCCTGGGCATAGTCACAAATGCACAGTACTTTAGTTATGTTTTATTAGATTTTAAATTAGATTTAATGGGGTGACAGTGGTTAATGGGATCACATAGGTTTCAGGTGTGCGTTTCTCTGATGTCAGACTTGTGTGTTGAGCACTGCGTGCCCACCACCCACAGTCAAACCATCTTCTGTCACCACATGTTAGTCCCCCTGCACCCCCCACCTTCTACCCCCCCTCCCATTCACCCCTGCCCCTCTGGTAACCACCTCGCAGCTGTATCCATTCCAGCGCCTGTGTGGCAGTTCAGACAGACATTATTTTTTCCAGGTTGTAGACAAGAAAGCTGAAGCCCAGGATATAAAATTTGTCCATAGTCACACATGCAAAAACAGCACCATGCCTAGGTCTTCTCCCTCTTGACCCCCCCCCCCCCCGCTTTGCCCGTTAGACGGCACTTCCCAAAGTGTGTGCCCCTGACCGCCGGCTTCAGGGTATGGTCTGTCCAGCAGCATCAGAGATGGGAGTGTGCCAGTTACCACACCCCAAAAGGAAGCAGAGTGTCTGTCAACGGAGGGGCTTTGCTGTGCTGTGTTGTGCATATTAACAGGAAGTTAGTGTATCAAGGCCCTAAACACCCTGCGGTGAGGAGTCCATTTACGATGGTGTGGCCGGCATGTCTCGGTCATATTTCCTCGGAGCCCCGCCGCCCTGAGAGACACTGATGTCCCGTGGAGCGCGTTTGGAGGTGCTTGTCCTGGGCTGCCTTTGGAGGTGCCCCGGGTGCCCTCACTGCTTGGGGGGACGCATGCTCATTGGGGACCTGGTGGGAGAGTCCCTGGGGTGTTTTGGGAGTGAAGTCTGGCCCTGGGGAGTGGTGGGCACCGAGTCCGCACCGGCAGTGCAGCAGGAGCTTCAGGGGGCAGCTGCCCCGGGGCGCAGGGGTGATCTCCTTCGGTAGCCGCCCAATTTGGCAAGGGCGAACCTTGGAAACTCGGACCAGGACAGCAGGCCACCGCATCTTTGCGGGTGTTTGAGGAGGCACATTCCCTGGGGGGGGGCCGTCTGCAGCAGCAGCACCCCCCCGCCCCCCCCCCCCCCCAAGCTCTTGTTCGGTGATTAGTGTGCGGCTGTGTTTGGTCTGCTGCTCTCCCCAGACTGGCTGGTGCTGGGGGGGAGGGGGTTGGGGTGGGTTCGGAACTCAACCCATTCATCACTCTCTTTCCTCTTAGCGGAAGCAGAATTTCTTAACAAAACTCCTTTATTTTGAAGTGAACTATTTCAACCAGGCAGAAATGATTATATTTAGCATTGAAATCGCAAACCAAGAAAGCAAGTCCAGTTTCTTAGAACTGATGTTGGACATTATACTGGATGGTTTTCCTTTTCTTTCCTTTCCTTCCTCCCATCCCCCCTGCCCCACAGCATCTGCCTGCTTTCCTCCTTACCTAAGCTACGCTGTTCCAAGAGTTGAGGGCAGAGCAAAAGTTCACATACAGTGGTTTGAAACCCAGAAGATAGAAACTGAGTTCAGGGAAGTGCTTTGTTTGGCTTTGTGTGTTTTGGTGGGAGCAGGAAGGTTCCCAGCAGGAGGCAGGGGCTGGAGGATGCTCTGTAACAGACGGGGTGGGGGGGGGGGCCTGTGGCCCCGTGGGTCGTGAGCCCGCCCACCCCGCATGGGCTCCCCAGCTGTCCTCCAGGCAGGCGGTCGAAGTCCTAGACTTTGACCCACAGTTTCCAAAGTGCTGAGGCAGTTGCTGTTCTTTCCTCATGTGTAGTAATGTTGTGACCTGATTGTAAGTTGCACAGCATGGACTGACTTTGTGGCAGAAAGGAAGGAAGTAGGCAGGGGCCAGGGCATTGAGACCGTGGAAGAAGCAGGATGAGGGCAGGGCTTCTACCCACAGCCCTGGGCTTTTTCATAATCAAATTCTGATGGGATAACCAGCCACTAAGAACGAGGTTCCCAAGACGGAGACCTGCTTTCTGTGTGTGTGAGGGACGGGGGCAGGGTTGTGTGTGGAGTGAGGGGCAGCCATGCGCCCTGGCCGCCTGTCTGCAGCCCAGCGCGGCCCAGCCCGGGTCAGACGTGCTGGATCTCGTGAACACCCATCGGAGTGCCAGCCGCTTGGCCGACTCATGGCTGATTTGTTGCAGCTTTGTCCGTGTTTATGCTGAACAGTGAGCGGCCGTATGGCCGGGCATTATTTCCTTTAATTTCCCTTTAGCTGTTTTGAAAAAACAACACGAAAGATGTTATGGTTGAGCCTAGACAATCATTTCAAGAAACAAAAATAAACCTTTCAAAAAGTAAGAACCAAACTTGTTTGCCAAGTGTTGTGAACGATGGATAAAGTATGAAAAAAACCACGGCCCTGCATGGAGGGGAGTTTCAGAATTTGTCTTAGAAACAGGCGGTCCCTTGCTTCGGTACCCTGCCTTCCTCGGACTACGGAGAACACAGAGATCGTGCCATGAGTCCCAAAGCCACCAAGTCGTCTTCAAGTCGTGAGACAGACGACGCAGCTGCCTCGATAGAAAGCCCTATCAAGGCTCCTACGGGTAGGCAGGCTCTTCTGGAGGCCGCCCTGGCCACGCTGAGCTCTCCGCACAGGCTGCCGCCTCATCCCCCGCCCCACACCGCCACCCCACCCCCGAAGGCGGGAAGACCAGAGCAAGAGATGGCGCCTCTCTCAGATGCTGTTCTTATCATCAAAACTGATTTGCCTAATAATATCCCCACACATTTAAACTGGCTCATCAAAAATGCCTGCTTCCCAAGCAGAGGGCAAACTCTCCTCTCCCACCGTCTCATGGGAAGACAGGTGGGCGCTTTCCTCTAGGTTCCAGGCTGCAAGTTTATCGGATCTTCCCGTTGCTCTCCTGTGTGTGGGTGCGGAGTAAAATATTTCCCCTTCTGCCTACATCTGAGCTCAAATGCAGTCGCTCGTACCCCGTTCTTCTCTAGACCTGCCTTGTTAGCGCCTTTAAAACGTTTTTTTTTTTTTTTTTTTTCCTTCACAAATACTAACACGCGGTAGCTTGGAAGAGATGTGAAACGTTTGCACTGGGTGCAAGAACCCAGCCACTGCGCGCTATTCACAGTTCCCTTCTCGGGGAAAGCCCGCGGGGAACCCCGGACACAGTGAGCACACCAGGAGCTGGATGTCGTGCCCCCGCCGACCCCGGGGCCTAGCAGGGGGAGTTCTCACTTTCCTTTGGGTGGGGTCCTAGACATGGTTCCTTTAATCACTTGCTCATCCTCCCTTTGCTGGTTTTCTCTAAATATTGAAGACAGAGCCAACTGTAAATGATTCTCTCTTCGTTTTCTCAACCCAAACAACAAATTGTATTGTACACAACCCCTATGTTCAGAAATGATGGTCATAACTACATAACTAGCAACAGCTGTGAGGTTACTGTCTTTGGAAATTTATAAACAAAGTCTTGTATTTTTAATTCTTGGCCAAACCATTGTTGGTGTTTCCAAAGAAGGCATGAGTTTCAACTGCAGCATCGGAGTAAAGAGTTTAACACAAGGGACATTTTCCAGATGGTATGTCTGCCAGGCACTTGAGTGAGGACCCTTTCTGTGCTGACTTGGCCTCTTCTCTCTAGAGAGTGCGCTCGCCTAGCCCCGGGGCGAGCTGAACAGGAATGGAATCCAAAGGATCCACAGGGGGATGGCCCAGGCCCTCTCCATCTGGTTCTGGGGCCGACTCCACGTGGAGCCTCCAGCATCCTCCGTGCCCCGGAACGATCGGGTGTGAAGCACCCTCCCAGGGTGGCCTTCGTCGTGCCTGGCGGCCTGATTTAGGCTGCAAGCCCTTGTGGGCAGCACCAGCCTGAATGTCCTTCCTTCTGGTAGTGGGCCCGTGGCACACGCGGGGGGGCTGCCCCTCAGGCTGCTGTTCTGCCCCTGCTGTGGGTGCCGAGTTTTCAAGCAGGTGGAAACGCTGCTCACGGAGCGGACACTGGGGAGGGAACTCGGTCTCACAAGTCAGTCCGGCGCCTTGTCACTGTGAGGTTCCGTGGACACGTGCTGCTCGTGATGTGATGTGTGGGCCTCACGTACGGACGGTCTGCGCTGGCGGGGAGGTGTGGTTCAGGGCGGACGCACATGGAAGGTCACGAGGGCCACCGTGTTCGTGGGCTTTTGGGCAACTTCATGAAAGCTGCGCTTCCAAAACAGTTGTTGGGGGTTCTTCTGAATGCTGCAGGGGGCTCCTGGTGGTGCTGGGGGCGGCCAGGAGTTTGGAGGCGGTGTGGGGGGTGGAGAGGCAGAGCTGTTTCTGGCGCGCCCCGTCGCATTGCACCGAGCGTCGCTGCGCCGTGCGCATGCTGCATTCTTTACAGACTGAAGGGCTGCGGCGGCCCCACGCTGAGCAAGTCCGCTGGTGCCATTTCCCCAGCAGGCTCACGTAGCACTTTTTTATTTTACTGGTAAAGTATTTTGAATGAAGGCATGTCCATTTTTTAGATACTGTGCTGTTTCACCCTTAACTAGTGTAGCGTAAGTAAGCTTTAACTTCTACGTGCGCTGGGGAACAAAAAGCTGTTCATCCCTCACTGTGGTATCTGCTTTGTCAGGGCGGTTTGGGCAGCTAGTGAATTCGTATGGTTACTGATACGAGACCAACTCTTAAGAATTCTTGGGAGGTAGCCCCCAAAATAATGTATACTAAGCCATCACAAATAATTGTTTCATTAGGCTCCTTTGTCAGAAAAATAGGCAAACAACCCAATTTCAAGATTCTGTGTAGCGAAGAAAACTGTTCACATTGCACACAGTATGTAATTTAGAGTGTCGTGTTTTTATTGCAATTTGCTGTTCTTTTTTTATAATCTGGATTTATTGTATTTGAGTTCCAAAATAGGGCAGAAAAAGCATAAACCTAGATTCTCTACTTTTTAATTCCATTTCCTGAGGGTAGCGGTTCTTGGTAAACAGATTATGCATGCAGCAGATTCATTTCCCTAGATTCTGCAGACAGTGAGCATATTTAGGATAAAAAGCAATTCTGGATAGTGCATCCTGTGGGGAGGATATTATTCGGGAGGTTTTAACCTTATTTTTAGTGTTTTCACCTTTGCATTTGCAAAAGGAGTCCCCTGGCTCCTGTAAACACCGTGGGCGCACCCCGCGAGTCAGCAGCCCCCCAGCCCGAGCAGGCCTGACGGCCTGGCGCTCACCGTGGCAGCAGACGTGAAAACTCACTTCAGGCCTCAGTGACTCCAGGCAGCGTGAGAATGGAGCGAGTTGTGGACGTGCTGTGTTTTATTTTATGCCTAATTTGCGTTCCTCAGCAGAAGAGAATAAACCCTAATGTTTTGTTTTTTATTCTGTTTTCATGCGTTGTCCTGAGAGCCAGACGCATAAGGTAGTTAGTTGATTGCATGGTCAGCAGGTGCCTGTTGCAGAGCCGCTGAAGAGGAGCGAGCGGTGTGACCTGTGCAATGGACAGACTTTCCGTGGGAAGCAGCAGAGTCGCTTCACCCACGACCGGGTTTCCTCTGACTGTTTTGCTTTGGTGGGGCCTAATGTGTCTGAGGTAGACACTAGGCGAGAGCAGCAAAAAAAAACAAAAAACCTCCAAAAAAACAAAACAAAAACCCCCCACGTCCTGGGCAGTTATTTGAATAGAGGTTCCAGAACAGCCAGGCTGCTTCAGGTTGGTGCGCAGGCAGGGCAGGGTCGTGGCTCCCTGCTGTGCATTCGGCTTCCCTGGGGAGGGAGGCACAGCAGGTTAAAGGGCGCCAGGGATGCCCGCCCACCGGCCCGCCCGCCACACTGAAACTAAATTGATCTCCAGAGGCGCAAGCTCCCTTCGAAATCCTCAGCAGCCTACAGCGTTCCCTTTCGGACAACAACGCACGCGCGTGCACACACACAGCACTGGAAAGAACTGGAGCTAAATGACATTCAGCCTCCGTGCAGCTACTGCTGGGACCTTATTAGCCAGGCTCACTGGCACTTAGTTGAGAGCTGGCCCGCGGGCCAGTATGGCAGTGCGAGGCCTGCGCGTAAGCCGGTGGGAAGTGGTCTCTGCTTCCAGACTGAAACGGAATCGGCACGAGCACCTTCTGTGGACGTTAACGGAAGGTGGGTGACTCCGATAAACGACTCCTGCCCTGGAAGGAGGGAAGGCACTCGAATGCCTTGGAGGCTTCAGCTTCCCCTGGGGAGGTTTTGGGTTTTGTCTGTCAGGGTTCCTGGTTCCTGCTAGTGTGTGAAGCACGAGGCCTTGCGTGGCATCGGAAGGACTTGCACTTTCACCTTCTGAGAGTGCAGGGCGTGGCCCTTCCTTTCATCAACCAGCAGCTGCCCCTTGGAACGGGGTTTTCCTCTGGGACACAGCCAGGGACACCACTGTGCTTTCCAGCCACGACCTTCTGAGGAGCCGGAACTTGAGCAGGCGTCGGCATCGTTAAGCGAACGTCCTGCCCCCTCCTGCAGGAATCCGACTCCAGCCGCATCTGTGCAAGGTGACAGGTGACCACCGTGCAACTTCAGGCCTCATAGAAGACCAGCCAGTGCGCCCGTCGTAGGTTTCCCGCGGAGCTTCCCCCCCGCCCCTCCTCCTGGGCGGGGCCTTTGTTTCCCGACACCGCAGCCCCGGGCACTCGTCACTGTCCTCTTAACCAGACCTGGTGTCCTGCAGGATGTTCCTCACGTCCCCGGTTCCGTGGGGGCCGTTCCTCGCAATGCCCACGGTGGTGGGGGACTGGCATGGGGGAAGGATGAGAAGGAGCATCGTCCTGCCAGTGAGGGCCGGGCCGGCTGCACCGTCATCGGCCCCTCGGTGCGCCTCCCTCTCGAGTACCTTGTCGGGCGCACACACGTTCAGCACAGGCAGCCCAAACAGTTAGTAGAATGCGCTGGTGAAACGATCAAAGCTCTAAATGTAACGTCTTCCGAGGAGAAAACCATCTTTGTGCGACAGGCCTGCTGCTCCGCTGTGAGGGCGTGGGGACCAGCCCGAGGACGGCGAGCCACCAGCCGCCCAGGGAGCACGTGATGGAGGGCTTTCCTCCGGGCCCCTCCCGGCGGCGGCTAAAGATCCCTGTTTGCGTGCACCTTCGCTTTCTGCCGCCAGCCAGCCTTTGTTTCCGCAGCTGCCTGGCGGGCGGTGGGTGCTCACCGAGCAGGCCCACCAGCCCCCAACAAGTCCTTTGCAACACGCAGGTCTCCTTCCTGGGTGTCGAGACTGAGGCTGAGTGCGACTCACGCAGGGTGGCCCCGAAGTCGGCCCGACCTGGGGTTCCACCCCCACACCCCCCGTGCGTCTCCCCCAAACACAAACGTTCCCAAGGCATTGGCACCTAGGAGCTGTTGCTATGTCCATCTTCTTGCTGCTGCTTTACGTAGGCACCTACTCTCCCACGTGCCTCTCTTCTAGTAGCAGCTGCTTCAATACAGTCATATTTTCCTTTCTTTGCAATGATCGGAGTCAGAGATAAGACTTTTTAGCGCAAGGTGTGCGCCTAAACTTGCCGGAGACTCTGGTTCAGAACGGGTTGGTGGAGGAGGGGCGTCTCGTGGTCCGGACTCCTGTCTTCCATTCCAGGGCTGAAGCCCCACGTGGCTCTGCTGCCCTGCACATGAGCACACACAAGCTTCCCACCTGCATTTTCGTTTCCCTGGACTCCATCCTTCCTCATGTAAGATGAGGGTGTTAGGCCCGGCGCCCTTCCCAGTGTCCTCTAGCTTGAAGTTTGTGAGGCTGGTGGTGGTCCTCTGCTGCGGCCCTGGGATCGCTGGGGAAGCCCGGTGCAGGGAGAGGGCAGAGCTGGCCTTGGGGTCCTCGGCGACTCTGGGGGATGAAGTCCACGCCAGGAAAGGAGAGCCGAAGGGGAGAGCTTGCGGGTGAGCTGTTCACACCGTTTAAAGTCGACTCCCTGTTGTCTGTTGGTGGCGCGTGTCAGCGTTGTCACCTGTAACAAGCACGAACTATTGGCTGAAGGCCCCATGTTCCCTTCTGTTTGGAAGCAAAGTGGACTACTTTGCAGACTTGTTTTATGAGCAGCTGCAATGGGGTCGCTGTTGAGTGGAGATCATTCCCGCTTTCTCCCGCGTGTTTTCACTGGTAGAAGAGCAGGGAGAGGCCGTGTAGAAGGGAAGCAGGAGGGGAGGTCAGGTTCACACTGGGAGTCCTCAGAGCACCACCCACACTGACCAAGTTCACAGAAATTAGGCAAAATGCTTTTGCAAAGATCTTGCTTATCTGGCATTTTGAAAGGATTTCTAGAAGCTCTAGAACAACAGATTGGTTTAGTCACGTGTTCCTGTGTCTTGGAAGTTCTTTTGTTTGACTTGGTGAGTGTTGCTCGTGCCCACCCTCTCCCGGGATGATGGCCCTAGGGGCGTCTCTGTTTTCCCAAGGATATGTTCCCATCTGAAGCTCACACTGCAGCTGCTGCCACGCAGAGGAACCCTTAGAATTAAAAGCAAATTGTGTTTTTGTCAATGTATTCCCCGTTGAGGAGGAAGGCGAGTTTCGAGTTCTGTAAGCCGGTATTGGTCAACAGCGTCGTTTCCGTTCCCGGGAGGAGGCACGCAGCCTCATGTTGGCGGCGAGGCCGCCGAGCGGGTTTTCCCGCTGGCAGGGGCAGGCTGCATGTGAGGTCTCCAAACCTGGGTCTGAGTCCTAGCCTCAGTTCCTTTTCTGAGCCTCAGTTTCCCCTTTTCTGAAACTGGGCCAGTAACACCTGCCGCAAATGCGGCTCCTCCAAGGATGGAATGAGGTGATGCGTTGAAAGCAGTTCATCAACTACAGGTATGAAGTACGAAGGCCGGGGTCCATGAGCAGGATGTGTTCCGGTAAAGGTGCTGGTTTTGTTTCATTGAGGTTAAACACGGACCAGGGTCATGTTAGGACTGCTGAGCAGAGAGACGGGGAGTGAGCAGTGAAGGGAGGGTGCGTGGCTCAGGGGTGGTGAGGTTGGCGGGCGGCTGTGGGCAGGCCGGGGGAGCCTCGCTGCAGCTCAGGGGTGGGGGGGGGGTTGTCCAGGGAAGCCCAGGGTAAGGAGGAGGGAGGGGAGGGGGAAGCCCCGGACTGGGCCGGGCCATTTCTGCAACCAAGGGTTTGCTGGTGTGCACTCGGGGGCTAGTTGTGCCCCCTTGGTTTGCTGGGTTGGGGTTTCTCGTCGACTAGAAGTCCGGACTGGTCATCTGCGGTGTGTTGGAAAAGTTGTGCACCCTTCTGATGGTACATTTACTCTCTTGTACTGCACCAATTTATTGTGTATGTTACACTAAATCACACATTTGCAAATACGGGTTTTTTGAAAAATGAGTAAACAAAAGGTGTGAAGACTTCTTCTCACACTTGAGTGGCTGTCCGATCATTGCTGTAGACAGCGGGGATTGCTCAGAGCATCCTGGGGAGGGGCAGTCCCTGTCCCTGTCCCTGTCCCTCCGGGGCTCTGTGGGCCGGCTTCTCTAGCTGGGCGGGGGGTCGACCCACAGAGCTGCCGGTGGGGGCCTGCTGGCGTTGCCCTGCCCTGATTCCTGCCACTTCTTCCCTGTCGCTCAGTGGCTGCAGCCAGAACCCACGGCCAGGTGTGATGCCCGCACGCAGGGCACGGCAGCAGCACCTTAACGAGGTGCCAAGGACACCGACTGGCAAGTGTGGGCACAGGCCAGCCTCAGTCGCTGGGTCCCTGAGCGCGTCTGTGCACGGCCTCCGAGACGCTGTCCGGTGCCAGGAGATGACACCTCAACTGTCACCCCAAACGGGTCTGCTCTCCTAGAAACGCGCACAGGGAAGCCTCGTGCTGGCAGGCGCAGTGTAAGGTGGGAGTGTAAGGAAGTGAGGCTCATGTTTGTAATCCATTGAATCTCTGAAGCGCAGCACCTGCTTCATAGCCGCCATCGTGCTCGTAGCAGTAACAACGCCCGCTAACGATGATTGAGACGAGCGCTTAACGCGCACGGTCTCATCCAGTCTTTACAACAGCCCCGTGCGTTCAGGGCCTGCCGAGCCGTCAGCAGGGACTGAGAGCCTTCTCGGTGGGGACTGTGAGGACCCCACAGTGTGCAGGGGACAGACCAGGCCCTGAGCTCCTGCAGCTTATGGTGTGGCAGGGAACCAGGCGTGCCCCCCAGGGACCAGGCGGAGCAGAGTCATAATTAGGGTGAGTGACAAAGGTCCTGCATTAGAGAGCTGCAGGGTGAGCTGGGGTTGTCTGGAGGGGCTCCTGGAAGGGGGGGGCCCTTGCACTGGGACTGGAGTTGGCAGGGGTGGGGGTGACCGTGGTGGGAAGAGGTCGGTGCTCCCGGATAGCCCTCGGTGTGTCTGTTGTGTCTCGAGTGTGTACTTCGGCGGACTCGCTCTCCCTAGGTAGATTGTAGAACACCCAGAGGGCAGAGGTCGTGTCTCGTCCCTCCTCTTGTCCTTCGCTGCACGCAGCGGGAAGGGGGTCCCAGTAAACGTTACTCAGCATGAATTGGTACCTGGCGGGGTGGGTAAAAGCTGTGTGAGGTGTTACATCTTCCCCGTGATGTTTGGGATGTCAGTCACCAAGCAGCCAGTGACTGTCTTGTGTGCAGAGCATGTCAGGGGATGCGAGGTTAGCAAATAACACATCCTGAGCCCCCCGCCCCGTAAGGAGCTCGGACTCTGCTCTGCGGAGCACACAGAGTGGAGCGACCGAGAGTTTAGGAACAGCCGGCAGCGCGGGCGGGACGAGTCAGTGTGTGTCGTGTCCAGGATCCCCCTTCCCCCACGTGACCCATGGGTTTCGCTGGACCAGGCTTCCCAGGAAGAGCACACTGCCCCGCATGCTGGGTCAGGCGTGCAGGCGGTGGGACGGGGCCCGGGAGCAGGTTGCAGAGGGAGGCAGGCGTGTCCGGGGGAAAGCAAGCCAGCTCAGCTTTAGCGGAGAGCTAGGAAAGCTAGGGCCGCAGAGCAACGCAGCTGGAGGGGCCACACGTGCTGGCTGGTCCTTTTCTTCCACGGTGCCGCGCGGAAACTCAGGATTTGGGGAAGTGGTTCGCAGCGTGTGCGTTCCCTGTCCTCACACCTTGCCTCTTTTCCTCGCAAAGTAGTCGCCACAGTGCAAGAACCGGCTCAGTGTGCGCTGACCGTGTGTGTGGCTCTGCTGCGTGGCTCTGCTGCGTGGCCCTGTGGGCGAAGCACACTTTCCTCCAGCCTCGGCCAGGGCCACCAGGGACCTGCAGACATGACATCATTACACGGCGACATGCAGTTTTTACCAGATTCACCTATTGAACCCCCCGCCCCCACCCCCCTGGAAATCATAGCTTCTTTAATGTCCTGCTGGCTGTGTGAAAAACAGGAATTTATGTAACAAGCCCTGCACAGAAAACCTTTTCCTGTTCGGAAAAAAATTTTTTTTTAATTGTTGGCAAAGTTAGGAGACAGCTCTGTTACTCAAAGAGCGACCTCAAATGTCCTCTTAGAAAAATATGCGGCATAATGTTTTGATAAGTAAGGGGTTGCTGTGGGACCTTTTCTTTTTTGTGTGTGAGTCTGATTAGTGAGTTAATGTGTGTCCCCTCTGAGCGAGCGAACGCTTCTTGAATTTTATTAAAGCTTCATCGTCGTGCCCTGGCCGTGTTGTTAGGAATGTCTCCCAGTTGCAGTTGCAGATGACCTCATTATAAATGCCGTGCAGCCGCACCGCCCTCCCCCGTCAGTGGGGACAGCCAGGAAGCTACGGTCCAGGAAGACCCTCCCCCTTGGTCGTGAACTGAATGGGGCAGGGACAGGAGTCAGACTTCCTGTCCTCTAGAAATTTCTTCATTGTAGCCTCTCTGCGTGTCTGTCGTGTTCCGAGAACAAGGTAGTCGCGCGGGTGCGTGGTACAAATGCTCGGCGCGTAGAACACGTCGCCAGGTCGAGCACCAGCCCCGGCTGGGTCTCTGCCCGGGGCCAGGCTCACTTCTTCAAGGAGGGGTTTGGAGCGTGCTGCCATGGTGTTCGCTGGCCCAGATGAGGCTGGGGCTGTGGGAGCGTGTGAGTGTGAGCGTGAGCGTGTGTGTGAATGTAAACACCTCCCCGTGAGGGCGAGACGTGGGGATGAAACACAGGACGTGATAAAAACACAGTGCTCGGCCTCCGCTGGGACCTGAGTTTGGGGGCAGACCCAGAGGCGGGAGGAAGGAGAGGGGGTCTGGGACAGGAGCGCCGTCGTTCACCTGACACACCTGCCCCCATCCAGGCGGGGGCCCCCGTTCAGGGCCCGGCCTGGCCCCCGCTCGGAGCCCTGGCCAAGGGCAGCCCTCGGCAGAATGCAGTGCAGGAGGTCAGAGGGCGTTTTGAAATGTGGGTTTCTCGGCCTTGGCTGACTGGTCTAGGCTCTAACCTTTAAATCTCCTTTTAGAAAGTGAGATCCCCGCCCCTCCCCCGTTCTGTTTTCTACCTTCTTTTAAGGAGAAAGAAATGCGCGTTGGGTCTCCGTGGACCCCCCCATCCCGCTGTGCACAGCTTCTGCTCTGGGGCAGCGACTGGCATGCCGGTGGCATGAGGATGTGGGCGCTGTGGCTGCGCCCCCCGGTGACCACAAACCCAGCCGGAGCCTTTCTGTGGTCGGGGCCGGGGCGACGGGTCCAGGGGGTCGGCCCACTGCCTTGCACTCACTTGGCAGAGGAAGCCGGGGAAGTGGGGGGCCGGCACTCCGCCCCGCCCCCAGGGGTCCAGGACTCCCGAGAGCCCCCTCCTGGACCTGGGGTCTTCCGGGCCTGACAGCAGACACTGCTCAGTGAGTGGGAGGGGGCAGTCAGCACGTGCCCAGCCCTGTGCTGGGGGGGAGAGCTTCGAGACAAGGCCCTCCGTCTCAGGAGCCCGCTGCTGCCTCTCCACGGGTCCCAGAGGCTCTGGGGGTCGGGGGTGGGGTCCGATAGGGGCTTCCTTGTTGGCAGCATGCTTTTGCTGCTTCTGCTGGAACTTGAGACTGTTCCCAGCCCCCTTCAGTGTGTTTGGAGTTGTGGGTTTGCATTCACAAAACCTCTAAGCTCCTACGCACACCCCAGTGAATAGGAGGAAGGAAATGGGGCTTGGACGTGGGTCCCCCGAAGTTGAGCTCTAACACATTCCTGTCACGGACTCTTGCCATGTGTCAGGCACCGAGGAGCCTTTCACACGCGGTACCTCGCTGAGTCTGTACCATAGCCCCACGCGGTTGGTTACGTATCTCTCTGTGACATGCGGGAAACTCGGGGCACGTAGGGGCCAAGCAGTTGTGCGAGGTTGGGGGGCCAGTGCGTAGCAGAGCCACCTGAATGCTCAAAAAAAAGGCTGACCTTTCTCTACGAATTGCCGCGGGGCTCTCGCAGCCCAGCGCAGCCCTGGAGCCGCCCTGGCAGGGTGGCGCCTGCGCCCTGGTCCTGTCCCCTCCCGGGTGGAGGGTTACCTCTGAGGCCGTGTCCGTGGGTCAGTAGGTGCATTCCACTGGTGATTTGGGGGAGGGTGGGGTGGCAAATGGCACCTGAATTTAATTTTTTTTCTTCAGTTGGGGGGAATTTCGGCTTTCTAAATTTAAAAAAAAACAATGACCCAGTTTTTCCTTATTCACTTGTATGTATTTGCCTAATCGACTTTTAAGGGTATAAATGAACCTGAGTCTTAGAGTTTTCGGGCTTTCAGTTTCTGACCGAGAACACATGCTGCTTGGCTTCCGCCTTTCCTGTCGGTCGTCGTGCGGGCCCAGTCACGCAGAGCTTCCCCCTGGAGCAGGCGGCACGCCTGCTGTCCGAAGAGAATCGGCGCGGTGGTAGGGGTGATGGGTGGAAAGAGGCTCTGAATAACGCGTTTTAATTTTGTTCCCATGTGAGGAGACAGACACTGTTCTCCCGCACTGGTCGGGGGGTTCAGGGCCCCTCCGACGGTGTGGGGTGAAGTCTGTGCTCCCTGGAGCCCTGTACGTCTAACACGGTGTTTTGCTTTCCAGAACTCGATTCGTCACAATCTGTCCCTGCACAGCAAGTTCATCCGCGTGCAGAATGAAGGGACCGGGAAGAGTTCGTGGTGGATGCTCAACCCCGAGGGGGGCAAGAGCGGCAAGTCCCCCCGGAGGAGAGCGGCATCCATGGACAACAACAGCAAATTCTCCAAGAGCCGAGGCCGGGCTGCCAAGAAGAAAGCCTCCCTGCAGCCCGGCCCGGAGGGTGCTGGGGACAGCCCCGGGTCCCAGTTCTCCAAGTGGCCTGCCAGCCCGGGCTCGCACAGCAACGACGACTTCGATAACTGGAGTACCTTTCGCCCGCGAACCAGCTCCAACGCGAGTACCATTAGTGGGAGGCTGTCACCCATCATGACGGAACAGGACGACCTCGGAGACGGGGACGTGCACCCGATGGTGTACCCCCCGTCCGCTGCGAAGATGGCTTCCACTCTGCCCAGTCTGTCGGAGATCAGCAGTCCCGAGAACATGGAAAACCTCCTGGATAATCTCAACCTCCTCTCGCCACCGACGTCGCTAACCGCCTCCACCCAGTCCTCCCCTGGCGCCATGATGCAGCAGGGGCCCTGCTACTCGTTCGCCCCGCCGAGCACCAGTCTGAACTCGCCGAGCCCGAACTACCCGAAGTACACCTACGGCCAGTCCAGCATGAGCCCCTTGCCCCAGATGGCAATGCAGACGCTTCCGGACAGCAAGTCAGCCTACGGCGGGATCAGTCAGTATAACTGCGCGCCCGGGCTCTTGAAGGAGCTGCTGACTTCCGACTCTCCTCCCCATAATGACATCATGGCACCGGTCGACCCTGGGGTGGCCCAGCCCAACAGCCGGGTCCTCGGCCAGAATGTGCTGATGGGCCCTAATTCAGTCATGCCAGCCTACGGCAGCCAGGCATCTCATAACAAAATGATGAACCCCAGCTCCCACACCCACCACGGCCACGCTCAGCCAGCGTCCGTAGTCAATGGGCGTGCCTTGCCCCACGCGGTGAATGCCATGCCCCACAGCTCGGCCATGAACCGCCTGGCCCCGGCGAAGACCGCTTTGCAAGTGCCTCTGCCCCATGCCATGCAGATGAGCGCCCTGGGGGGCTACTCCTCGGGGAGCGGCTGCAACGGCTACGGCAGGGTGGGCATCCTCCACCAGGAGAAGCTCCCAAGTGACTTGGACGGCATGTTCATCGAGCGCTTGGACTGCGACATGGAGTCCATCATTCGGAACGACCTCATGGACGGAGACACGCTGGACTTTAACTTTGACAACGTGCTGCCCAACCAAAGCTTCCCACACAGCGTCAAGACGACGACGCACAGCTGGGTGTCCGGCTAGGAGCGAGCGGGTGAGCAGGTAAGATCACCCCGATAAGAGCCTGGGACCTGCGGTGCGGACTTGAACTGAGGGAGGAGCACCCCACCCGAGTGTCCCCTCCACGGCTAGGGCTCTTTGGGTGTCAGCTGGCTGCCTCGTGCGGGGAGACAGCTTTCATTACTCATTCTCCACCCTTTTTACAGCTCACACGTTTTCCTTTTGACTTGAAACGTGGAGCCTTCCTGTAACGGCTTTAAAGATTTTCTTTGACAGCTTGATGGCTGCATTTTGTAGTAGCTCTTCAGTAAATGAATACATGTGATGGGAATCACACGCTGAAGGGTTTTTCAAAGTGGAAACTCCCATCCCCCCATGAATGATTTCAGAGCTGTTTGAGAGAGCTCTGCCTCCTACCAGTGTCTGTCACTCTAATATGTTAAGTTGAATTGATTTTAATTTGGCTATATTTTTATGGTGTGTGTGTTTTTTCTCTTTTTCTCCTCTTAGGCTACATTTAAAAGTATTTCAGATTGTCTGACACCAGGAACTGAGAAAGAAGTCCAAAGACATCCATCACCCCATCTTTTCATTTTCTTGATTAAAAAAAAGAAAACAAAAAAAGAACGGTTTTTTTTCCTTTCGTCAGACTTGGCAGCGAAGACACTTTTCCTGTGCAGGATGTTGGCCCAGTGTTCGCGGGTCATGTGCTGCGGTAGATAAGGACCCTACCATGGAGGTTCCCTTACAATCAAGTGCCAAACTCGCTGCGCGTGTGACTGCCGAACCGACCTGCGGATCCTGCTGTGCTCTCAAGTTTTGTATATAAGCCGTAGCTACGGAACTGTCTTTGCGTGCGTGTTGTTTTTTAAATAGCCGTTCGGTCCAAGGAAAGTTTATACTCTTTTGGTAATACTGTGATGGTCTTGTGTCCTTAATAAGTTAAAGTTTTGTTCGTCCTACCTGTGTTCTGCCGAACTGACGAATCCCTGAGAACCAAGCCCTCCACCCAGCACCTCTGTGGCGCAGCTTCGGACCGGCTCACGCCGCCCCATCACTCTCACGAGAACCACCGCCCTGTCAGCAATCTGCTGAGTCAGTGGACTTGTCAAACTCTTTGGGGAAAAAACAAAAATAGAGTAAATGCCAGCCTTGTACAGGTCTTTTCTATTTTTTTTTTTGTTGTTGTTTATTTTGTTATTTGCAAATTTGTACAAACATACGAATGGTTCTAATTTCCAGATAAATGATTTTTGATGTTACTGTTGGGACTTGATCATTTTTGGAATAGATGCTAAACTGTAATGTTTTCTTAAAACTAGAGAGTCTACTTTGTTATAATATACTGCTTGTAAATTTACGGACTCCCGGATATCTGAGACAGCATCCGTAATTTTCATTTTGTATTCTAACTGGATTAGTACTAATTTTGTACATGCTTAACTGGTTTGTACACTTGGGGATGCTGCTTCGTGATGTTTGTGACTAATCTGAAAATCATTGTAATCAGTACTTGCCTACTCAATGTTTCTGGCCCTGTTTTGGCAGACGAGCGATGCGTAGTTAGGGACGTTTTTGTGTTTCAAGTTCAGGAGAACGCGGTATGTGTCTGCGTACGTATCGTGGAGCAGTTACATCTGCTGTCCCTCCGTGGACGAAGCGCACCGCGTAGCATTGCGTCCTCTCGCCCTCGCAGCTCCTCCCGGGAGCCGTGCAACGGCTGTCGGGCCGGAACGGAGACCCGCACCCCAAACGGGACCCCTTTCTCAGACTGGGCTTTCCGCCAACAGCCGCTTTAAGCTGAGCTTCGCTGGACGTTCCCCTCACAATTCTGCGCCCTTATCTCGGTCCAGGTGGAGGTTTTTACGGCCTTGCCTGAGGGTTCCGTCAACCCCCACACCTCATCCCTCTGTCCTTCTGTCCTGCAGATTACGTAGCACACTGTGGAGAGTCCGTCAGAGGGGGGATTTAGAAATGGGACTTAGGCGATGGTAGGCTGCTCTGTGTTCATGGATGTAGAAGCTACGCAGCGGGAAGGAGCTTGTTGAAAACCTGGGGCAGTTCATCTGAAAATCAACAAACCAGCTCTAAGTTGTATATTTGAATTTTAAAAGCCTTTGTGTAAGTTTAGAATTTCTTCAGTCTTTTAGCAACCTAAACTATGATCCTGATCATTATGTTGCAATATTTTCCATTTACCTGTAACTGACAGACCAAGTTCATTGGCTTCGCGTCCCCTTGCAGCATTGGTATTTTCAAGTCGTGTGGACGCCCAAAGTCAGCACAATAAAAGGAACAGCTGAACGAAAATGTTCCTCTTGCCAGCTTGAGAAGGCTCTGATCTGACTTCTGTGTGCTCAGCCCAGACCGCATTTGCTTTGTCTCGTCCGAGAATTGCATCTCTGTTGGCGTAGTTTTTTCTCCCTGTTTGATGAGAGCAGAAGTGTCCTTGGCAGATTCCTCCAGGGGCCGGCTCTGTGGTAAGCTTCCCACTGTAACTTCTGTGGTGTTGACGAGTTGTTAACCCTCGGCATCGCGGGCCCCTCCGAAACACCTGGTTGTGGAGATGCCATCCCTCTCAGTGGTGCCTCCGCCTAGGGACAGCCCTTGTTGGTGCCAGTTACTCGGTTTCTGTGACCACAGCCGCCCCTGGGGATCCCCCTACCCCCTGCCCTTGCACACGAGCCTCAGAGACCACCGCAGCCAACATCACTGTCGAAACCTCACTGCTTCAGTGTGGGCTTCCACAGGCCTTTCTTCCTCCGCAGTCTGTGTAAATATCTTCTTTTCCTTCAAGTTTTCCTTTTTCGTGTTGAAATCCTGACATGAATCCTGGGTAGCTAGCTCTCTGGGGTACAGTGAACTCCGGTGGAAGGCCCCTTGTCTATTTTGAAAACATTATGTGACCTCTGATTTCTTTTTCTGTACGAAGACTGACTTACTGGAGTAATGAATATACCAGTTTTATTGTACATGATTGCTTTGTGAAATGTGCAAACGGTATCACCTACGCAGCCTTGTTGGATTTCTTTTCCCCTGGTTTGTACTGTTATTAAAAGCATATTGTATTATAGAGCTCTTCAGATATTTTAAATATAAAGTATTGTTTCTGTAATATAGACGTACCGACTGTATGTACGCAGGTCATACACACGCGGCATGGAAGGTTCTGCTAGGACAGACACACACGGGCTCGGTTAGTCAGCGCAAGCTGTGCTCCAGGGGGCAGCAGATCGGGGGCCCTCTGAGAAGAGGGGGAGGCCTCAGGTGGGGATGGTTCTCCGAAGGGAGGCGGTTCAGGTCGTTGCACTACCAGGTCTGTGTTACCTGGCCCCCACCGGCATTTTTACAGTCAGCTCTTCAGAGCTCTTAGTTTATAACAGACTTTTACATGAGAAGTTTCTCTCGTGATTGTAGTTTGCGAGTCATCATTCAATAAAGAACTCGGTGGAATCTAGGCAGACAAAGCCAGGGGCGTGCCCCTGGGCCGCCTCCTTGAGGGCATGGTGTGGTCTGGTGGTGTGGCCAGGGTGGGTCGTGCCCGCCCCGTTGGGGCACAGTCCTGCCCTCCCGCATCTTGCTCCTTGAGTTTAGTGACAGTGCAGGGCCCCCGCCCCCGCTCCAGTACTCTCTGAGAAGTGCCTGATGATGCGGATGTACTTACAGATACAAGAACAATCTTTGCTATTATTGTGTAAAAGCCATAAATGTACATAAATTATGTTTAAATGGTTTGGTGTCTTTCTTTTCTGATTGTACAGAATAAGCCCTTTACGAGGATTTAGAAGAAAACGTGTTGCCGTCACAGGAGTTAAACCTTGTCGGCCACGGTGCTGTGGTTCATTGAAATCTGGGGTTCCCTTTGGAGGGGCGGTCTCTGACCACACCGCAGTCCCCCTAGCGTCCCGGACTAGTAACATCCCTGACACCGGACAACCCGGGGGCGCAGCGCCGCACCTTCCGGATGTCTGGAACCATACTCCGCGTGGTAATCGCTGGGCCGTTCAGTCTTGTGTCAGAACAGACAGGGCGAAGGTCAAAGCACCGGAAAGGCGAGTTAGGAGGGTTCTGGCTGGGAGGTCACTGAGGGGGCCCTGGGTGGTGGGGGGTGGTTTTCAAGGCCCCGCGGGCCTCTGCCAGCACTTCCCACACCTTTCCGAAAGAGGACTCCTCGTTTGCAGTGGCTGGATATCGGCGGTTTTATGAGTTTGCTGTTTTCCCAAAAGGCCTCAGAAATGAGCTAGGATCAATGAATGAAGGTTAAAATGCATGTTTAAACCAGGATGATATCTGGTCTCTCTGCTTCTGACCCTTTCACCAACCAAGGCCATGTCCAGAGGAGTCGGAGTAGCCACAAGGAAATAGGTTATTCTCACGTTTATCAGTTTAGCCTCCAGAAGATGAGTTCGGCTTTCCAATTCCCTCACCCCCACTCACCCTGTCCAGCAGTGGGACCGGTTCTTTAAAAGACACCACAGAAGCCCAGAGTGTAGAACTGATAAAACCAGCCCCTTCCAGCCCCTGGGGCCCGTACACAGATCCCTTCGGAAACTACTGAGGTAGGCCAAGTGCAGAAAGACCCTTGTTGCACCTCCAGAACTCGGACTAGCGGGCTCCTCTGGCGGCCTCTGTGTGTGCAGAAAACCATGCTTCTAATGCCCTTTTTTGGCGACCACCTTCCAAGTTTTCCCTCACAGCAGGAAGGTGCCCCTGGCAGAGCCCGCGGGTGGGGCTTCAGGGAGAGGGAGAGCATCCCTTCCTTGGACAGGATCTAGGCCTCTGCTGGGCCCAGAGCACCAAGGTGGGATCGGGAGGTGGGCCTAGGGTTGCCCCTTGACCTGCGAACCGCCCACACAGCAGGACTTTGCCTTGGCTGTTGTGTCTCCATGTTTGAGTTGACCTAACAACCATGGTGCTAGTTAACCCTGGACTGGTTGGTGGGTCAGACACCGGCGAGGCTGTTCCAACAGACAGATGGGGGGGGCTCTCTGGGTGGCCCCCTCCCCTGGCAGCATGGCCAGGAGAGGAGGAAGCTCCACACCAAGGAGAGGCTCACCTGCCACAGAAGCAGGAAAGGAGGAGATCGGGGCCCATTTCCTTAGCCCAGCGCCACCGTCATCCCCTCCCAGCTATCCCCCTGCACTCAAAGGCCAACGGGAATGTCTTGGCTTGAGTGCCTTTACCAAGTTTACGTCTTTCCAAAGTGAAAGTCTCGTTTGTACCGGAAGCCACCAGTGGAGAGTCAAGGTTTGCCTCCTCCAGGAAGAAAGGGCGGCTTCAGGAGCTCTCATTTTTCGTTATTCACGTCTCATTCTTCCCACGAACTCCAATCCCAGACGGGCAACTTGCAGAATTCCTCGGAGCCACCTGGGCTTCTTACCCTTGCTAGAGCCCCCGCGTATGTTCTTGGGCTTGTCACGGCGCTGAGATCACCCAAGCAGGGTCCTCTTAGCGGAGACAGCTGCTCGGAACAGGGCTCACAGTTCCAGAAAAGCCCGAGGTGTCCACTATGCTAGGTCCATGCCGGGGGCAGGGACGCCCGGGGTGTCAGCAGAGCGGCAAGTCGTCCCGACTTCTCGGGCCGCGGTTTCCTCCCAGACGAGGGAAGCTGAGGGTAACTCCAGTTACCTGGTTGGATGTGAGATTAGAGGGTGAGGTAGTGTCTGTACGTGGCTTCCTGTGTGCAGATGAGCTGGCGTCAGTGCAGGTGACTGTAGCCCTTGGGGATTTGCCGCCTTCCCGGGGGCCCTTCCGGGCAGTCAGCCTTTCCCCGCAGGGTGCGCTCGGGAGCTGCCTGGTTCGCTGGCATCCTCCTCCTGCGTTCTCAGCAGCAGCGCTTGGTCTCTGAAGCCCGGGAGCGTGGACAGGGTCGGCCAGGGTCAGACTCCAGGAGAGTCGGCAGGCCCCTCGGTGGTCTGCCTGCCAGGGTCCGGTCAGTTGTGAACCTGTTTTCCAGGGGTCAGCAGGAGGAGGCTTGCAGTCGGAATACAAATGAATCGTGCAAGGCTACAAACATTAGACTCGAAATGCGAACCTACTTTTGCCACCCCCCCCACCCCCCGCCCATACGCCCAGTACTCACTAGCTGTGGTACTTGTTTCCTGAGAAGTTCTTCGTGGACTCACCCTGGGAAAATTCAGGGACATTTGAGATGATGTCCCCTCGTGGTGTTTACCCAGTGGGCTGTGGAGAGCACCAAGTCCAAGTGCCCTTTTCGGCTGATCTGTAAGATACGGGGTGGGGGTGGGGAAGACTGACAGTTCAGGGGGTCACAGCGGTGTGTCGGCACCCAGCCGGCCGGTTCATACGGACCGATGGTTGAATCTGAAGCGGTTTTGTGAGCCCCTTTTAAATGCCAGCACCGTTTACAACTGCGTTAGATAAAGTTACTATTCCATAAGTTACATAAAAAACCCCAAAGGTGGTAAATACGCAAAACCTGTCGAAACCCAGCATCCTACGTTTTACTGCTGTCTGCTCCCGAGGTGTTCCCGCTGGTTTGTCTCCACGGTGGGGCGGCCACACAGTAAGTCCTCCTCTAACGTCGCCAGTCGGTTCTGCGAGTGTGAGCGAAACGGCACACGACCAGACTGCTCCTGCCACAGGCCAGCGGATCCACGCCAGGCTCCCATGGCCTCTCGTCGATGTGGCGACAGTGATGTCACCCGAGGACCGGATGCCTGATGGGGTGCCTCTGTCCTGCCGAAGCCGAACAGTGTCAGTTTAATAAACAGCTGGTACAAGGGCGAGAAGCAGTCGATGGCAGGTTCCTAAGCGTGTCCAGAACACAGCGAGTGGGTTGGGATGTTGGTCCGTTTGGTAAATCCTGGCTGAATGGCCGCCACCGCCTTATGCTGGCCACAGACAACAGGGTTTGGCAAAAGTCAATGCAAATGTCCCGTGAAAATCAGTCGGTCTGATGGAATGCACAGAGAGTACACGTGCATTTGATTGTGTGGAAGCTGTGCGGCGCGTACGCTTCATACGTGTGTGCAGGCCCCATGCCTTCCCCGCAGAGCAGGTTAAACATTTACCAGCACCCCAGTGCTCGGGGACAGCGAAGGCGTTGAAGGGCTGGTGGTCTGGGGGATGGACAGGAGCGGGCATCGGGGAAGAAGCGGGTGAGAGGATGGTGGGAAGCCGCAAGGCCAGGGTGTGGTCGCAGCAGCGGGTGACTGGGGTGCAGCGAGGTTTGGGGCAGGAGGGCGGAAGCGGCCAGGAGCAGATGGGGGCTGAAGCTTGCCTGGGGGTGCGCGTTTGATTTCAGAACTGACCCAAAGGGACGGTGGAGCCTGGGGCGGAGAAGAAGTCTCAAACTCAAGTGCAAAAGCTTTGTTTTGGGGGAGCCAGGTTGCGGGTAGATGCCAGTGACTGGGGAGGAGGGACTCACAGTGAAGTAGCTGGATGTCCTGAGCAAGAACAGAGGGTTTTTTGTTTGTTTGTTTTGGTGTTTTATACATAAAGGTGGAAGAGGAAGATTCTGGAGTTGCAAAAGAAATGCAAAAAAAGGATGCTAGTTCTACTTTCAAAACTCATCATGGTCAGTCAGTGGAAATCATGACACTTAATTACTGGAGCTCCTGGGGGAAGCAATGAGCTGAGCTAAGACCCTACTGCAACGCCCGGTACATAGGCCCCCAAAATAGGGGCGACGGAACATTCTGGTTTGCCCAGGACAGGTCCGGGCAACTTGTGTCCGACATAATTATTAATGGGTGCTCTCGTTACCCTGAAGTGTTGGGTGGTTAATTGCATGTTCACCCTGCCAGCAAATGACTACGTTTCATTTAATTACTTCCTAGAGCCCTCGCCTCCCCTGGACATGCAATACCAAGGGTGCCCAGTCGGGGGGAGAACTTGGGGTCCTTTGGAAGAAGCGGCCTCTTGCTGGGGGGTTATTGTTCCAAAGGAATGTTAGCCCAGAGTCTAAATAACAGCGATGAAAGTATTCTCTGTGGCGTTCGAGGTCCTTCCCGACCTTGCTTGGCATTCTCCCCTCCACCAGTCCCACCAGACAGCAGAGCACTGTTATGCCCCCAGATTTGTGTGGGATGCCCTTCCTCTCCTCACCAACAAGCTACAGCCCCAAACCTCCCTCTCCCCTTCCAACCCGCACCAGCCCCTTGCATCGGAGTGGTTTCTCGCCCGTGTGGGCTAGATGAGTTTCAGGCCTCCTCTTCCAAATGCAGGCCTGTAGCCAGATAATAATAATTCTCCACAGTTCTCCCAAGCCAGCCCCATGGCCATCCTACTTGAGAAGGTCAGAGCCAGGCCTGACGAATTTGGGTCGTCACCAAGCTCCCAGCCAGCCTAAAGCATCTGGCCAGGGCACTTGAGCTCTTGCCACGGCCAAAGGCATTCCTCCTTGGCGAGCTGGTCTGCGCCGGCCAACATTCCAACAAATTAAAAGCAGACCAAGAAGCCCAAGGTATTTTGACAAGTCTGGAGCTGCTATTCATTTTCTTCAACCAAGGCAAGTTCAAAGGCAAGGGAGGGGATATGGCCACTGATGAAATGCTGAAAAGGGATTACTGGCTTGCTTTCCAGCCTGTCATCCCAACGGGCTGCAAAATCCTCTCTCCATACAGCTCTTCTCCGGGCTCGGGGGCCAGACCCAGTGCTTTGAGGCTCCGGTGCTCCAGGATTAGCAAGACCGAGAGGCCGGTGTGCAGCCTGCCTCCGGAAGGTTGCCTGCCTTTCCGTAGAAACTATATAGGAATATAGAAACTCTACAGAAAATTATCTAGGATTTCTGTATAATAAGTGCAAACAGTCATTAAAAAAAAAAAAAGGCAGCTGCCACCCAAAGATGCTGATTTATTTTCGCCGAACCTCAGCTGAGAAAGAAATAAACTTTGTCATTTGTAACTTTTGCCTCTAATGTGTCATTGGGGTGTCACCAAATGGGGTTGGATAAAATACATAGATTTTGCATTCTGGTTTTTAAACATTATTTTGAAATTACTTGGAAGTATTCACACTTTTTGAAATAAAACATTACTTTGAAAGGGAGGTAATTATTCTCCTTTACAAGACAAAATTTTTTTCTCCTGTTTTGATTTGCCCCCAACTTCCAAACAATCACTTGGTGAAAAGAGAGACATTTTCTGAAGTCGGACAATTCTGTTTAGAAATTCTTGGGGGGAGGGAGGTATAAGGGGACTCATTGGTAATAGAAAAAAATACCATAAAGATTAAATTTTTTTTAGAAAATAAATTCTTGGGAAGTTGTGGTAAAACCTACCCTGAATAGAAAATTTCACTTATTCTTATAAACGTGCCTTAGGAGAGATCTCAGAAGTTCCTGGCACCCCATGGGCTACATGTCAGATTGGTATTGTCTTGGGGCTCCAGCTCCCTTCCAGCACCCCCTTTTCTGTCTTAGCTGGAAATCCATCAGAAGCGTGAATAATGCCCCAAACCCAGATGGCTAGAAGCATTTAACAGCTGTATGGAATCTCATGTAACTATCATGTGCCTTTTTTTGGAAACAACAATTGTCCTTGTCTTTTGTAAGAAAATCACATGATTAAAAAAAAAAAATAGATGCCTAGCCATGGTCCTGCTGTCCCGCGGTGACTGGCAGGAGTAGGGACAGTGAGGAAGACAGACGAAAAACGCAATCTTGGATCCCTCAGCCACACCCACATGCAAACTTCTGGAGTAAATAAGTTCCTTTGTCCTTTCTGGGTAACTGAAAAAAGGCTTCAGAAGGTTTCAGGACTGAGCGTTACACTGCGCGATGCCTTCGGAGTGCGTGTTCCCTTTTCTTTGCCCAAAGAGTCGACTCAAGACCCTGCCGCCTTCCTCCTGCTGCATCCGAGTGTCGGAGAGGCCGGTGTGAACTGAATGAATGAATGAATGAATGAATGAATGAAAATTCCGCCTTTAAGATGGACAATAATACTCCCTCTGCGATTAGAATTTCTTAATATACTTGACAGCAAAAAGAAGGCTGAATCTACTTTGGATGTCAAAGATCTAAGGGTCCCGAAATGAAGCTTGCCTGTGTCTCGGAGGTCCCCTCCTGGGGAGCGGGCTGCTGCGGGCGTGCCGGGGAGGGCGTGCCAGGGAGGACGAGTGACTGCCTCCTGACACCTCCTCGAGCCCAGAGCGCAGACGTCCCGAAGGTGCCATATTGGGAAGCACTGGCCCTGCGCGCTGACCGGCACGAAGAGTATTTGCAAGTGCGCGATTGGAAATGCACGATGCTCCGTGAAACCAGCCGAGGCTTTTTCCAGGGCAGTTCTCAGTAAGACTCGTGGAAGAAAAACTGTGATTAAGTGGATGGGTTATGAGGAAAGGCTTTTTATTCAAAAGGTTTCGTGATTACAGCAGCACTTTGGGTGCATTGCACCTTCTGTCAAAGGATACCAAGCATTTGCCAAAGCTGGCTCCTCGGCTTCCGCAGGAATTGGAAAGGGCGGAGCAGACCCAGGCTGTACGGGCCACAAGCAAGGGAAGATGCCCCCTGGGTGGGGGTCACTTCCTGGAGACGCCAAGGAAATGAGACCCAGTGTTCCTCCAAGTGTGGGCTACTGATCGCGGGCAACAGAATTATTTGGGAACGTTTGTAAAAATGCAAGTGTCAGGTCTCTTCCCCAGACTTGGGGGTTCAGCATCGGGGATGCGGGGATATAGGAAGGCTGAGAAATCTGCATTTTAATGGTTCCACGTGGTTTTTACGGACAGAAGTTTGAGAACCCCCACCAGGGTGTGGAGATACTGTCACATTCACCGCTAGTCAGCCATTCATTCATTCATTCATTCATTCATTCATCTTACCGAGCACTCCCTGCCCCCGGGGCCGTCTGCGGAGAGCTAGGGGCTCCCTGGGACAGACCCCTCAGCCACCCTTGGGAGGCCATTCACCAGCAGCATGCCATGGAGTAGTCGCTAAAAAGAGTCTGCTTGGATCCGATATGTAACTGGTAACTGGCCCCGAAATGCCAAAATTCCCATCAGCCAGCAGAAGCTTCCGTCTGCCTCACCTGCTGCGAGTGCTGAGCAACCTGGCCGAGCCGGCTGGCCTCTCGTCCTCCCTCCGGTGCTTGCAAATGGAGGCCGGCTGGGCCTCCGTCCAGAGCAAGGCCCCCCCCCCCCCCCCCCCGCACAATGCTTCACAAAACAGCTGGAGCCCAGAGGCAGACCTGGAACGCAGCCGACTTCACCCGCAGGGGCCAAATGGCTGAGCTGCTTGCATCCAGGCCTGAGGAGGAGAACTCAGCCCCCACAGGGTCCGTTTTACCTTGGAAATGAGCGCCCCACCCCCGCCCTGCCCCCACCTGTTTATGGCTGCGGGAGAGAAGCCCCTCATCTGGAGGATCTTTGAGGAAACAGATGCCGGGCCCAGTTCCGCTGAGATGAGTCTACCACCTGGAGCTCGGTGGTCCAGGCTGGGCGGGCACTGCCTTGCTCCTGGGCCGTGCCCGGTGCTGCTCCAGGGTAGGGGCCTCTTCTGGCCCCGTTGAGGAGCTGCGGCCAGGCCGAGTGCCCTGGGGCAGGGTCCCACAGGCCACAGTGACAATGCAGTGACACTTCGTTGGGGAAGTGCCCTCACTAAGACACTTTCTGGATCCCTGGAAGCCACCGCTTCCTGTGGATGCCAGGATTTTTTCTGTTTTGTTTGATGAGAGACCCCAGAGCAGGACATGACTACCTGTTGCGAAAAGAACCCTGTCCAGTCACAATCGACCTTTTCTGATGACTCAGGGTCATCGCAAGAATGTCCAGGACTGAGCCGGCTGTCGTCCAGCGACTTCCCCGGGGCTGTTCAGGGGGTCTGTGCTGTTGGACCCTGCATCCCAGTCACCTTCCCTCCCGCCCTCCCGCCCTCCCTCCAGCTCTTTACCGTGGGGCGTTTTACACACAAGCAAAAGTAGGAAAAAGAAAAGGTGCAACAGGGCCGCCTCATCCCCCTCACCCATGTTGAACAACTATCAGCTCCCGGCCACACTCATTTCACAGCTGTTCACCCTTAACACCGGGGTGTTTGAAGAAAACTCCCAGATGTCATACAATTTCACCTCTTAAAAAAATGCGTGTGTGTGTATGTGTGTGTGTGATGTAAAATTGCATTGATAAGAATCCTGTGATATTTCCGTTTCAGTTTCAAATATTTTCATTGACACCTCGTTTACATGCATTCCGATCTGCAGACCGGGAGCATGCCGATCCATCAGCGGGGCAGCCCCGTGGTGCCCCCCTCGGCTGGCTCCCTGCCCCGGTGAGCGGCAGGGATCTGGTTGCTGCTGCTGTTTTTGCCTCTTCCAGACTCCATACCGATGGGACCATCTCGGTGCCTCTTTGCTCCTGGCTTCTTTCGCTCAGCGTTGTTTCTGATTTCATCCGTGTTGCTGTTCGGCTCGGCGGTTTGTCCCCGTTGTTTCCAGCAGTGTTGTGTTGCAATGCTGTGCACCTTGGTTGGGCCGTTCTCCTGCTGGTTGGCCATCGGGGCTGTTCCCAGTTTGGACCGCTGTGCATGAAGCTGCGGTAGAGATTCTCGTACAAGTTTTCTTGGTGGACGTGTGCCTTCATTTCTCATGAGCGAATACCGAGGGGTGGAATGACAGGATCACGGTCTAGTTAATTTTTAAGACCCTGCCACATGGTTTTCCGAACGTGCCCGTCCCTCTACGACGCTCCCAGCAGCGGCGCGTGGGACTTCAGGGTGTTCACTTTCTCTCCAAAGTTTAGGGCTTTTCATCTGTTTAACGTAAGCCATGCTGGTGTGTGCAGTGGTATTTCATTATAATTTTAATTCGTATTTCTCTGATGGTTGATGGTGTTGAGCCCTTCTTCATGTGCTTATTGGACATTTTGTATGTCTTTCGTGAAGTGTCAATTCAACTATTTTACATATTTTTTAATTGGATAGCTTGTCTCTTTATTATTGGGGTATAGGAAGTCTTGATATATTCCGGATATAAGATATAGCTGTTGTCCTCCATCCATCCATCCATCCAGATATAGTTTGTTCCATATATTTTTCCAATCTGCTACCTATTTTCTTGATATTGTCTTTTGATGAATAGTACTTTTGAGATTTGATGAAGTTTAATTTATTTTTCCTTTTATGGGTAGTGCCTTCTGTGCCTTCACCAGTAAATCTTTACCTATCCCTGTATTCTGCTATGTTTTCTTTTAATCACTTTGCTGTTTATAAATGGGATCAACAAGTACAACAGAAACATAAGCACAATACCATTACCATACAGAAAGAATAAAAACAATTCTTAACATTGTCAAATATCCAGTCAGCATGATGCTCAAATTTTCTCAATTCTTTTCTAGTCTGTTTATTCAAATCAGAACCCAAATAACATTTATATATTGCTATTTTTGATATGTCTTTAAGAATCGTTTGATGCACTCTTTTTTAATCTTCACTCAAGGATATGTTTATTGATTTTACAGAGAGAGAAAAACAGAGAGAGAGGGAAATATTGATCATTGCCTGTCGCATGCATCCCCACCAGGAATCAAACCTTCAACCTTTTGGTGTATGGGATGACACTCAACCCACTGAGCCACCCAGCCAGGGCTTGCACTGTTTTGAAGAAACTGGGACATTTGTCTTGTAGAGTGCCCCGCAGTTTGAATTGTGCAGATTGTATTTTCTCGGAGTCATTTAGTATATTCCTCATTCCCCATAGATCCTGAAAACTAGTAGTTGGATCTAGAGGCATGATTATATTTAGGTTCAATTTTTTTTGACAATACCCTATAATATTCTACGAAAACATGGGGGGAAGTACATGATCTTCAGTTTTCTCTCTTTTGTGTGATGGTAGCAGACATTGCTAATCATTGATAAAATGGTGATATTCCAATTCTATCGTTTCTTCTAAGTACATTAGCTAAAAGCTTGTAGGAAGCATCTTCCCTGAGACTGTAATTTGGAAACCCCGCAGGCTTTATCTTGCGTAGTCCCAGGAACGCCAGTGTTTCCAGGGTTACTAACCTGCTTGGTATCACTAGTCTTAAGTTTCCCCCACAGCAGGAGGCTGAAGTTGCTGCTTATTAACGTTTACAACAATAACAATCATTATATGCTGAGCAATTCTGGGGCAGTGCTAACCGAAGCACTTGAGGCACTTCACCGATCAGATATTCTGGGGCAGAAATTATTGCTCACAGATCCTCATGGCTTCCACCGGAAGATAATGGACTTATCTAATGACCTCTGACCCACGTCCCTACGGTGTCTTCCAGATGACGGTCTCCACCTTGGACAGGCGAAAGACTTCCCTCCTCCTTTACCTTTTTAGGTGCGACAAGATTAATACCATCAAATGCCCTTTCCTGTGTTAGAAAAGGTGGCGTTGAAATAAACACCCATACAATCATGGGATGTGGACCAGTCCCATCAAAGCTGAAAGAGAAGGGCCGTGGCTGCAGCGTGAGCAGTGCCAGCGCCGGGTGCTCGCTGATTCCAGCCGGACCTTCAGACAGGCCGCCTGCCCCTTACGGAGGTCCCGTTTCCTCCTTGGTAGAATGGGAGGAATAACAGCGGATAGTGACTGGTGGCCAAAGAGGTGTTTCCCCCTGGAGACCAACTGGAGAGAGCTTGGTAGATGGTGGCGGTCCGTGAGTGCTTTCAAATAAAGGTAGGAGACCGACCTCCTGGAGAGCACCCCCTTCCCGGTGAGAGTCCCCAGCTTTTCTTCTTCATGGCTTCCTGTCTTTGAAGAGGAAGTGACCTCAGTGACTGGACATTGGAAGGAAATTATTAAGCTGAATCCTTAAAACAGACCTTGACTTGAAAGAAGGAAGCGTTAGAGAGTCGAGAGGGAATCAAACTCCTGCGCACGCCGTGCAGCTGGCTCACAGCAGAGGGGTCCACATCCTCTTGCTTCTTCTTGGGAGAAGGGGCTTAGTTCTTGCTTGTCAGGCTGCCTGTGACTCCTCCTGCCTCCCGGCCCTTGGTTCCATTCCATGGAAACCCCTCCCACGTGCCCTGCAGCTTCCATGCCTTTGCACGTGGAACTAGGCTGCAAGACAACCTGCTTTCCCTCAGAACCTCACTGGGCATTGCTGCCGGCTTCCTGGAGGTGCTGGCGTGTCTGGGGCAAGTTGGCCAGTTTCTGCTATTTGAAGCTGGGAATTCTGTCTGCCACAGAGTGACTCTACGTCCCAGTTTTCCCAGGATGGCCTCCACTTACGGTTGTTGCTCATTGTAATTATGGATGGTATACTTAGTAATTATTATTCATTATTCGCTTCCCAAATTGCTCTACTATGGATGATAAATCATGCGGTCACCCTGTTTAGGGACGAGAGTGGCACTTTCCCTTTCCTCAGGCCCCAGGCATGGAATGGTGATGTGTGACCCAGGGGACAGTGAAGGCGGAGTCAGCAGGCGGAGCAAAGGCCTCCTGGACCCTCCCGGCTACAAGAATCACTGGTGTTTCAGGACTGTCGCCCCTCTGATAAGGTCAATGACACTGAGCATGTCACCGTAGTATTCTCCAGACGTGTTCCTTTTGATAACCAGGAAACCTTGTTTTCCATCTGAAGTCACTCCCAGGTGCAGCCCGTCCCAGGGCATCGGAGCGAGAATGGAGCCACCAGCAGGTCGCATCGGCCTGTGCACCTGCACAGCGGGCCTGCAGGAGAGGCCGGTGCTCACGAGTGGGTGCGGCGTCCTTAGCTTCCATCCAGTGACTGAGAACAACGCTGAGGCCGGTGACAGCCGAGGATGCCGGCCGCGTCAGACAGGGGCCTCGGGGTCCGGGTAGGAGAGTCGGCCGGCACCGTGCGGCCTGGCGGGGTGGGAAGGGAGACTCAGCTTGACATGAAACAAACACACAGACGAAAGCAACTAAATCTACGCATCGGAGTCCTAAAGAGAAGGAGCCTGAATCAGAAGCAGTGACCGAACACAGCTGAGGAACTGAGCGTTTTGCCAAATAGGGTCTCTGGAACTCGACTAAGGAGAGGCAGGCGAAGAGGTGCGCTCCTGGGCGAGTTCAGCTCAGGCTCCTCCTCCGGATGTACAAAAGTGTTCACGGATGGCTCTGCTTGTTGTCCAGTCGGATGCTCTGCTCACGGTGTAAGAACAAAGATAAATGCCCTGAAAACATTTTAAAAACTAAAATGTGGACATATATTAAGTATTATTATTGAGAATCAGCCATGTCTGTGACATTGTATTAAGGGCTATGGGAACAAAAAATCAGTAAGATGCATTTTTTTTTCAAAAAACATATAATCTAGCAAAGCAAAACACAGCAACCCAAATGAGCCAAAGCAATGAAATAAATAATGGGAGTATTTATATCTAATATAATTTATAGCTAATACATTATACATAAATTGTAAGATATAATTTAATATAATTATATGTTCATTATATAATTCTATATAATTATATTTAATATTAATTTTTATATAAAGTAAATACACTTGAGCTCATAATGATAAGTATAAATGATTAAAATAAATACGTGAGGAGGGACAACCCCTCTTTATGGAAAAATTGTTTTTAAATTTTTTTAACTTTTCAATTGCAGTTGACTTACAGTATATTGGTTTCTGGTGTCCAACTTAGTGATTAAACATTTACAAAAAACCCTAATGAATATGTCTGGAAGGAATGAGGGAAATAAAGATCACCATTAGAATACCACAGTAATAATTGCTGCAGGAAGAGTCCCTGAGGAAGAGTTAAGTGAGACCACAAAAGTTTCAGGAGAAGCAGAATATTTGCATAGGCTCAGAGCACTGCCCCCCAAATATGTCCCAACTACCAATGGGGAAGTACCGAAATGATGGTGAGGGTGCCTGGCGACCACCCCCTTAGCCAAGTGCTCGGGGTTGGCACCACTGGTAAGAAGCCATCCCGATGGCGTGAGCTTGTCACCGTGACGTGCTGAGAAGGGTGCACCCTGTCTGTGGGGTGCTTGGCTGCAAATGAATAGTGACCTCAGTTCAAAAGTCTCAAGGTCACAAAAGACGAGGAAACAGGGGAACTGTCAGAGACTGGAGGATAGACACTGACGGGATGTGCCGATGAGGGAGCCTGGGCTGGATCTCCATGGAAAAGCAGGATGTTGGAGGAGAAACTGGGGAAATCCCAATGAAGCCTGTAGTTGAGGTCAGTGTCATTGCCAAGTTTGTTTCCTGATTTTGATTGGTGTCCAGTGGTTATGTAAGGAGTGAATAGGCGCAGCGGTTGGATGAAGCATTTAAAAAAACTCTGTATTACTTTAACAACTCTTCTGTATTATCTCCTGAATTATCTCAAGAGGAAAAGAAAAGGTTAAGACAATTTCAGAGCCAAGAGTAAAACGTGAGTGCCACGGGAAGTTTGAAAGTGCAGTGGACTCAGGCACAGCTCAGCCCCTCGAGCTGGGGGGTGGAGTCAATGGCTCCCCGTGTGTGAGTTGTGGGCTGGAGTGGCAGCTGTGCCTGGGGGGTCGGGAGTGTCTTCTTGGGCAGGGGGACATTCATCTGGGCCTCAGAGGCCGGGGGGATTTGGACATGCAGGTGTGGGCAGGGTAGGTGAGGTGCGGAGGTGGGCGGTCTTGTAAAGGTCTGGACCGAAGCGCAGGGCAGGAAAGGGCGGGAATAGAGTGAGGGGGCAGGTCCTGCTGGAGGTCCACGGCCTGGAGTGGGGACACGGAGGCCAAGTTCCTCATTGCAGTGGGAGTGTGGGGGGCAGGACTCCAGGCCAAGGTCATCGAGAACCGTCCTGGACGGTGCACCCACGTGGGATTCCACTCACGGAAGGAATCAGGGTCACAGAGTCTGAAACTATTCCTGTTGCCTCAAAAGCAACTCAACGGTGTGCGGGGGAAAAAAAAATGGTGTGTTTTTTATTAAGGCCTTTGTGGAGGGTGGAGCCTCGGTGAGGGGGTGGCCAGGAGGCCAGGCGCAGATTCCCAGCCCACAAGCGTGTTGTTCTGTGCACACGGGTTGCATGGGGAGCAGCCGTGGCCTCCTGGGCTCCTGCGTGCCCTGTGCCTCTCCTGTGGTGCAGGGACTCCTGTTGTGACACAGATTGTCACCTGCTCAGAGAGAAAACCATCTCCTTGTCAGTCTCTCTCACGTTCTGGGAACAGCTCCTTGGCCCGGCAGGGTCACTGGGGCCAGGGGTAGCCGAGGAAACGTCCCTGGGTGCACTGGACGTGTGGAGGACCCCCCAGGGACGTGGGGTGCTTGTTCTCATTCCCGTCACTCCTGGGGGAAACTCTGAGGCTCTCCAGGGCCTGCAAAGCAGGCTGGGACTCGGGCACGGACGCCCCGCTAAGGACATGAGCTGAGTGAGCTCTTACGTCGTGGCTAGACTGACCCTGCCGGGCCTGTCTGCTCTCCCTCCACCTCTGCTCCAAGTGGTGTTGGGATGTGGGGACTTCTGACTCATCTCAGTGAGGGACGGTGGCCTTCTGCTGACAGGCCCTGCCCCACGGGAACAGGCGGAAGTCACCACGCAAGTGCCGCCGGCAGGCTCTGGGACAGCAGGATCAAACGGGACTTCATGGCTGAACGTGATGGAGGTCGCAGCGCAGGCTTCTGGGTCGCAGGGAAGTGCTGGCCGGCAGGGTGTTCGGCCCGGCTAGTGTTCGAACAGTCCGACAGCAGCCGGAAAGCTTAGCAGCTGAGAGGCTTATCAGGCACCAGGGGACTTTTGGACTTAGGTTAAACTGGGGTCTCGGGACTAGAGCTTCAGTTTTCTAGAATTCAAGCAATAAGGCAGCACTGACTTGGAAAACTCGACACTTAAGCTGTCTGCCGCTCCGGGTCAGGAGACGCTGCTGAGAGCAGCCCTCCCGCTGATTAACCTGCTGAAGAAGCAGACTTGCGGTGCGCCGCCCTCTTTGTCTGCCCGGCAGTCACCCCTAGATGCCAGATGCACATTGCCTTGGTCTTCCGCAGCCTGGAGTTTCCACTTGGGCCCCCTGTGCACAATGAAGCTAAATCCATAGCAAAACTAGGAAGGGGGATTGGCCCAGCCTCTGCTCCCAGCCTCTTTGTAAACTCTGCGAGGCGTCCATGAACTCATGGGTGCTCGTGGAGACCTGAGAAATTGTGCCCCGACACAAACAAATGGGCCAGGGTGGGGAGCTGGGGAGGCTGCAGGAAGGAGCGGAGGCAGGGCTGGGATCTGTCTCAGACTCAGTCAATCCTGGCTCCTCCCTGAACAGTTATGTAACCTTGGGCAAGTGCCCTCCCCGAGCTGAGCCTTTCTTTCCTCCCTGGAGAGTTGAGACAGTAACGCCTCCTGTTCTGGACGGTGGTGAGGCCAAAACGACAGGGTGACTGGCAGCCCCCTGCACAGGCCCACCCCCCACCCCCCCCGCAGGCGGGGGCAGCAATCTCAGTCAGCGTTAGCTCCCCTGGGCCCCCGGTGGGGCTTTTTTTGAGCCTCTGCCATGAGGTAGATATGAGCATCTTCACTTTCAAGGGCGGGGTCGAGGACAAGCAGCTTGGCGACAGGGGCAGAGGCAGGCCTGTCCGACTCCCTGGCCGCGCCCTGTCCACTGCACTGGGCCCGCCCTGGAGGCCGGGGCTGGGGTGTCTGGGTGGGCGCCCCAGAGGCTGCTGCAGAGCTGTGGAGCTCTTTTAAATGTCTTCACGATTGCAGAAGCATCACACGGAAAGCCTGTTCAGACATGTGTCCTGCCAGGTCATCCAGCAGCCCAGTGCATCATCATCATCATCATCATCATCATCATTAATTTTGCCAGTGAAAACAGGCTGCTAGTTACATCCCCAGTTTCCTGCAAATCTCGGGGTTACGGCTGTTTTTGTTAAAATGTCTTCCGTGCCAGGCAGGGGGCTAAAGGCATCATCTGCATAGACCCTGAGAGGAAGGCCCTTTTACCCGGCTCCCCGGTGGGAGCCCGAGGGTCAGAAAATGCAAGGATTGGCTCCAGGTTGTGCAAAAGAGCCCACCTGTCCAGCGGCCTCGGTCTTTCCCGCTGTGCTCGGCTGCCTGACAAGCCCAGAGGAAACGTTCGTCGTTTTCTTCAGCTCGTGTCCAGGGCAAGTGACTGAGGGTCATGTTGGGACTTGGACAAAGGCATGACACACCCCCAGGTGCACCCCAGCACCAGCCAGGCTTCCTGCAGTGCCTGGGAGGTGGAGGTGGCTGGGCGCACCAGCACTGCCATGGGGTGGGGGTGGGGGACGGCATCCCTCAGACCCTTTCCTGGGACGGATGACTCTGAGACAAATAATCTAGGACGTAAGACAGACAGGAACTGGGATGGAACAAACTGGGTAAACCAATGGGCGGCCACTGCGCAGCGCCGCGCGGGGCGTGACCTTCAGACTTGGCGGGGCCAGCGCACCGAAGTGGGCGGGGAAAGCTGGCCTCTGCGCAGTCTTCTGCTGTGATGTACTCACGGGTGTGTGAGCTCTGACTTGCCTTAAAGAAGCCATTGAATGGGTCAGGCGATAGTAGGTCACCAGCTTGATTCGGGTAAGTGACAGGACGTCTGAGCGAGGTGCTGGGACGTTCGTCCCAGGGTCACACCGGCGCTCAGCAGTTCTGCTCTCCTTTGGGGGGTCAAGTCCATCTGTTGGTGGTTGGTTTCCGGTTGCGTCACACGGTTCCTGGGGCCGGAAGCGGCAGTTTCACACTTTATATATAGAGTTTGAAGGCGTGAAGCCTGAGTTACCACGTGGTATTTATATGCCCTCTATCCCCACAAGGCGTTTGCGTTCGTATCAGCAGTGAAAAGAGAAGAACCACTTGGTATCCTAAGGTTGAATTTAAATGGGAAAAACAGGACAAATGCTTACACGTTTTCCCTTAGTTACCGTGTACTTTTTTCGAAATAATGAGTGGATTCCCCAGGATCCTCCAAAGGCAAACACCGTGTTCCGCTGTGTTTGCAGCGTCCTCTTGAAGCTGGAGGTTCAGGCACACCGCAGAGTTTCCATGCATCGGGGCCGTGCGGGCCTCCGTGATGTGCAGCTGCTCCATCTTGGCCAGCTGGGATCTGATCAGCCTGGCAGCCCCATTCCTTTGGACTTGACTCCAGTCGTTTTGGGGAGCCTCTCTGCGGCATGACAAAAATTTCCAGGTTTATCTGGTGCCTTTTGCGCCACAGATCTGGAATCAATCATTTCTTCAAGGACTACTTGTTCTCTCGATGGGAAATTGTATTCGGAGACCATAGTCTAGGTGCTAGGAGACTCATGGATACTGGGCAGGTCATTTTTCATGCCATTTTTTAGTGGACAAAGCTGTAAAAAAAGTAAGAAAAAATACATCCTTAATTCATTCTGTTACTTCCAATTCAAACTCAGGACCGTAAAGTTTTTTATTTAACCTAATTGCCTGTACATTTGTATCTCCTTCCACCACACAGAAAACCCCCATCTTCAACCGCACTAATGGAATCACATGTTTGTTTTATCAGCATTGCAGCCTTGGAACAACTATACCGGCACTATTACAAACAGTAACACTCATTGAAAACACCTTAAGCTTTTTTAAAGTTTGCTTTTAGGTATATTTTACTAAGGAATGATATTCTACTAATATCACTGAATTTTAAAGTCACTTGGAAATAATCTCTGTGTGGTTATTTCACTAAAGCATATAAATTTATGCGCTGCACTTCACTTTCCCTTTTCGGAAAGTACTTTTCGTTTGTTTAACAGCTTTACGGAGGTGTAATTTGCACATCTTAAAGTCACCCACTTTGGAGAGAAATGCGAGGAGGGGCCCGAGTGGGCCGAAGACACTGCGCTCGACCCCTCCCAGGAGGGGCGAGCTCTGTTGTGGGGCAGCCACCCTAAATGACCCCCTGGGGACCAGCTGAAGAGGGGCCTTACAGAAGCAGCCACAGCAGCACCGGTAGGAAGGGCAGAGCCGCGCAAAGGGCTGGCCCCACTCCCAGGGGCTGCAGCTGAGGTTCCGGAGGGTATCTCAGCTGCAAAGGTTCCCCCCTGAGAAGTTTGGGGTCTAAACCCCAGGCTGGACTCCCCAGCCCAGAGCACCAGCATGGGGAAGGTGTGCCCACATTACACCTGACTGTGAAAAGCAGTGGGGTTTCTGTCCCCCAGGGAGAGACTGGAATCTGCTGGAGACATGGGCGCCCTCTTACAGGACCAAGGCACAAAATTTCATTCGAAATTTTCATTCGAAGCCACTCTCCCTGGGTTCCAGTGCAGGGAGGGCGGAGTGGACTGGAGTAGCTTGAGGAGAGTCTAGGCTTTGAGGCTCTGGGGATACAGCTGAGCAGACAGCTACGAGGACCCCCTGTGCTGAGTCACTCTCCCACACTGCAGATGCCATCTCTCTGGGGTGAAGCATGCCCCTCCGTTAGGCATCCACCCGGGAGCCCAACCCTCTGGACGCCCTCTTGTCCCCCACCCAGCACGGCGTATACCCTGCTGAGAAGTCAGCTGCCTTGGCCGGGGTGTAGAAGCCTGAGCAGGCCCCGGGGGGTGGTGTCTCAGTGACTGAGTTGTGCAGCTTTGGGATGGGGGCCATCCCCTCCACTTTCCCGTGAACTTGACAGGCCCTTCCCCCTCGCGGGAGATCTGCTAGAACCACCTTCTGAGATTCCAGCAGACCAACCCACTGGGCTCTGGCTCTGGCTCAGGGGAGGCCCCACCCGCCCAGCTCCCAGCAGCCCCACCCTGCTGCGAAATCTGGGACAGACTCTGGGGCAGGAGCCACACCCCCACCTTTCCTTCAGTCTGACCACCCTCTTGTTTATTCCTTCCAGTGCATTTTTCATTTTGGGTATTGTACTCTTAATTTCTGACTGTTTTTTCTTATGGTTTCTATATCCTTTTTCATGCCTTTGTAGTTCTCACTATGTTCCTTGAGCATCCTTGTAATAATTTTTTTGAGCTCTCTATCTGATAAATTGCTTGCCTCCATTTCATTTAGCTCTTTTTCTGGAGATTTCTCCTGTTCTTTCATTCAGAGCATGTTTTTTTGCCTCCTCATTTTGGCTGTCTCTGTGTTTATTTCTGTGTTAGGCAGATCTGCTATAATCCCCCCATCTTGGTAGGGTGGCCTAATGGAGCAGGTGTCCTGCGGGACCCGGTGGTGCAGTCTGCTTGATCACCTGAGCTGGGTGCTCCAGGAATGTCCCTTGTGTGGGTTATGCCGGCCCTTCTGTTGTCACTGAGTCTCGATTGCTGTTGTCCTGTTTGTGCGTGGGGTCCACCCTCAGGCTGGCTGTGAGTACCGCCCCGAATCACAGCGTACGAGCTGCTGTGCAGGTGCTGAGCACACGGAGCGGAGTTCGCCTCGGCAGGGTCTGGTGTCTGCGGAGATCTCCCTGTGGAGATGATGCTTGTGAAGCTTATTAGATCCTGCTCTCATGTTGTCTGAAGCTGGCTGCTGGGTTGTTGGTTCTGGGCCTCTTGGGAGGGACTCCGCTGCAGGCCAATGTCAGGTGCTGCCTGTGGCTGGCCCGGAGCAACCTGTGTGGAAGTACAAAGGGATCCACAGTTTGTGGCTGCCTCTGCACCAAGGCCAGCCTTTTCCAGCACTGGGCCCGGGGAAAGGTCAGCAAAAGTCTCATGCCACTCCAAGCCCCACCTCTTCCTGCCTCCACCTGCTGGCGGCCTGTTCGGCTCAGTCGCTGAACGAGCCTCTGGCGACACTCCAGCTGCGTGAGACAGGTTCTCAGTGAGTCACCAGGTAGAGCAGGGTGGTGTTCGCCAGAGTGATACAGGTTCAAACTTGGTGCCAGTGCCAGGCCTGAGGCCACTCAGCCAACAGCCCAGGGTACACCACGTCCAGCTGCCACCTGCCAGGTGCTCGCTCACCTTTGTGGTGGGGAAGGGTCTCAGGGAGTCGTCAGGGTGAGGCCAGCAGAGTGTATCAGGCCCAAATAGCTCAAGATTTGGCCGTGTGAATGGGGGGCTCTGCTTCCATGGATTTGGTCATTTTATGCTTTAGATTCCACGCATAAGTGAAATCATATGATTTTGTCTTTCTCTGTGTGGCTTGTTTCACCAAGCAAAACACCTCTAGGCCCATTCATGTGGTCACAAATGGTACAATTTTGTTCTTTTTTATGGCTGAGTAATATCCCATTGCACACATATATGACTTCTTTATCTGTTTGTCTGTTAATGGATGAATTAGGTTGCTTCCACGTCTTGGCTATTGTAACTAATGCTGCCGTGAACATAGGACTAAGTATATGTTTTTCTAGAATTACTGTTTTGGATCTCTTTGACTAAATACCCAGAAGTGGAATTGCTGGGTTTTATGGTAGTTCCACTTTTAGTTTTTCGAGGAGTCTCCATACTGTTTTCCACAGTGGCTGCACCAGTCAACAAATCCCACTAACAGTGCATGGGGTCCCCTCTTCTCCACATCCTCACCAACACTTGTTTGTTGGCTTATTGATGGCGGCCATTCTGACAGGCGTGAGGTGACATCTCATTGTGGTTTTAATTTGCATCTCTCTGATGAGGAGTGACATTGAGCATCTTTTTATGTGTCTGTTGGCCCTCTGTACATCCTCTTTGATTCTCATGATTTTTAAATGAACTTGTAAATGTTATCCTTAGCAGTTATAAAGAATATAGCTTCTGCATATTGCGAAAAGTATTACTTTTGTTGAAAAATTAATTAATCATTTTAAAATACATCTAAGGGAATCTGAATACCATATTGATTTGATGTTTATCATCACCCACTTTATAACTAGATAAATATGCTTATCTTTTATCTTGTTACTGACTTTATTGGGGTGACACTGATGAACGAAATTATACAGGTTTCAGGTGCACAGTTCCACAATCCATCATCTGTCTGCTGTACGGTGTGTTTGCCACCCCAAGTTTCCTCCTCCATCGTTTGCCCCCCATCTGCTCCCCCTCTCTCCCTCTGGCAGCCGCCAATCTGTTGTCTGTGTCCGTGAGCTTTTCCTCTCTTTAAATAAGTGTATCTTCAACTGTTGGAAATAGTACATTTTTTCTTTTTCTCCTGGAACCTGTATTTTTAGCTCAGAATTTTACCTCTGTATGATGTATTTTTATGCTTGAAAACCTTGATGCTTTCTTAGAACATAAAAAGCAAGACTGTTATTGTAAATACGTCTAGTTGTTAAGTAGACTTAGTTCAGATCCCCATGGCTGAATATGATGTACTGCAGGAATATATAAGTTTGAGTATCAATGAAGTTACTATTTTTTGATTTTTATTTTTGATTTTTACAGGCGCAAGTGCTGAGACATCTTGGCTGCATACCTAAGGAGAGAGGAGTGGGAAGGCTCTGTCAGGGCAATGTCACTCAATTCTCTGAACCTCTTCTCAGTTCAAGGCCAAAAATCACTTGGTGGTCTTTCATCGGAAATTATTTTTAGATATCTGTAGTGATCAACTCCATTAGAAATCCCTTCCATTTTGATAAAGGTAATGAGTTAAAACCACTTGAACGTCAAGAAGATGTTTTAGTCCTTAGTGTCCTGTTCTTTCTGGCACGAAGACGTGGGAAGAGGGCGAGGTAACCATTTCTTTGGTAAAGTGGGAGACAGTACCCTTTTGAAAGGGGACGTGAGAAGAGAGAACTTGTGATACCTGTCCCTGGTCATACTCCAGCTGCACACACTGAGGAAAGAATGCAGGTAGCACTTGAGAATCTGAGAAGTTTTTCCCTTGATGCTATATTGTAAGTGCCTAGGTGTTTCCTGAAAGGTTTTGTGTAACTGGGAGGATGTACCGTACTTTTTAGACCCTTCTATGGAAAAGGCAGGAAGGCATCCTGGAGAAAATGGCACTTGAGCAGATACCTGGAGGAAGTGAGAGTGGAAGCATGTAAGCATCTGGGGAGAGAGCACGTCAATCAGACAGAAGGAACGACAGAAGGCTTGAGGGGGGAGTGGGTTTGGAATGTTCTGGAAATAGCAAGGTCAGGGTTAGACGTTGCAGAGTGAAGGAGGGAGAAGGTGGCAGGATAGGAGGTCAGAGAGGCACGCAGCAGTGTGTGAGGTCTTGGAGTAAAGGGTGGAAGTTGGGGATTATCTTCCGAGTGAGAGGGAAAGGAGGGCTTCCCACCAGAGGGCTCTGAGCCCGGGGGCGACATGGCCTGATTTTAGTCCTAAAAGCACTCCTCTGGCCGCCGTGTTGATTATTACGCAGAAATATTGTTGCTGTTGTCATTTCTGCATGGTTTTGCTAACAGCCCTTTCTGGGTTCACAGCTGTGGATGACAGTTTTAATGGCGGATGCTTGTAAAAATAATCTGACTCTTGAGGAATCTGGTCTGCCAACTTGGTCTGAGTGCGGTTTTCTTAGCTTTATGGGCCTCAAAACTCTTGTAATCAAAAGGGAGCTACCTCTTTTCTGGCTGCCACCTAGTTGCGCTTGAGCAATAAACGTTGGGGTTTGGAAGTCAGTTAAGTGCATGGGGGTCCCGCTGGTGGCTTGGAACTCATGGAGTCACAGTTCCCAGGGAACAGACTCAGACACTGAGGTCTGCGTGGGGCAAGTTTATTAGGGATGCTCTCGCTGGCTTGAGCTGTAACGGATAAGGGGATTAGGAAGGGCCAGAAGGAGGTGCTAGATTGTGATTCACGCGGCAACTCGCAGCCATCCTAAACAAAGATGAGCATTTAGGGTTTGCTCACTTGGGCCCACAGGACACCTTCTACGTAAGACCACTCTGTCATGACCAAGGAACATAGCATGTCTGCCTAATAAAAGTCAGGGAGGCAGTGAAAATGAGGAGACAAAGAAACATGTCCCAAGTGAAAGAACCAGACTTCAGAGAAAGAACTAAATGAGAGACGAGCGATCTACCACATACAGCGTTCAAAACGCTGGTTGTAAGGATGCCCGTGCACTTAGGGGAAGAACAGATGAACTCAGTGAGAACTTCAGCAAAGACATAAAAAAACAGAAAAGGAACTGGGAACTATAAACATAACCAGTCAGAAAAGAAGAATAAAATAACTTAAATTAAGAGTACGCTAGAGGGCCCTGACCGGTGTGGCTCAGTTGGTTGGGCATCGTTCCTCGAAGCGAAAGGTTGCCAATTCGATTCCTGGTCAGGGCACATGTCTGGGCTGCGGGTTTGGTCTCTGGATGGGGTGTTACATGAGGCAACCAGTTGATGTTTCTTTATCACATCGATGTTTCTCTCCCTCTCTTTCTTCCTCTCTTCCCCTCTCTCTAAAAGTAAATATTTTTTTTAAAAGAGTGCACTAGAGAAAATCAATAGCAGATTAGATGAAAGTGAGGGCTCGGCAATCTGGAAGACAAGGTAGCAGAAAACACCCAATTGGAACAGCACAAAGAAAATGATTTCAGTAAAGTGGAATACAAAATTAATGGGCGGAAGCTGATTGCCCTCTCATACACCAATAATGAACTATTAGAAAGAGAAATTAAGAAAACAGTCCCATTTACAATTGCATCTAAAAGAATAAAATACTCAGGAATAAATTTGATCAAGGAGGCAAAATATCTATTTTCAGAAAACTATGAAATTAAAGAAGAGACAAAGAAGTGAAAGGACATACTGTACCCATGGATAGGGAGAATTAACGTTGTTACAAGTCCACACTAGTCAAAGCAAATCTGGTTACTCAGTACAATCCCTGTCGAAACACCGGTGGCCCATAAAACCCCTAGAAGAAAACACAGGCAGTAAAATCTCTGACACTTCTCCGAGCAGCAATTTTTCTGATGTATCTCCCTGGGCACAGGAAACAAAAGAAAAAACAAACAAATCAGGCTACATACAAATCAGGCTACAAAAACAAACAAATCAGGAAACCATGTTCGCCCAGCAGAGGAAACCATCAATAAAACCAATAGGCAGTCTACTGAATGAAAGAAGATATTTACCAGTGGTAGTTTGGTTAATATCCAAAATTTATGGAGAACTCGTACAACGACACCAAAAAAGAAAAGTGTAAATATCTGCAGAGGATCTGAATAGACACTTCTCTAAAGAGGCCATACCGATGGCCAATAGACAAACGAAAAGATGGCCAGTGTCACTAATCATCAAGGACATGCAAACAAAACCACAGTGAAATGTTGCCGCATGCCTGGCGGAATGGCTGTCAGCAATAAATTAGAACAACGAGTGCTGGCGAGGACGCGGAGAAGAGGGAACCCTCGCGCGCTGTTGGTGGGGTTGTAAATTGGTGCAGCCGCTGTGGAAAACGGTGTGGAAGTCCTTTAAAAGATTGAAAAGAGAACTACTTTATGGCACAGCAATGTGACTTCTGGGTGTCAGTCTGAAGAAACCAAAACACTAATCTGAGAAGATAATTTATGCGTATGTTCACTGCAGCATGGTCCACAGTAGCCAAGACACGGGGGTCACCTGCATGCCAGTCCATGGACAGGTGGACAGGAAGGCACATCTACAAGCAATGGAATATTACTTGGCCGTAAAAAGCATGAAATTTTACCATTTGTGACAACATTTATGGACCCAGAAGGCACTATACTAAGTAAAATAAGTTAGGGAAAGACAAATACCATACGATTTCACCTATAGGAGTAATCTAAAAAAAAACCAACCAAACAAAACAGAAACATGCTCACAGATATGGAGAACAAATTAATGTTTGCAGATGGGGAGGATTTGAGGAGGGGTGACTAAGGTGAATGTGGGTTAAGATGTGCAAATTCCCAGTTACCAGAGCAGCAACGGAGAGGTGAGGTACGGCGTTGAGACTGTTGTCGGTAACAGAGTGATAACCGTGCGTGGTGCCAGGTGGGCACCAGGTTTATCAAGTGATCTCTTTGTAAGGTACGTAAATGTCTGATCACTATGTCGTGTAACTGAGACTGAAATAATATCATATGTCAACTGCGATTGTAAAATAAGTAAAAAAATTAAAAGGTGTGTGCATTTCAACTGTTTGCAATTATTCTTAGTGCTGCATGTATTTCTTTATTTTAAAGTAAAAGAACACCATGTGGACTGAATTCTAGTATTCTAACTGTAATATTTTTGCTTATAAAGGTAATACAACGTGAAAATCCACCCAGTTCTTTTATATAATCCTTCCTTTGCCTACTTCAGAAGTACTTTTTCAGTTTTAAAAAAGAGGTATTTTTTAAAATGTCATTTTGTTTATTCTAGCGACATTCCCGTGAGCCAGAGAGGTGGGAAATAATATCATTTGGACCCAGGAAGGGCCAAGGAAGGACTTCGTTCCACACACCGGAGCTCATATCCACCCCAGCCTTCTCTTCGTTCGTTAGGCCCAGGCTCTTCCATGGGCAGATTGCGATCTACTCGTCGATCGTGAAGTCATGCCTGGCCAATTTCCCAGCTGACAACTGCCCCCCCTCTGCCCTCCCTGTGGGAATTTCCCGAGGGGAACCTGGCCAGCCCTGACTCAGCCAGCCCACACCTCGCCCAGCCTTCCAGCAGCTGCCACTTCACCCACCTACCTTGATCATACTTGAAGGAAATCAAAAGTAACACCTCGTCGGGAAAGGGCTAGGCCTCTTGCCGTAGATGATACTGCCTCCCACTTGGCAGTTGGTGTCTTGCTCATTTGGACTCACATTGTCGGGTGCAGTTCCGAGGACCTGAACTGGGGGAGAAGCTCGTTTCTTGGTGGTCTGAGACAGTGGTCAAAGTCGAGTCTCTGCATCCTCTAACTTCTTGCCTTGGGGATAAAAAACGGAGAACACAGCACTCCTTCCCTTTCCACGGAGTCGGCCCATCTATTTTCTGAGCACACGTCCGAGGTCCGTGCTTCCCTGTGTCTACCAGTGTGAGCTGGACGTTAGCAAGAGCTGTTATTTGTCGAGCCCGTGCCGGGCACCAGGCACCACGCGGAGTAGAACCGTCACTCTGCCAACACTCCTAGAGCCCCTGGGACTGCAGCTGGGAATCAAGGTCTCCCGGTGCTTACAGTCCATGGGGGCCGCAGCCTGGAGCAGCGGTATGTTCCATTACAAAGGAGCAGGGTCCTGTAGAGGGAAGCCCCGGCGCTGTGGGCGTCTGTAACTGCCGTGACTTCATTTGGTTCTCCCAGGAGCTCTTGCAGGTTGGTGAGCAAGCCCTGATTTTCCAGGCGAGACAGTCACATCAATGTCTTAGGGAAAGGGAGTGCTGGGATTTGACTCAAGATCTATCTGACACAGATGATTTGGTGGACTCCCGCCCTGTACTGCCTGCTCAGACAGAGAAACAAAACCACTCACCCTTGTTGGAAGTGCGCATCCTCTGTAAGTTGAGACTTAGCCACATCACTGCTGTATTCGAAGATCAAAGGCTCCTACCCTGTGGAGAGGCTTCAAGGGACCTGTGACACTCTATGCAAATTTTAGGACAAGTGTGCATATATTTCTTGGGAGAGTCCCTAGATCATACCATGTTCTCAAAGGGATCGATGATCCCGGAAGTGTAATAGCCATTGCATTAGCTCACGTATTCTTAGTCCCGCCCCTGACCTTGGTCTCAGCGCACCCAGCAGGCGGCTGAACAAACCTAGTGCAAAAAGAGGCGGGTGTTCATCGGATCCCACGTTTCTTCAGGGTGTCCGTAGTGATGATCTGTGGCTCATCCGCGTCTCAGTCTTGCTCTTTCCCCTTACCTGTGGTCGAGACAGGTAGAACATACGGGGTAGATCTCTCACGGGGCACTGAGAAATTTCCCAACATACCTCTCCCACAGTTCAGTGGTGCCTGACAGGGCAGCGTTTCCTGGGCTTCCCTAACAAAGCACTGATTCAGTCTTGGAGGCTTGAAACAACAAGGAGGTAGGCTCACAGTCTGGGAGGCCGGGCGTCTGGAATCGAGGAGTTGGAACAAGCCAAGATTCCTCTGAAGCTCTAGGGAAGAACCCTTCCCAGCTTATTTCCAGCTTCCGCTTGTTCTGGCCGTCCTCGGTTTTCCGTGGCTCGCAGCTGCATCTCTCCAACTTCTGCTGCTGCACATAGCTGCTTCTGCTCCGTCCGTGTATCTGCGAAGGATACCATCACTGGACGCAGGGCCCGCCCTAATCCAGCATCACTTCCTCTTCACGGTTGCATCGGCAAGGACCCCATTTCCAAATTAGGTCACAGTTTGAGGTTCTGGGGGCACATGAATTCTGGGGGGACATCTTCAACCCGGTGCAGATATGGTCTTTGTCTTTCGCTGACAAAATAAGTGCTTCTCAGGAAGAGCGCAGCAGCGCCGATGACTCCTCAGCGGTTTACGTGCAGGTGCGAATGAACAGTCAGGTCTTCTTCCAAAGGCGGCTTCTGTTTGGACAGGTAGGTATGAAGTTGCTGGGTTGTTCTTTTATCTTCTTGATAGTATAAGTTTAAGTGCAAAAGTTGTTGGTCTGATGTCCAATCTAGCTATTTTTTGTGTGTGGTTGCTGCTTGTGCTTTTGGTTTCACACCTAACAAAGTGTTGCCTAATCCAAGGCTTCTTACCTCTCGAATTTAGGTCTTTGGTCCATTTGAAGTTAATTTCTGCATATGGTGTGAAAAAGGAGGTCCAGCTTCATTCTTCTGCTTGTGGGTATACAATGTGCCCAGCGCCCTTTTCTTCCCTCATCAAAATGGCTTGGCAGACATTGCTGTATTTTACGGCGTAGGAAAAGCCACGATGAGAAACTGAAGAAATTGCAGAGAAATTTCTTGATGGATCCTGGACAGTCACGATTTATGGCGGGGACATCGTGCCCTGCCTGTGACAAGCATGACTTCGTTTAATCCGCACAAAAACTCTTGGAGGTAGGTTACGACAATTCCTGTTTTATAGATGAAGAGCGGCTGAGAGATTAGGGAGCTAATAGCCAGTGGCACTGGCCACAGCAGTCGGTAATTATTGGCACAGGCCAGAAACGACAACGGCAGCTAACTGCGTGTCAGCCACTATCCTAAGGACATTTGGGATTCACTTGGTTCCTACCGTAACCGTAAGAGGAGTGTGCGTTAGTTTTTTGCCCACACATGGATGGATAAACTGAGATCGGAGAGCTTCAGTGACAGCCCAAGAAGCCGGTGGCTGGGCTAGACTCTGAACCTAGAGTCACACTACACTCTTCCAAGCTTGGTTGGTGCAGTTTTCCACTTTCCACGACAGCTTCTCTCTCTGGATAGCTCTCTAATCTACTCGTTGGAGATTGCCACGGACAAGCCACATTGATCTGGCCAGGGCTCCTTGACTCAGAAGTTGCTCACCATCATAGTCTTTGAAGAAATGTCCAGGAGGTATTTTTATCTTAATGGGATGAGCAGTTTTCATCACGCTGAGCAGCTGTTTTTCCAGATTCAGGGAGTTTCTTGTAGTGACGGGAGCATCAGTAGCCTGCAGGAAATCAGCCGATACCCAGGGTGTATTCCACTTAAGGGAAGACGGGTGACTTTGACCCTTCAGACTGGGCGGCGTTGTTGCTGGCCTACACGAGTAGAATAAATGCTGCAGGTCAAAAAGACGACTGTTTCCATACTTTCCATTTTTACTGTTTCATCTGAATCACGAAATGTCGGAGTTCATGAAATCCACTTGCTGTTCTGCAGATGAAAAAATGGAGTCCCCCCGCCCGGCATCATGAGACTTGCCCAGGTTTTCTGATTGCTGCATTTCCCGGTGCCCAGGCTGCTGCTTGGTGATGTCAGCACATTTGGTTTTGTTTTCTTGGGGAGGGGGGGACTGTCCCCAGGTGTCTGCTGTTAATGTCTTAAGGGTGGAATGCACGATGATATAATACTTTTCAGCTGTTCACCATGAATTTACTCCAGATAGTTTTTGTTTAATTAGAGCAATATTTCCTAGGTTGCCAGGCAACGTAGTGATGGAGTTTTAGGCTTTATTACCAGCCAACGAAATAGAAAGGGCAGTATCATTTGCTCCCAGAACAAACTTCTCTTTCTCTACGACTCTCTCTTGATTTGCGTTGACTTGGTGTTGAGGTCAAGAATCAATAGGCATAAAGAAAAAAGTGGAAGAAGCAAATTTAAGAGGATATGAGCATCCTTCTTTGGGGTTGCTGCCCTGGACTAAATGTTTAGTGTGGACATTCAGTTCGCCTGAGACGCTGTGTTAGGTGGGAAAGTTGGCACCTTGGAGAATTACATCAAAACTCCGCATTGGCCTGGCCAACTGGAGAAGGAAACACAGTTAATTAAGATGAAATGAAAAGGTTATAACCACGCGGTAGTTCACATAGGTAAAATGCGCATTGGGAACTCCGGAGCAGGAGAGCAGGTTTACGACGCAGTAGTAAACCTCAGATTAAACTCTTCCCTCTCTGCTTCGCAGCAGGGGCCTAACCCACACCTTTGCTGAGTTCGGGAAACTTCAGTGGAAAGGGAGGATGGCAGCCTGGGGAACACTGAAGAAGATGATGAGTGATTTCATTTGCTGTGTCAGTGCATGTGGCTGAGCCAGCGTGCTTCCGGTTACCCACCAGCCCCTTTTCCAGCATCCCAGCCCCATCGTTGCCGGCTGTGAGTGCTCTCTCCCCCGTCACCTCGTGCCCTGGTGACCTCTGCTTCCCCTTCTAGGGACAGGTCGAAGAGTCCCTCTTGTGACGTCACTCCTTTTCAGCAGGAAACTCATTCTCCTGTGCTGGAGCTGCGGCCCGTGAGGTGAGATGACCCAGGAGCCCACTTCATACGAACCCTGCAGCCCTTTGCCACTCTCCTCTGGACACCTCCCTGGCCTGCCTCTTGGCCCCCAGGTCCCTACTCCACTTGGGTCCTAGACCCTCTTTTGGGACACCCTCTTTTATAAAATAAAACCCAGCTGCTGGGCCCTGTTGAGGGCTGCGCTTCCCTTCCCCCTCAGTCCCCACATCCTGCAGCAGGTCTCCACAATGAGCTTCCTGAGTAAACAACTCTCTTCCAGAATTCTCTGATCTGACTTCCTCCGCCTCACCTTGGCCAGACCCACACTTGCCAAGGTTTCCATGACTCCGAGCCACCAACAAAAAGGACGGTTTCCCATGCTCGATCAGTCATCTGTTTCCCTAGTGATGAAGCTTATTTGTATTGTCCTTGCACCTCGCGGAACCCACGAGACGAAGGGTGCAGGCCCCGCCTTCTTACATTCTAGCGGAGGAGAGAGCCACACACAGACACTGAGGTCTGGCTCGTGGCCCCGACTCGGGTGGGCGCTGTGCTGATAGATGTGCCCCGGGACTCTTCCCAACTTGGCTGCCTGGGTCATCAGTTTACAGCTTGTACCTTCCTGTGTCTGATGGACATCTTTTGCCTTTCAACTCAAGCTACTCTTTGTCTTTCAGCTCAACAGCCTCCCTTGGAGATAGGCGGTCCTGTGATCCTGCCTTTAGAAAGCCCCTCGATACAACACAGATTTTTCAACATCTACTGTACCTAGATCAAGCTGTGATATTGCCAAAAATGACGGAGAGTAAGAATCCAGGAAATGAGGGTGTAAAGGAAGGCCAGAACGAACTGTTGAACAAGAGAAAGGGATGGCAAAGCCGAACTTCTGCCGTGTTAGAATGAGAACTGGTCTCTGTGCGCATTTGTCATCTGGGGGTGTGTGTGAACGGCAGCAGTCTGCAGTCAGGGGGACTCGTCCAGCCAGTAGGTGACAGATGGTGGAGCTGGTGGTCACGCCCAGCCTCTGCTCTGATTGGATGGTGCCGGAGTGGATTGACAGAAAGATGATCCAGCCTCGGCCTTGGAACCCTTTACTCCACAGCTGTGTGGTGGGGGGTCAGGGGTCAGGGTGCATTTACATGGTCATGTGTTGCCAAATATGTGCACCTCAGATGCATTAACTGTAGTTGGTTAAGACCACAGTCTCCTTCCTAATGTGACTGCCTCTCCATCACATTTCCCCTTGAATCGGTGGCTGCAGGCATTTGGGGACCAGGCTAAGGGAGGGGGCGTTGGGCAAGCATTTGGTTCAGGTTAGCAGGATACATTTATAAAGTTCCCCCTTACTTCTGGGAACAGTTAAATATTTCTAGCCACTCTTACTTAGGACTGGTTTCCAGAAACGGCCCCAAAGCCCACTGCACCGAATCAAGCCGTGTCATGCCTGAGCTGACAGCTGGTGTGAACAGGCTCCGAGTCACCTGGGACCCGAGCTACGTGGGGAACAGGAGGTGAACAAGGCTTGAAATGGAAGGAGCTCGAAGCTGTTTTATGATAAATCAGACCAACTATCAGGTAGAATTTTAGGCTGAGGGGTTAGTCCTCGTCAACACCTTGTCCCCATCGATGTTTTCTCCTGGTGAACACCCGATTGTGCAGCTTACACCATTATAAATGCCCCGCCTAAAGTTATTTCTCATACGTTTCATAGGAAATATTCTGATGTGAACCAGTGAATTGTAACAAGTCATTTGAAATCCTAACAAAAGCAGTAATACATTAAGAAAATAAAGATCTTTGAGAGAAGTAACGGATGCCCTCTTGGGCTCTGGACAATCGAGTGATGAAGAGGAGCGGCCTGATGTCACCCCTAGACCCCAGCAAGATGGGTCTGTGCCCTGGGACCCTGCTCCGGAGGGTCCCACTCCAAGTGTGAGGTGTGTCCCAGGCCGGCGTGAGGGGACACTTGCCTTTTAGGAGGGGAAACTAGTGGGGCATTTTTGGCAAAGAAATCTATGCTGCTGCCCCAAGCTGGAGAGCAGCATTTGGAAAGCACACTCAAACAACTTGTTTGAAATCCCCCTGCAGATAGCATGCAAACCAGCTCCCATGGCTCCTGCACTGGAGAGGCCGGACAACAGAGAGCACAGCACCCTGCCTGCTGTGACGTGTAGAGAAGAGCCACCCGCTGCGCCACCCCACAGGCACTGGGGGGACCAAGCCCCTCCGCATAATGGAGTTAAGAGGAAGCTGGCGGGTGGGTGAGCGAGGCCTGTCTCGGGGTGAATGTCGCTGGGATGGGTGGGTGTTGGCGGGCGAGGTCAAGATGACCAGAGGCCGGTGCCCTGCCTCCCGCAGCCAGGAGGCATGCGCCGTGACCCTTGCATCCTGCCTGGCTGAGGCTGCAGCCAGACGCCAAACTGAAAGGAAAATATCCTTCTAAGGGTATTTCAGGTTCAAAACGCAGTTGGCGGGTGGGAGGAAAAGGATGTTATCTGATTAGAAATCTCGGCCGCCAACGTCTGGCTGTTACTCACAGATCAACATGTGCTGGGAATTCCAGGGAGGCCATGCCAGAAAGCCTACATCCTCCAACCTGACTCTGCTTCAGGCGAACAATGGGGCCGCGGGCGGGGCCTCGGGGCGCGGGGCGTGTCTGTAGAGAACTGAATATTTGCCTCGAGTCACGGGGGCACCGCGGCTCCAGGCCACGGCACCGCTCCTGCAAAGCTTGGGGGTCCCTCCAAAAACTAGACTCTGTAGAACAGGGCTTCCCTTTAGGCAACTCACCCCAAACGTCTGTGGTTGGGCCTGCTCTGTGGCTGCCAACTGTGTGAAGAACTGGGATGGAAACACACACACACACACACACACACACACACACACACGTTACCTCCCACCCGGACCTTTAATAGGGGACTTACAGAATTATGTGATGACCAAGGAGGAGGACCTCTCGGGGACTGGCAGCTACTGGCAATTCTTTGGAAGCAGGCACTGGCTGAATGATGGGAATGAATTTCAGGCTGGGAGCAGAGATGGATGTTTGGAGTGGGGGAGTTTGGGCCTCCAGACCCTCTGGTCCTTGATGGATCTATTTTCCCTTCGCTCAGCTTTTAGCACGTCACGGCCAGCTGCCGCGTGGGTCTCTGGGTGCACAGAAACGCTTGGAGCATTCCGTACAGGTCATGATGCTCTGTTGCTGATCTTGTAACTGTCTTAAGTACAAAGCCCTCCAGGGACTCCTTCCAAATCGGGCCACAGCCGCATGGATGGTGAGGATGGCTGAGACGGTTCGGCCCTTAATGCCGAGGACCACGGCTCCAGCTGTCGGGGGTTTTCCCAAAGCCCGAGTGGGCTTCAGTGAACCCTGAGAATTTCCACAGTGGTTCTGCTGTGAGAACGTCCACTCCTCCCTCCAGAAAGCCGGTGGGGCCGAACCAGTGGAGTGTTTCCAGGGCTGGAATGCGAGTGGATTCTGAGGCGAATGCCCATAAACTCGACACCAAAGGTGGAAACACGACTGCTATCCTGTGCTTCCGGTTGTAATGGCTGGTGGCGGCCCGGCTGCACATTCTTACGCTGGGAGACGCAGGCTGTTCTGCGCGGTGCTCGGCGGGGCTGGCCGATGTGACCGCGTGTTTGGGGGAAAAGGGAGGAGGTCCTAAAACTGAAGACTGGAAAAGTGACTAAAATTTCCATGAGGAGTTAGAGTCGGTAATGATGAGGATGGCCAGTTAGTGAGCGGACTGCCCCTGTGGACTCTGAGCTGAAGGAGCAGCAGTAAGAGCACGCAAGTTCAGCGGGATTGGGGGCCGGTTCACGAGAAACGACCCGTTTAAGCTGAAGAGCACCCAGCTACAAACCCAGGCACCTGGACACGTCTTTGCTCTTAACCTGCTTTTGAAACGAGTGAGGTCAAATTATCCGCGTGGTTAAAAGTTCGTGGTGATGGGATGCTGTTTGCTCTGCAGCTCAGAAAAGTGGTGTCAGATCGTTGCTTCTTGAACAGGTTTAAATTCATTGTTATGTTTGGTAAATAACCTCCCCAGTGTCGCAGATATGCTTCCTAAGGAGAGCCTGGAAACATCTCTTTCTGTGCCTTCGATAGTTCTTTCAGCCAGCAAGTGATTGGAAGTGTGTGGTGGCCGCTGTGGCTGCTGCTGTGGCCCACGACGGTGACGGAGGTGACCGAGGTAGGCGAGGCTGTGAGTGTGCCCCATGCGGCAGGCTCCCTGCACGGCGGCCGCGTTCATCAGCTCATTCAGCCACCACTGCGCGGTGCGTCGGGCATCCTCAGCTCCGCCTCATAGGCGAGGAGACTGAGACCACCAGAGGGGAAGCAACTAATCTACGCTCACATGGTGGGTATGTGGCCGTTCTGGTGGGTGTCGGGCGGGCGGAGGGGCAGGTGTTCCAGGTGCTTCAGTCTAAGCTCTTTGTCGCTCTGCTGGTGTGACACCAATGACCCGTGACGAGTCTCTGTTCCTACCCTCATCAGATATGTATCAAACCACACGCATAAACCATGTGTTTTTTCCAGACAAAGATGCTATTGTTTTAGAGGATGTATTTCAGAGATTTTGTTTAAAAGCAAAATTGGGAATCCGGTCCTCTTTTAACAGAATATTTAATGCCAGGTGCTGGGGGTATTTTAAGATGGTGCTCCCTTTCCTATGAACAACCCTCATTTCTGTTTTCTTCTCCTTTCTTTTTAGTTACTGGAAAGGAAAGGAAAGGAAAGGGAGGAAAGGAAGGGAAGGGAAGGAAGGAAAGGGAAGGGAAGGGAAGCGAAGGGAAGGGAAAGGAAGGGAGAAAGACAAGACTGCCCGTGGGCCAGGCCGTTCTGGTGTGGAGACCCCGGTTTTGTCTGATCGCCACCACCCTTGCTGTGCGATTAAATCTGAGACACTTGACCATCGGCCGTGCAGAAAGCTCAGGGAGCTCAGAGCTTGCATCCCGCCGGGTGAGGACACAGTGCGCTTTTCTGTAGGCAGACGTGACTTTGCTTTCTCTGTGGGAGGGTGTGAGCCAATGGGTTGCGTGGCTCTTTCTGCCCTAAAACTTGTTAAGAAAAGAGTCTCCAGATTAGGGAACCAAATGCTTCACTAAGTCAATGTTTGAAGCCCTGTTCCCTAAAAAAAAAAAAAAAAAAAGACAACGAAACGGGACGATGGAGCACGTCGTCCTGTCTGCTTAGGGAAGAGAATGGGGTTTCAGGGTCCCTTTTAGCTCATGGGAGTTGCCCAGCAGTGCAGACCCTCAGAGCGGTCCTGGGGGCGGCATCTGAGGGCAGCTGGGCGGAACGCTCAAGTCCCTGGCGGGAAGCCTGGCGGGAGGAGGAGCAGCCTTACAGAGATGGCAGGGACCTGAGGGCTGGGGGCATGGTGACTGCAAGAATATGATAACCCTAACCCTCCTACCACTTGTCATCACGGTATCTTCCGTCCTCTACTTTCTAAAGCACCGGCACTTGTGTCGTCTCGTTTTCTTGTCGGTGGAATCCTGTGAGGAGATTAGTGTCCCATTTTACACTGGAAGCAGTGGGGACGCAGAGAACCTGTCTGACTGGCCAAGAGTCCCTCTCCGACATTTGTGGGGCCTCAGTCCCGCTGACTTCCTAGGGTGCTGTGCACCCAGAGACTGATTATTGTGGGCTGCAAAGGAACCAACCCCTTGACTTTGGGGGCACTTCTGACCTCCCCTTGGGTACGCTGAGCCTTAGGTTCTCGCAGTGTTGAAGTTTAATGTTGCACCCATGCTGTTTCCTCCAGTCCCCGCAGGCCTTGGTCCACAGAGCACATCTTAAGGAGCTTCCTGGACCAGAGCCTTCGTGGAGGAAGTATTTCCTGGGAAGCTGATTGCAGCCCTGGAATGACACTATGCGGAAGCTTGGGGAGGGTGGAGCCAAACCGGAGCCCTCTTTGTTAAAGAGATCAGTTGCATTTTGCCAAACTTTGAGTTTTATGTATATTTGTCATTGATAAATTTCAATAAATCTTTTAATGTAAAAAAAAAAAAAAGGTCAGCGGTAAGAATTCGTCTTTGTCAGCGAGCAGGGAGAAGATCTGCCTGGAAAATGGCCTGGCCAAGTGCCCAGAGAACGGGCTTCGTTCGACCTCAAACAGACCCGAGTTGGAATCCCTGCTCTGTTACTTGTCAACCTGGAGACTTGAGACAGGGCCTCATCTATAAAACAGGAAGTCGTACGCACCTTGCGGTCATGGTCTCTCTACCACTGCCCTCACCACGCTCTAAGGTCGTGGGGACAGCGAAATGTCTGTTCTTACCGCGATTCCTAGTGCTTGGCGCATAGAAGGGTCCTCGGTGCGCGTTGAGGAAAGACAAGGGAGCAGCGCTGGCGGTGGGTGTCATTCACGGTGCTGTGGGCCGTGATCCAGGCGTCAGAATTGAAGGAAAGGAGTGTAAGGGATAAAGGGAAGACAGATCGCGGTGGGATAGAAGGGTGCTGCTGCCAAGACCAGCCGAGTAGACTGATGGGACTGCACGTGTCTGATTCCTGAAAGGTACCCTAGAGAGTCGATTCCATTAAGAACATCTGAAAGCCTGTGCTCTTCACGAGAGCCTGGGGAAGACCCCCAGGGTGGCTGTTGCCCGAAGGACCCTGATCACAACTCTGCCAGTGGCTTAAAGATGTTTATTAAACGAAGTGTACTATGTGAGACACTTCAGATTGTGTCTACGGCTAGTAGAATTTACACCACCTAGAAAGGAGATACTTATAAACAAAGACGATGTGTCACAGAAGTTAGCCAAGAAAAAGAAAAATTGACTAAGAAAGAGTGAAGTACTTAATGCAGGAACGTTCTTAAGTCTAAGGGGGCTCAGTGAGGGGTGGGAGGGGACGAGATAAGGAGCTTGAGGGTTCTGAATGGATCTGACCCTTCTTGTCTGTGCTTGCATAAGGAGCTACCAGAAGACAAACGCAAAGCAGGGGTGATCGCTAAAGAATACTGTGTTTGTCCTCAAATGTTTTATAGGATGGTTCTCTTGGCTCGTATCTACTGTCCTGGTTAAATTGGTTCCAATGTCGCATTCCTGGGCACGCTATAGCTGGTAGTAAGGGATGAGACTCAGCTAAATGTTGGGGAACTTTTCCCCCCTGGGGTTAAAATCATGGATGTGTGTGATCCACAGGCAGAGCTGGGAGGAAGGTAACCGGTCTGGATATCTGTTTTCCAGATTCCAGTTAAGACTACCTCGAAGGTCACAGGTTCAAAATGCCCACGGGGTGAGGTAGGGCATGGAAATAAGGAAAGCCACCCAAGTTTAAAGGAAGAAAAGAATGGTGGATGTGGAACTGTGTTTCGTCCATACCATGGACCGCTACTTAGCAATAAAAAGAAGCTAAGCACTGATCTACTTGACAGCTTGGATGAGTCTCCGGGGAATTATGATGAGGAAAGCATCATCATCTACAAGACGATACAGAGCATAGTCCCATTCATGTCACATCCTAGAAATGCAAAATTATAGAAATGGAGACTGGGTGAGAGTTCACCAAGAGGTCAGAGATTGGGGGTGGGGTGGGCATGGTGCCCGTGAGGGGTCCTTCTGGTGATTGCTCTGTCAGGGTCTGACTCCAGCGATGCCAATGCCCTGCTTGTGCCGTAGCCCCAGAGTTTTCTAGGATGTTACCGTTGGGGGAAACCGGGGAAGAGGAACGCGGAATTTCTCTGCATTAGCTTACAACTGCGTGTGAACCTATACTTCTCTTCAAATAAAAATCCAATGGAAAAAAAGGGGTGGTGGGCACTGTGGGGAACCAGAGAGCACATGACCCTTTGAGGACAATGACATTTTAAAAAGTGTTTCCGTATAGAGCAGACCCAAAATGACAAGCACTTCCCCGCAAAGTAGCCAACCAATCAACTGAAGGATGAACAAATAAAAATGTCTGGTCCATCATCCCTGCTCTCTCTACTTAAGCTCAAAAAAAAAAAAAATCGAAACTGTTTTCGATGTGTTTTAAGAATGTTTTACACACTCCTCTGCCTTCTTAAACATAGTCTACTGAGTGCAGTAAAATAACCTCAGTTGTTCCTGGGATGCTTGTGCCTTCGTGTGCACATCAGAGATAACCTCCCTGGAAGGGGCTTCGGCACCGAGAAACGGTATTTGTATAAGAACCTGGGATGCAGCAGGATTCAAGGAGTTTAGGCTGTTCCGTCCGATGTCGCTGCATGAAGCTGAGCTGCCACGCTGCAAGGCTTCCGGTAACCTTGAGGGCTCCTCTGTCCCTTTCACCGCCAGGCTCGTGGTAATGTTGTCCCGATGCTGTCAGCAGGCTGCCTTGCAGCGGGCTTTTATTTCCCAATAACCTATCGTGCACTTGGAGAGCAGGCCACAAAACCTGCTGGAAATCGGGGGCGGGGTGCGAGCAGGTGCCGAGCAGGCAGCGGAGGGACTGAGGGCCCGCCCACCGGGCCCACCCACCCTTTTGCGTCTGGTCTTTGTAACACCCATTTTGTCTGCTCAAAGGCCGCGCGGGCTTCAGGTAGTCCAGACTTCTGAGAGACTGCACTTTGAGGAGGTAGAATGGAACTCAGAATTGGAAATTGCGTGTCGCTTTGCTTATTTCAGACTGCCTAGAGTAATACTCCCGAGGGCCAGCATGCCAGAGCCGGAAGAACCACAGCTCTGCAGACGGACTGACTGGTTCGAGTCCCGCTGCCCTCCGATGGGCCCGGTCTGGTCCCGCTGGGACATCCGCTGTGGCTGGGGATGCTGGTCCCAGGGGGTACGGACAGGGCTCGGCGTAGAAGGTGAGGGGGCAGTTCCGGAAAGCTGTCACCGAGAGAAGGCAGGCGCTGAACAGTGTGCATGTCGCATGGCTAAATCAGAGCAAACACGGGCTTGGGTGGTGGGAGGCGTCGGGGCTGGAGCTCGCAGCTTCCTGGCAGGCAGGCCTTAGAGAAGCCATTTGCCCCGCCTAGCCCTCAGCCTTCTCATCTGCAAAATGGGGGCGTTGGTGACACCTGCGTTTTTCTTTCCTTTCTGCCCTAGTCCACGTTACTCTGCGTTAGTTTCAGAGGCACAGCGCGCTGGAGAGACAGCCGTGTGCGGCAGAGTGGCCCCGTCCACAGACGCTGCGCTGTCATCGGCTGCCTTCCCTGGGCTGCCCTTCACGCCCCCGCGGCACCGCCGCCACAGCCGCGAATGCCTGTGGTGTTCTCACCTCACCAGGCCGGGACTGGCTGCAGAGCCCGTGGGCTCCGGAATGAAGATGTGGGCTCTTTGTTCCGGAAGGATTGGGAGTATCGGGGCAGCAACGACCGAGCATTAAGGCAAGTGTGTGTGTCCGTGGAGGGGGCTTTCGGGTTGGGGTCCTTTGCAGCCACACGCCCAGGAAGCCCGTCCCCCACGAAATCACAATGGTGGCCTGACGCGGCGCCTCATTGTAAGGTATCACACACTTCCACTGAATGCCTTTGGTTATTTTAATCCTAAATTCTTTAAAACAAGAGCATCCGAAGGCTGCCCCAGAGAGCTGAGTTTTAGACATTGTGCCCGGGAGTGGCTGGCTGGTCAGTCCTTGTTGCTGCCAAGTGCTTATGCCGTTGAGATTGTGGGGGCTTTACGCAGGGTGGGGGATGGGGGTTTCCGTGCCTCTTCCTCTGCCCTGGCTCTCACCCTGCTTGGGGGAAGGGTTCCTTGACGGGCTTCCGCAGGGAGCTTCGGGACACAGCCAGGGAACCCAGGGTTGAGGGGGCCCTGCCTGACTCCCCCTCCCCCAGAACTACCACCTGGGAGGGGGCCCTCAGGGTGCATCACGTGGCTGTCAGAGAAGGACTTCAATCCCCCTCCCCCACCCCAGCAGAAGACCTGTCTATCTTGCCATGAACCTGTTGATTGTGCCCGGGTACACGCCGCATTCTCCTCACCGGAGCCAGTTTAACACTCACCATCCGAGTGGTCTGCCCACTTCCCTCGTTCCCTGTTGGACTTTTAAATCATTGTCCCTTTCAGCCCTTCTGCCTCTGGCTTCTCAACCACTGTTCATCGCTTTCTTGACCAGTTGGGGCTCTAGAAGTTTCCTTGCTTCTGAGTCTTCTCTCTCTCCTTGCATCTCCTTCGTGAGCCTCTGATTTGGGGGGGCTTACAGCAGGTTGCCCTGAGGCCCCGTCTTGCTTCTGTTCTATGTTTCCACACTGTACCCCAGTCAGGACCACGGCGCCAGCCAGCTCTCTGCCCCCAGCCAGCTCCCTCTTCCTGGGGACGCTTGTCCCTAACTTCCTTCTGGGTCGTCCGTGCGACCCCTGGGCGGTTCAGCAGCTAATAAAACAGCCTGGGGGAAGGAAAAGAGGACAAAGTCTGGAAAGGGAATGGACCACCGTTTATCCAGAGCAAATTCAAGATAACCGCATTCCTCACCTCTGAAATAGCGGAGAAAGGGACTAATAGTTTATGAGCGGTTTCCTTCTCATGCGAATGGCTTGCGTTCCAGGTCCCAGGCAGCCACTTGCAAGTGACAACCTGTTTTCCTAGGAAACACTGTTAGGAGTGGCCGTTCTCAGCCCAGCCCCAGGAAGCTTTTACATCCAGGCCTGAAATATTACACTAAGAAACCAGGTTAGCAACGTCCCACCTCAACAAGGTCAAGGATGTGTGGATGAAGTCTCTGTTTCCTTGTGGAGTGCGGTGACGCGGCACAGTCCACTCGGGTCCTGCACTCTGTGTCATTAAAGACACTTCTGCTTTCTGTCCGGCCACTCACCAGGTGGAACCACCTCCCAAAGGAGGTGGCTTTGGGGGGAGGCAAGCACTCTGCCTGGCCAAATTTGCCTGATGGAGGTGAAGGTTGGACTCCAAACCCAGACTTCCCTGCTGCCCGCTGCTGCCCACCCACCCCCCACCGGAAGAGTGTGTGCGCACACGGTGGGCACGGGTCACGGAAAGCCCATTCTGAAGGCTGTCACCGCAGTGGCTGACCTCAAGGACTTGACCAGTTTCCTAACGATGATGAGTGAAAGCATCATCATTAGAAGGAAAAAGTTCACTTTGATTTGTCAAGGCAAGTCAGCAGCAGCCCCAGAGATGCCCCCATCCCTTTTGCCCCATGCTCCCTGCTGGGGGCCTCGCATTCATGCTCGGGGCTCTAGAAAGCTAAGGGGACGCAGGTGGCTTTGGGCCGGTCAGCCTGGCACAGTGTCCAGTGGCTGGGAGCCCTGAGCCAACTCTGACAGCCCGACAGGAAGGCTGGCCACCTGGCCCTGTGGCCTGCCGTGAGGAGCTGTCTGGGACCTCACTTTGGGAGAAGCGAGCAGAAGCCACGCTCATCCGTGAGAAGGGCTTTTTACTTTCCAAGTGCTCCACTAGCGTTAATTAGCTCTTCCTGCTCGGCACTTGGGCGCGGTGAGTCAGGGTTATTACCCTTTCCCTACCTGGGAGGAAAGGAAGACCGAGAAGTTTAATGACTCCCCAGGGGACCAGGGGGAAGCTGGTCTCTTAGACAGAATGAGGTCTTCAAGATGGTATGTATGTCTGGCTCTCTCCCGGACTCTTGTGTGTCCGTTGTTAAGCTGCTTCATTCTCGGGATGCCTCTGGTCTGCTATTGTCAAGGAAACTGGATTGGCCAAAGGCTCCAAGGAGGGACACAAGCTTGCTCAGTCCCCACCAGCATCCTTGCTAATGTTCTTGGTCCTTTCCCCCTTTCAAGTAGGCGAGGTCTGGGGGGAGACTCACTCCTGGTCAAACGCCCAGCGAGGGTGACGGGGCAGGGGAGGCCGAGGCTGTTTCCAAGCGGACTGTCCCTGGCACGCACTTTCTAGGCTGCCTCTCGCCTGCGTGGTCAGGGAGCAGGGGAGCCGAGCAGCTGCACCCTTCTTCTTGGGCACAAAGTACGAAATGTTGGGAAAGGGCTGTCCACAGGGCTGGGGCCAGGGGGCAGGTGGAAAATCGTGCTCTGGAGTCCAGCAGCTCCCGGTTTGCCTACGGCCACCGCACCTACCAGGCAAGTGGCTTTTGGTGTCTGCCCGTCATCTGCAAAGGGGAGGGGACGCCCAGTGAAGCGACTCGAAGTGTCCGGCACAGACTGTTAGTGGCTGTTTCCGAAAGACTGTCTCATTCTGGTTTTCCCCCTACTTCCAGGCTGAATGGGAATTTGGTCTTTTCACCTCAGGCCCCTCGCTTTCTGCCTGCTCCCCCCCCGGGTTTGGGCAGACATCCTTCTCACCTGCAAATTCATCAGAGGCCCTGGCGAAGCTCTGCGGAGGGGCCACCCCCTTCCTTTCTGCACGCCTTGTCTGGGTGGGCGTGGTCCAGGTCGGCCTGACACCCGAAGGAGGAGCATCGGGGGAGGGGGCGGTGCCGTCTTCTCTGCCTCTCTAGAATCACTCTCTGACTGGGGGTGGTGTCGCCCCTTCTAGGCTGCTGTGCCTGCTGTCTGGGACAGGAGTGGCATTCAACCCACGAGAGCAAGGCCTTACCTTGTGGAGGGCGGTGGAGGGCGGTGGAGGCAGGAGGGGCCGACCTCAGGTGCCCTTGTGCTCACAGGAGGACAGGGGCACCCTTCCCCTGTCCCGGGGAGCCCTGGAATGGCAATTTGACTTTCCCATGGGGTTTGCTGGCTACTCTCGGGCCGGGACCCTCGCCGGGGCTCTTGGAGGAGCCGGTAGTCCTTGTCCCGCAGCTTCCTGCGGCGGGACGGCCCATCTGTCCACCCGTAGTCGAGCGACGGTAGGCATGTTCCTTAACGGCTTGGAGTCTCACTTCCTTACCCGTGTGGTGGGAGAGTAATGACATCATTGCTGTTAGAGGTTCAGAGGAGTTAAGCCGGTGTGAGCCCTCCGCATGGAGCTGACTCAGCCGTTGTGATGCACTTGAATGCACACGGGAGGGGGGAGAGGACCCCACCGTGGGGACAGTGGAAGAGATTCAGTTCGTTTCCCTCGCACACAGGTGACCCAGGGGGCGCTTGACTGGAGGCTCCCTCCTTTGTGGAAAACTTTTTGTGGATCCGTGCACAGGAAATAGGTCATTCTAATACGGGAGAAGGGTCCTTGCTACCTGCTGGGTAAGTTGCCCATTCGTTAGCCTGGCCTTCAGGGCCTGACACAGGATGTGTGTGGCCCAGCTCATCACAGGGGAAGCCCTGGGCGCACACAGGGGTCACTTAGGTGGGTGTGCCTCCTGAGCGCGGACGGGTGAAGGCCTTCTCCCTGCCCCTCCCCCACAAGCCTCCTGGCTCTGGATTCCTCTCCTTGCTCTTGCGCTCCTTGAACTTGCATGCTTCTGCTCCTCCTCTGCGTTGCTCTCTCTTCATTTCTCCTCCTAACGAGACCCACCACTGCCTCTGTCGCCTCCCCGGGAAGCTTTTCCTGACTCCTCCCCTCTTCTACCTTCTCATCGAATCACATCTTTTCCGTGGGAGGTCGGGTACCCCACTAGCCATCGGTGAGTGGGTTCGAATGCGCCTGCGTCTGGGTTCGTCCCGGCCACCTGCCGCACTCCCGTCCCACCCATCTCCTGGTGGTGCGAGAGCAGTCGTTCTAAAGGCAGGACTCGGGACCCCGCCCTCCCTCCGCTTCACCAGCTGCTATGGCTGAAGGCCAGGCACTGGGCTCAGCACTCGACATTGATTATTTTACGCAGCCCCCACAACAAGCCTCTCAGTTGGTTACTGCTGTGCTCTTTTACCGATGAGACATTGAAGGCTTAGAAAGAGCAAGCAGTTCACCAGAGCTGACACCCTCGGGAAGAGCAGAGATTCAAGGTGAGGTGTGGTGGACCCCCCAGACCAGTGCCCCTGGCCCTCCCACCCTCGTCAGGAGATGTTGAGGCTCAGCAGGGTTTCCAGCCCTGCCTTGGGCCCTGTGGCCAGTCTGGTGACTCCGCGTGGCCGTGCCTGGGGTACCCCTCTCAGGGCTGCAGCCTGTGCTGCTTGGCCTGGACCATGTACCTGCTCAGCTGATACGAAAATCTGGAGTCAGCTCAAGTGTTGGTTCCTCTGAGAAGCCTTCCCTTCCTGCCCTTCCCCCTCTCCAATCACTCAGAATAATTTGAGCTCCTTCCTGTGCCCCCGTGGGCCCACCCAGCATGACCCTGCGGGCAGCTGTGGGCTCACATGCCATCCCTGAGCCTGGCTCTGGGCCTGTGCACCCTGACTCGCTCCTGCAGGAGGAGGGAAGAGCCGCCCCAGCGCCCCAGCGATGGACGCCGTTCTGGCAGGCTGTCTGCAAAGGCCAGCGTTCACAGGGCAGGCCCGGCCAATTCCGGTGGCCCGACCTCTAGGAAAAACGTGTGGTTTCATGGTAGGTCACTGTGCTGGCCCGGGGCAGTGCAGGTCTGTGCTCCAACAGTGCAGGGTTGGGTGCCCAGCTCTTTGCTGGAGGTCATTTTGCACAACTCTGAAATTCTACCAATCTGGGTATCAGACAGATTAAGTGACTTTCTCAAGGACTAAGGGACAGGGATTGGGATAGAAACCAGTGACCCTTGGTTCGGGGGCTGGAGCCCATTTCTCAGCCCTTGAGGGGGTTCACTGAGGGTGCAGTGGGTTTGGGGCTGGCTTGGAAATCCTTGGGACCCTCTGGTGAAGCTGAGAACAGAGAAGCAGCCCTACTTTAGAGGCTGTGGGCTGAGCAACTACCTGAGCTGTCTCTGGGACAGGAAGTAATACTTTCAGAGTTTTAGCCCCAAAACCTCAGAAACTTTTTGATGATGCACTAAATGTCAAGTATATTGTCGGCAGGAGGGGAAAAAAAAAAAAACCCCAGGTATCAGGCTTTGTGACTGAGATGATGAGAGATACTCAGTAATATCACAGGAAGTCATGCTGTCAAAATACAGGGAGGGCAGCAGGCAGGGGACCACACCTTGCAACAGCCGCCCTCAGAACGGGGCTTCCTCGTGCACCTTCCGCGGACGAGCTGGAGGGGGAGGTGCGGGGGGAGGGGGCAGGGGGTGGTGGCTGCTGTGTGGCATTTTGGCTGTGCATTGCCAAGCCCAGTGTTGAAGTGAACAACTGCCACATGGCAGAAGCTCAATGGCTGCTCAGCGAACAGAACAGAGACTTCTGCACAGGTCTCTGCCCTTCCTGCCTCTGCCATTCACCTTAAACGCCACACCACCGCTGAAAAAGCCAGCAGAGCTGTTCGGGGACACGCCCACACCGTTGAAAACGAAAGGGTCTCCTTTCATCTCCTCACAGTCAGGACTCATGCCAGGGCAGCGTTTTCTGCTTTGAACCCCTCCCAGCAGGCGTGTGGTCCGCCACACGGTGACCGGAGGGCCCCTTGTCACTCACTCATGAGAAGGCCCAGCCATGCCCACGGAAAGCCCAGAGCTCCGTGAGGGCTCAGCAGGACAGCTGTGGGCCACTGCCCCCCTGCAGCCGCTCACCGGGCTACAGTGTCCCCACCACCCCCGAGCATGGAGAGACTCTTGCAGCCTGCTTCCCTGGGCTGCCCCCTGCCTCCTGCCTCCAGGCTGAGCACAGGAACCACCGTGGTCAGGATGTGGCTTTCTTACAGGACCTCTCTGCGCCTGCTGAGTGGCTCTCAAGCATCCCCGGTATTACAAGTCCCTGAGGGATCTCCAGCCTTGTGTCGGGACCCTGGGCTGGGGCCATGAGTGTGACAGGGCCGCGCGTGCTCTGGGGCAGGGCATCACGTGCGTCTGCGTCCCTCGCAGTGAGGCTACCCCTCTGGGCGAGCCCGACCACCTGACACACCCCGTGCGACATGGGGCACCCCTTACTGGGTGCTGTGTACTCCTTCACAGTTTCATCCTTGCAGACGGCTCCGTGAAGCAGGCTTTTCAGCCCCATCACAGATGGAGGGAACTGCAGCTCTGAGAAGTTCCTGGGCTTGCGCGAGGACCCACGTCGGGCGTGTGGTGGTCCAGTGGCCCGCAGACCTGGGTCTGTCTCCCTCCCATGCCCACAGTGTCGGCGTCGCTGCAGCCTGGTGCTGCGCGGCTTCCCGGACACGGGGTTTGCTGTGCTCAAGCCAGGGCAGCCCAGGTGACCTGCAGTGGTGCGCCCCCCACCTGTCAGGCAGGCACGTGAGAGCCAGGCCTAGCCTAGCTTTGGGGTAAAAGAAAAAATAGATCCCTTTTATTTTATTTTGTTTCCTTTTTGAGGTCTTTGCTAATCAGCTTTTACGATGCCTGTGTTTTTCTTTCGTCATTTGTGTCTAAAAGACACTTGATGTTAAATGCCGATATCTGAGCTTTGGTGGGGCCGGCCTTCAATCCCAAGCTGGCTTGGGTTGGGATGTTCCTTTTTGATGACAGGCAGGATTTCAAGGTTGACTTTTCTTTCTTTCTTTCTTTTTTTTTTTAATGTTTTCCAGCCATGCCTCTGTTGTCTTTGCTTTGTGGGATAATTAGCCAAGTCTTGGGCAACTTTGAAATGATTTCCCACAGCCCAGGCAGGTTGTGGGGTCAAAGGTTAAGAGCAGCAAAACCTTCAGCAGCCTGGTGCTGAGGTGGCCTGAGGCAGGAGCACCCAGGTCCCGCTGGGTCTTATCTGAGGGTGGCCCCAGGGAGACCGGCAGGAAGCCTGAGCCTGGGGGTCCCCGGAGCTCCCTGCACGGCTCCCCTCCTGAGGAAGCCAGACCTAGGGCTCCTCTATTTCCACTTTGGGTCCTTACAACCTTTTCTGGGGACCACCCACGAGCGCTAAGCCGTTTTTTGCCGAGGAAGCTCAGACGGGCCTGTCTCCTCAGCCGTGCCTCCTCACCACTTTTCGTCCCCGCATTTCCTCTGGCCTCTGATGAGGTGGCCCTTGTGACCTGATGGTTTCTCCCGAGGCTAGCTAACATCACCGACCTTCCTGGTGGCCCACGGGCGTTAACTCCAGTTCATCGGTTAAAGAGATTGTGTCGCTAGAAGGTAAACAGATGAACGCATTCTAGTTAATTAATGAGGAAAAGTTAAAAGGTTAGAGGAATCCCCTGGACTTTTAATTTTTTAACTGAGCAAGTTGGTCGGGTCCCTTCTGTAGGCACTGATGCTGCCCATAAGTGGTCCCTGGGAGTGTTGTCTAGTGTCGAACTCCCCTGAAAGGGTATTGGGGTTTCCCTAGAAACTGTCACTTCAAAGCCATTCAGAAAAAAAAAAAAAAAATAGAGCTAAATTAGGCAATGTTGCTTACTTCCTAAGAAGATGCTTTGGTGTTCCTTCCTGCACCTGTCAGAAGCCTCCAGTTCTGCAACAGAGCTGTTAAAAGCCGGGAGGGAGGGTGTGAGTGTGCCCGGGCAGGGGTAGGGAACTGTGGGGTGGGGGCTGACCTCCACAGGACTACTGCACCCGCACCCCCAGCCTAGGGGAAGAGGTGACGGATCCCAAGTGGATGGCCTACCCGGGCACCCCTTTCTGAACTTGTTGGCCCAGGGAGGTTGTTTGTGATTCTTCTACCCAGAGGCTCACCTTTTTCTAATCCGCAGCAGGTCTGCTGCCTCCTGCAAGTGACCACACAATCCTTTTGCTCCTGAAATGTCAGCAAGGCGTGCCCTGGGCTGCCGCCCGTGTGGGAATCTTGCCCTTGATCCTCCACTCCGGGCGCGCACATTTTCACAACGGCCCTTTGTGGTAGGTAGGTCGTTGCCTCCTTCAAACGACCTTGAGTAACACTGTCCCCTGCACCCTTTCTGGCTGCCACAGGAAGAAGCATGGCCATTCTGAATCCAGGACCTTGAAACCAGTTTAGACTCAGCAGGAAAAGTAAACAGATGGGCGTGGTGGTTGCCCTTGAGTTCTTGCGCTCATTCCGCACCCAGTTCTGGGTGGGCGGTCGTGGGTGAAGCTTCAGGACTTGGATGTGCAGTAGTCGGTCAACTGATTAAACAAGAGGGCTTTCGGGGGCCCCACACGAGGGCCCGTGTCTCCTAGGCCTATTTTATGGAGGGAAAAACTGAGTGACCACAGAGAACTTGCACTTGACCGGAGCCAAACACAACCTGAGCTGCCCCACAGGTCCTTCTGGGGCTGGATTATGGAGCCTTCTTGCTGCCCCCGAGCAAAGGAAAACAGTCTCCTGTGGTCAGTGGATTTTTACTGCTTCCTCTCCTTACTTGACTCAACTCTGGAGGATCCGAGTTCTGGCCTGGCTGCAAGGCCTACGGACACGGAACTGTGGGCCTGGTGGGCCCTCGGGGAGAGACCAGAAGGACTGAGGAGCAGCCCAGTCGGGCTTTCTGGGTGACAGGGCACAGAGGACAGGGCCTCTGTCCTTTTCTCAGCCATTATGTATCAGTCGGAAGGCGTGTGTCTTCATGTATGGGCTGCACGTCAGGAGAGGGGCCCCGACAAACAGTCTTCATTCACGGGGCTGTGCTGCCAGCTCCCTCACCGGGTGGCACGGGAGCCTGGTGAAAAGGGCAGGGGCCCGCCAGGGAGGCCTGCCCGGGGGCTTTCTCCCCGCAGCGCTGTTCTCAGCGCTTGCCAAGTCCCACGAGTCAGCGAGCTGGGGAAGCGTTTTTCAAAGCAAGGCCTTTGCCCTCCTTGGCAGGCTCCTCAAAGCTGCCTGGCTCCCCCTGTGCCTGGGGGACACCGCAAAAGGCGCTTTTTGTTGCGCTTCTCAATAGGGACATCCTCAGGGAGCCTTGGAGAGGCCGGTGTGAGCCCGAGGACACTTGAGGCAGGGCCACTTGGGTGGGCAGCAGGAGGGAGCAGGCCAGGCAGCTGGGGGAGCCGCACTTGGGGAGGGGCGGGGGAGGGAAGGCGGCTGGAAAACACGGGCACTGCTCACAGCAATCAGGCGGAGGAATTGAGAAACACGGCCAGCCGGAGAGATACTTTTAGAGGCCTGAGCAAAGAGGGCTTGCCCTTTATACTTTCCTTTTTAAAAATTTTTACGTTTTTAGTTGCACGGCAGTGTTTGATACACAAATAATACCTCAGGTCTGTGAGGCTAGGTGCTGAGGAATAGACAGAAAGAGAATTTGCCTTAAAATTTAGTGACTTCAAGACACAGAGTGTTTTTTAAGAAAATAACTGCCAAACCTGACTGATAATTTTTCACAGAGAGGTGCATTCATTATCAGCCCTGATATAAAGGCCCCCTGTGTCTCGTGTGAGCATGATTAATGCGTGAGCATGATTAACACCCGCATTTGTCTCAGAAACCTTGAGTGATGGCCCGCAAAACACGGTCAAGTGTAAGCACCACTTCTGCTTGTAGAAACCCAGGCTCCTGGGACCTGGTCGCAGCCCCAGGGCTCCTCCCACTGTCTCTGGCCAACGCCTTCAATGGAAATCTTGTAGGAGGGAGCCCGGTAGCTCTCTAACTCAGTTATGTTCATCTCGGAAGGGGCCTTGACTTGGCCTGTTTATTCGTAACAACTGATTGTAAAACACCATTGAAGTAGTTGGGAGTTTGTATGTATGTTTTTTTTTTAACTTTTTTTGTTGTTGTTCAAATACAGTTGTCTCCATCCCCCCCACTCCCCCCATATGTATGTTTTCTATACATAAAAAGTGAGTTTCATTTGGACCTGGTGAAAGGTGAATTAACAATTTATTCCCTAAGTCCAGTAAGAATGTGGAAGAAAATGAATAATTTTTCTCCTGAATAATTCTTAGTAAGCCTCTTTCCCCAGCCTCCAATAAATAAAAATAAAATAAAATAAAAATCAACAAACCAAACTAACTAAAACAGTGAGAACTGACTTTTGCGGTACTGTGCTTAGTCCAGTTTGTACAAAGTTCACACCTGGTTTTATGACCTAACTGGTCCCCATTGTTTAAAAGGATTTGAACATTATCTTTTAAACAGGCCGGTTCCAGGGAAAGTCTGGGTCGGTTTGCTTTGCAGTGCGCTCGCAAAGCAGGCTTTCCAACCGGCAAGCAAAACAGAGGTTCTTGAAAGATGATACGCCTCCCTTCCGGAGGCAGGTATTTCAGGGTTGGGGAAGCGGCGCTTCGGGCCTTCTCACAGGGGCCGAGATAAAGGAACCCGGGGCAGCGCGGTCGCAGAGCGCGGAGCCTGCACTGAGCGGGCGGCAGTTGTTCTCGTGCGCTGGGCCCCCTGCTACCGTGAGAGGCGGGCGCAGCTGGAGACCGAATGTGGACAGGACATGACGCAGGCTGCCCGGGGTCCGGAGCCCGTGGCGTCCGGGCGCAGGTCTGCAGAACATCCAGGGAAGCTCAGGGCTTCCCCTCCCCCTCCGCCCATCCCCACGGCGCCAGCCTTCCGCAGGTGGCAGGTGCCCTGGTCTCACCTCTGTCCTCTCTTACACCTCCTTCTGGGAATGTCAGTGTTGTTTACATTATGTTTTCTCCCTCTTTCTGCATTCCACAAAAGCCCAGCGATGGGTAGGTAAAGCTTGCTTTTTGTTTATTTCCCCCTCCTCCACTCAGTTTTCCTGTGCGTGCTCCCAACCCCTTTCTGCATCCGGGTTCCTAGGAACCCTAGTGAATGAATGAAAGTGATTTGGACATTTTATTCATACAAAAATGCTCTTGTGTTTTAACTGTGGCCTCTGCCAGACATTTATGAACTTAAAGAAGCCCATGAAGGACAAACACCCCAACAACCAGGAACTACCCAATGTAAACCAAGTAATCATAACAATAAAGGTGCGATATCATCCTAAGGAAAGAAAAAAACCAATAACATAGTAACAAAACGTTTGGTTTTTTTTGGAGAAGTTAGGAGAAAATGGAGAGAAAACGGCGGGGGGCGGGGTGTGGACTTACAAGATCATTAATTTTCTTATCTTTCTTAGTTGGGAGATAATAGATACTATTTGACATCTGAAACTAAGAAATAGATGTTTAAGCATCTTATTTAAAATAGAAAATGCTGCCACTATTAGAACTAAAATTTAGACTATACAGTAAAAGAGAGCAAAGGGAATAAAAGTGAACCTTAAGAGTGAAAAAATATAGTATTGTGATCAATGTCTAATAATAACTGTAAATGAGATCAACTTATTTATTAGAAGAATAAATAAGCTCATAGAATGGGTAAAAAACCCTACACACAACTATGTGTTGTCATTAAAAAAAAATGTATGTGTATGTACATGAAGTCTGTCTGGGAAAAGTCCAGCCATGGTTAATATAACAAGAACAGTTTGCACAACAGCGATGTGACCTGGCAGCCAAGGAGAGGGTGCTGGAATGTGCATGAGTGAACAATGACGACTTCACTGCACTAGTCAGTGGGGGGTGGGGGATGTCATTAACGAGCATGTGCACTGTGTGGCCATCGCATTCAAAGTGACCGAGGGAGTAGAGCAATGAATCTGCCTCAGATTCTGCATTAAGCTTGAACATTCCTCTGTGGAAACTATTCGGATGATTCAGAAGGCCGCAGCTCTGGGCAACTGGTGATTGGCAGCTTCATCCTGACAATGTGCCCACTCATGCATCACACCTGGTGCAGAGGTTTTAAAGAAACATCAAATCACCCAGGTGACTCAGCCCCTCTACAGTCCCAGTTTGGCGCCCTGTGACTTCTGGCTTTTCCCGAAACTACACTGACTTTTGAAAGGGAAGAGATTTTAGACCGTTGACAAAATTCAGGAAAATATGATGGGGCAGCTGATGGCGATTGGGAGAACTGTGTGAGGCCCCCAGGTGCCTACTTTGAAGGGGACTGAGGTGCCATTGTCCTGTGTACAATGTTTCTTGTACCTTGTACCTTCTTCAATACATGTCTGTATTTTTCATAGTACACGGCTGGATATTTTCTGGTTTTGTACCTAAAACCAAGTGACTGAAAATGAGAGTGCCTGCACTCCCAGAAATCTCTCATGGTGGAATTCCAGACACAGTGGCTTCTGGGCGGGACGGATATTTTTGGACTGAGTTTCCCTGGCCCCTAAAATCAGCCTGTGTGGTTGCCAGCTCATGCGACCCGCCCTGTGTGCATCAGAGTGTGCTCTCGATCGCTGAGCAGCGGCTGGGCCTGGCTGTGTTTAATGCCAGGCATTGCAGAGGGCCACGTGAGGACATGCTTCACAACGTGGTGGGTGAGAAGCATCCTCATCCTCGGCCCGTCAGGGCCAAGAGCCTCTGGGGAAGCCCGTCAGAAAGTTGCCGTGACTGTCGGGGGGGCCTTGAGTGTGCGTGCCACTTGATACCTCCGAGCATTTGTGTTGAATGGGGCAGGGCTTGAGTTATCGAAGTTCCCCTCTGTGTCATGCTTTCTGGGAGGCGGAGTGAGACAGGCCTGGATTAGAACTCCAGCTCTTCCCCGCTGGGAGAACCTGGGAGAATTACCGACACACTCTGACCCTCAGTGACCTCATCTGTATCATTCATTCCTTCAGCAGTTATTTGTTGAGAGCTTACTGTATGGCAGTCTCTATTCTGGATGCTGTGGATACGAAAGCTCTGCTTTCATGGAGCTCATACGCGCGCGCGCACACACAGATAAACCTTTCAATTGCATTTGACATACAATATTAGTTTCAGGCATATAACATAGTTATTACACATTTATGTAACTTACAAAGTGCCCCCCCCCAATAAGTGCACGATGCACCTGGCACCACACACAGTTACCGCAATATTACTGACTGTATTCCCTATCGTGCACTTTACATCCTGTGACTGTTTCTATGACTGGCAATTTGCACATCTTCACCCTGCCCCTTTTTCACCCTGTCCCTGGTTCAACCCCCAACCTGCCTCCCATTTGGTAGCCACCAATTTGTTCTCTGTATCTATGAGTTTGTTTTTGCTTTCTTTGTTCATTTTTTTTTTTTTAGGTTCCACATGTAAGTGAAATTTTATGATTTTGTCTTGGACTTATTTCACCGAGCATGATACCCTCTAGGTCCATCCATGTTGTTGTGAATGGTAAGATTTCATTCTTTTTTATGGTCAAATAATATTCCATCATTGATATGTGCCACGTCTTCTTTACCCACGTCTGTTAACGGATGAACGAGGCTGCTTCCATATCTTGGCCATTGTAACTAATGCCGCCGTGAACGCAGGGGCGCATGTATCTTTTAAAGCAGCATTTTTTATTTCTTTGGGTAAATACCCAGAAGTGGAATTGCCAGGTCACATGGTAACTCTATTTTTAATTTTTTGAGGCCTCTCCATACTGTTTCCCACATCATGAAGCTTCTGTGAGAATAAACTAGGGTAAACGGTAAACAGCAATCAACATACCCCTGGAACTAAAATAAAATAATGCTGAATGTACGCTGTAGCTGAAAAACAAAATTTAATTTACGAACAATAACAATCAGCGCATGAATTCATAATACATCGGGGCGGGGGTGAGTGATAGGAAGAAGCCAGGTGTGACAGCGCTGAGAAGGCTGGCGATGCGCGTGCGTGTGTGTTGGGGGTGGCATGTGTGCACACGGTGCTGCTTCAGAGAGCAGGCTCAAGGAAGTTTGCCTGAGGAGGGGCCTGCGACCCCCAAATTTACTGAGGCAGTGGAGCAGAGACCTGGGAGAGGCTTCCTGGTGGAGGAGACAGGGCAGAGACTAACGCAGGAGGAAGGGAGCTACGGTGGGGCGAGCAGGGAGAGCAGTAGGACTTGGGGACAGAGCTATCTGGAAGCCACATTCAATATTCTGCGTTGTGGTGGGGACTTTGGATCTACCCCAAGTCCTGGGTTTAGCCAGCTGGGAAACCACACGGGGTTTTGAACAGAGCGGTGATACAACCTGATTGGTATTTTAAAAGCATTGCTTTGGCTTGTGAGTTGAGAACAGACCAGCTCGTCAGACGTGTCGGCACACATGCACATGAGAAGTGTCAGCGCCCGTCAGGGGAGGCGCTGAAGTCTTGAGCAGTGTCCGGCAGCAGAGATGGCAGGATGTGGTCGGTTCTGGGTCTGTTTTAAAGGTGGAGTTGACGCTCTTTCTGATGTGTTGGATGTGGGAAAAGAAAGAATGGAGTCAAGGGTGACTCCAGGTTTTGTCGTCTGAGCACCTGCGAGCACGGAGCTGCTCTGTGCTGGGAGCGGGGAAAAACCCGCATTCTGTTTTAGCCGTAGAAAGTGCCTGTTGAGTTTACAAGTGGGGGCGTGGAGTTGGGAGTTGGAGATAAGAGACTGCGACTCGGGGTGAAGTTGGGAAGGAGATAAAGAGACGAAGGAAGTAAAACCTTGGGGTCAGATGGCATTGGACATGGGGCAGCAGGGCTAGAGGACAGCTGAGCCCTGTGCCCGTGGTCACTGGACCCTGAGGGGTCAGAGGGATGAGGAGGAAGCCGCCCTGGGGCAGCGAGTGGGGTTGCAGGGCAAACAAGACAGGGCGGGGGGCTGGGAAGCTGGGGAAGAGAAATTCAAAGGGGGTGCCTTCCACTGCGTCACAGGAGGCCACTGGTGGTCGAGTGAGGTGACGTGGAACTGGCAATGTTGTGAGTGGGAATAACGTTGGAATGGGCCCCTCCCGAACCTTCTCCTCTGCTCTTCTCCGTTTCCGCTACCCCATAGCCAATTGCTTAGCAAGTTCTGACAGCTCTACTTTCTTTTTAAACTTCAAAAAATTTTGTTTGAACACTTCTCGCTTTCCCTGAGATGTAACTGACCTGTAACCGTGTAATTAGTTTCAAAGGCACAACATGCTGACCTGACTGTGACGTGGTGCCCACGGTGTGTTCGGTTATCATCCATCATCTCTCTTAGTTAACGTTTCTTTTCTCGTGATTTCAACATACAAAACGGTGTCCGTTAACTACTTTCAGGAAGCTGCCCAAATAGGACCCTCGGGCACTACTACTCCAGCAGGGCTGCTTTTGAATTAATTAAACATCAGCTGACACCAGCAAATTAGACTTGCAGCCTGTTAATGCCTCAAGGTCACAAAGTCAAAGCCAACGCACAATCAGTGCCAAACCAGGCCCTGAGCTGCAGCCACTCAGCGATGTCCTTGCTTTGCTTCCCCCTTTTCTCTGTGAAAGTGTCTCCCCAGCGCCTTGGGAGGAGTCCTCCTAACTACTTCCAGATAGACTTTTGCTTAAATTAGTATTGTGTTTGTTTCACTGTGTCTTTTTTAACTTTAAATATGTAATACGTGTTATATCTTTCCATTCCCATTTCGCCCCCTCCCCCCTCCACCCCAGCATCAGTGTCTCTTTAACGCTGCTCCCACCCAAGTGCTTCCTGCTTGGTCTACTTCTTGGTCTCTTAATTGGTCACCCTGTCCCCAAGAGCAAGCTTTTTAACCTGCCAGATCGTATTAGTCCCTTTCACTCAAAACACATGTATGTACACACGCATGTGAGCACACGCACACTCGCCCACCTTCACCTGGGCCTCAGAGCCCCGCTCAGCCTGCACCTTGCTGGCCTGCCCTCCCCCCTCCCGACTCCCTTCCCTTCACTCTGCCTGAGCCGTTCTGACCTTCCTCTCCTTGAACATTGGGCTCCACCGGGCTCAGGACATTTGCTCTTTCTCTTACCTGTCTCTGGAAAGCCCCGCCTCCAGGTCCTGACTAGGCTGGCTCCTTCTGGTTTTTTGGCGTAGAAATGGAAGAATCACATAGAGTCCCCCCTGAAGTCCACGGGCCCTTTGAGGGGGCTTCATTCCACCCCGGCTTCCCCTCTCATCTTGTATCCTCCGGGGCCCCCGTCAGAGAGATAGAAGGGAATGGAAGCTTAGGCACAGTCAGGGTGCTCCTTAACCACCCCCTCGTTTCATCTGTCTCCTCATCCTCAGATCTCTCTCTCTCCCCCCGGTTCCAAATTGAGTTGCGAGAATCAGTCTACCTGACAAAGACTTTCACATGTAATTTGTTGCAGAGAGTACGTTTTCTCTTCGGGGAAGTTAAATTTAGGCTTTGTGTTGCTCCTGCCGTAGATTCCTGAGTTGGTGGGAACCTTTGTGAGCTACCTCCAGCCTTGTGACCAATGTCTGTCTCTCCAAGGTGACAAGGGTTCATGCCAGCCAGCAGGCTACTGAGTCAGTCGCACCGGGGGGAGCTGATGCAAAATCTTTGTTGTGGAGTCGAGGCTGGCTTCTGACTCAGAAGGGCCTCCTGACAACGATTTTCCGGAGTTTTGGAAAGATCTGGAGCAGCTCCCGGAAGCTGGGAGGGACCCTTGTCAACACCTAGCCTAGTGCGGACAATTTTTCTTTTTTTTAAAAGGTTTTATTTATTCATTTTTAGAGAGAGGGGAAGGGAGTGAGAAAGAGAGGGAGAGAAACATCAGTGTTTGTGAGAGATACATTATAATTGGTTGCCTCTCGCACGCCCCCAACTGGGGACCTGGCCGGCAACCCAGGAGTGTGCCCTGGCGACCTTTGGGTTCACACACCAGTGCTTAATCCACTGAGTCACACCAGCCAGGGCATAAAATTTCTCTGATAAATATATGGAAAGGAAGCTTTTTGCTTTACAGGTATGTGGTCCAGGGAAGTGGATTGAGTGGCCCAAGGTCATCTGCCTTCCTTGGGGCTTCTGTCAAGTAATGTTCGCCTACTGGCAGGGCTCAGCTCCGCAGCAGGATCGGGGCCGGCCCTATGGGCCCTGGTAGAACCGGACCTCCCCCCGGCCCTGCCCACCTACCCTGGGGGAGGCGGCTGGAAGCACTATAAGGCCAAAAAGAAAGAAAGAAGAGGGGAGGTCAGTGCAGGGAGAGAGGGGAGGAGGATGCTGGAAGGGAAGGGCTGTGGGGAACAGAGTGGGCAGAGAATTTCAGATCCCAAAGCACAACCTGCCTCTGAATGGCCAGCGCTTTGGCAGCAGCCTGGCTCTTGAAGATCCAAGATAATAGTTGCCTGCCTCTTAGCATTTTAGGCCAAAGTTCTTTGCTCTCTTATCGTCTTCATTCCACAGCCAACAATGGGCTATTGACCGAGCTCTCAGAGCCGGGAGGGTTCCCAGAGGAAGGCCAGCCAGGACACCGGCACCCCAGCTTTTGCTCCAGCTCCTAAGTGGGGCTCCATCGGTTAGAAACAGGAAACCCTGAAGTTTTCCTCCTCCTCGCTTCTCAGCCTCAGGGCAGCTGAAGGGGTGTGTCCGTGCGTGCGTGTGAGCATGCGCTTGTGCCTGCCGCAGTGTGCGTGCCTGGAGGTGTGTGTGCGTGCGTGCGTGTATCCGGGTGTTGGCAGCGGGGATCTGTGAGCGGATCTGTTGTGGAACTTCGGACCACCTCCTTGCGGAGTAGCTGCTTCGGGAAGCCAGATTCAAAGAAGAAGAAAGAGCTACCTGGAAACGACAGCGATGAGCTCTGGTGTCCCCGGGAGGTGGTCAGAGGCCACCAAGCTGCAAAAGCACTTCCCAGCTGTTGAGTGGCTTGATAGTTGGCTGGTTTAAGAATCGTTATTGTTTAAAAAATTGACAGCGATATGTCTTTACTACGGATTACGTTTATGAAATCACTGTTTGTAATCTTGGAAACCGTGTGCTGAAAAGAAGTCCGATTTCAGAGTTTTAGTGCCCACCTCGAAGGCGCAGGGGGCAAACACGAGGCCCGAGGGCCGAACCCGGCCCTCCACCTTGTCTTATCCGCCCACACCTTGTTTCTACCTGGAGGCAGCGCCGAGCTCCTTGCCCCTAGTTAAGGAGTGGTTACATGCATACAGTCCTAAAGTTACCTTCGGCCCTTTGAAGGCATCCGCGAGGCTGATGTGGCCCCCGGTGAAAGTGGGTTTGACACCCCTGCCCTAAAGGAACAGTGGGGGTGTTACACGGTGCTCTCCTTCGTTCAGTTTCGTAAATCTGAAGTATCTGCAAATTGCCAGGACTACCTTTACTGCCAGATCAGAACAGGAAGTCTAACAACCAACATCTTCCTAAGAAATGTCTTACAAATTAAAACATTTAAAATAGCTTTAAAAGCATTCTTTATCATTCATTCAGCGTATGTTTTTTGTATCATATCCACTTATGCTTAAGAATTCAAACAAGTGTTTTATTCTGATGGAACTGTGGGAAATCTCTCATTCATGCAGTCTACAAGGATGACATTCAAGTTGAAGGGGAAAAAGCTGTAACTCTTTTTATTTTTTTTAAGTATTCATATATAATCATCTACTTCCTAGATGAGGAACCCCGTGAAGTTTCCCACACATCAGATATGTATTTTCAGTTCATCAGGAGCACCTGGTATCTACAGCTAATTTGTAATTAGATGGCGTTTCAGCAAAACCAAAGTGAGCCCTGCAAGTTTCTCTAGACAAAAGCTCCCGGTGCACTCAGGACAGTCAGTAATTAATGTGATCATTCAGGGGGTTAGAGCCGTCCCTAAGGAGTTCAGGTCCTTATATGTAATTCCATTCAAATTCTTCACCCAGGTATAAACAGCCTGTCCACCAGCCAAAAAACAAACAAACAATAAAACCCAACCCCCCCCAAACAAAACAAAACAAACAAAAACGTGGAACCATTTAAAAAAATAAGGAGTTAGTTTTTAATGTAACAGATTCCATTGGCTACTGTTGGAAACAGGGTCTTGTTCAATAAAATCCCTTCATTTGGTGCCTTCTGGCAGGCACGTCCCTGGACCAGTTCTTCCGCGTGCCGTTCTGAGAGCTCACCAACACAGACCATGCCGTAGAGGCGGTGAAAATAGGCTGGAAGATGAAACGTTAACCTGCACCGCCCTTCCTCCCGACAGCACACTGGGGACCCTCGTGAGATGAGAGACACACCCTGCGAGCCCTGGGACCGCCGCGGCCCGCGCTGCTGGGCAAGAGAGTCCAGACCGTGGATAGGAAGGGGCGGCGCAGGAGGAGCCCAGCGGACTCCCCGAGGTGAGGAGATGGAGCTGAGCGCCCAGGAAGCGCAAGCTCCCCGGGCAGCAGCCGAGGCGCAGAGGACTGGAGGAGGGATTCTGGGGGGAGAGGGGAACGTGGAGAGCTGCAGATCTACACAAGGCCAAGGCAAAGTAGCACATGAGGGATTAGCAAGGACCACATGAGGGGCCCTGTCCAGGGACAGGGTCCACGACATCCCACAGGGCTGGGAATAGTGCCCATCCCCACCAAACAGGGAAGTCTTCTCGTGCATGAGGCACTGGGGAAAGCATGCAGAAGGGTCTTGCCTTGGACTTCAACACAATTAATAGTTTCTTCTCATGGAAAGACATTGTTGAGAGAATGAAAAGACAAGCCAGGGAGTGGGAGAAAATATTTGTAAAGCATATGTTTAATAAAGGACTTGTATAAAGAAGGAAGAACTCTTACATTGAATGTTTAAAAAAAAAACACCCATTAAAAAAAAATAACAGGCAAATGATTTTAACAGATGCCTCACCAAAAAAGATGCTCAACATCATTAGCCATGCAGACAATGCAAATAAAACCATGCTGTGGCACTGCTGCCCTCCTCTTCGGGTGGCTGAAATTATGAAGCGTGATCTTACCAAGAGCTGGTGAAAGTGTGGACACATTGGGTCCTCGTACCCTGCTGGTGGGAATGGAGAAAGATGCCAGCCCTTCGGAAGACATTTGGCAGCTTCTCAAGCAATAAGCATGTACTCACCATATGTGACAGCTCACCCAGCCCCGGGTGCTCACTCAAGAGAACAGTGGGGTGGTTACCACTGGGGTAGGGGTGTGGGGGTGATCGATGAGGTTCAGGGGTCAAAGCTGTGGTGACCGAAGGAAACTAGCTCTTGGGCGGTGAGCACACAATGCAATATGCAGATGGTGTGTTACGGGATTGTATACTCAAAAGTTACATAATCTCACTAAACCAAAGTCATCCCAGCGCATTTAATTTTTTTAAAAAAGAACCTCCTGTTGATCACACTTTTCCGCCCGCCAGGTAATGCGTCCTCAGGTGCTGGGGACACGGGTGTGGACACCGCTCACACACACACGCACCGAAACTTCTCCGTCGTACACTTTCCTGCGTGCCCTTCATTGCCGGTCAGTTACGTGTCCATGAAGCTGTTTAAAAAAAAAAAAAAAATCCCCAAACCGAGCCTCATAAATTACTTGATTAAAAAACGCCAGCGGAGTCGGATCCCGGCAGCAGCTAGCGGCTCCCATCTTTTTGGGCGCTCCTTGCCATCTCCTTTCCGCTCCGGTGTGGGGGTCACGATGGAGTCGTCAGCGTGTTCAGTGACATGAAGGTGCGTGGGTCCTCGTCACCAGAGGAGGTGAAGAAGCGCGAGAAGGTGGTGCTCGTGCGTCTCCGTGAAGACAGGGAGAGCCTCGTGCTGGAGGAGGGCGCAGAGACCCGAGCTGGTAACGTGGGCCAGGCCACGGACGACCGCCACGGTTGTCAAGAAAAGACTGCCCCCACGCCCGCAGGACACAGCCTGCGAGACCCAGGAGCACAAGAGGGAGGATCTGGTGTTGGTCTTCCAGCCCCTGAGTCCGCACCCTTAAGAGCAAAATGACCTACCCCAGCGCCCAGGATGCGGTCAGAAGAAGCTGACAAACTGCTCTGAGGAGGTCAAGGCAGCCCTGCCTTCTGGCAGGGAAGCTGGGGGACAGGGGGCTGTCATGTCCCTGGAGGGCAAACCGCTGTGAGCCCCTCCAGCCCCCTGCCTGGGGCATGTGGTAGCCCCGGACCTGCCTCTGGGGGTTGCAGGCTGCCCCCTTCCTGCAAGAGTGGAGGGGCTGGGGGCATCCAGCAGGGGAGAGCAGTCTCTCACCCAGTTGCCAAACAGTCCCCCACCCCCTGAACCTTCCTCCTCCCCCCACCCCTGACAGTTCTGGCCTCTCCAAACTGCTTTTGATCTTCTGATTCCTCTGGGGTTGAGGCAGACCAAGTACCCCCCAGGCACCCCAGTTGGGGGGCCTGCATTTTATTAACAATACCCCAATTCCTCACCTGTTCCTCCCCTTTCCCATGCTGCCAACTTCTAACTGCAGTAGTGACTCTGTGCTTGTCCGTTTAGTTCCGTGTACAAATGGAATGGTGTGGAGGTGACCCCTCCCCCTCCCAACTGGTTCTCCTCCCCTTTCCACCTGATGGTGGCCACTCATGGAAGCAGGACCAGTAAGGGACCTTCAGTGAACAAAATAAAACAAAACAAAACACAACACCAACGAAAATGCAGCAGGTGCCTGCTGCCTTCTCTCAGCTTGCCAGCTGTCTTTGGACTCCTCCCAATCATTGCCCAGATGAGTAAAGATGGTTCCAGAAAATTAGGGCTCCTTGAAGGGAATGTGCCTCAATTTCTGGTAAAAAGACCCCCCAGAGGGGTGCAGCTGTGGGGCATGCTCACCAGTGTGCCCCTTGCATTTTTATGCTGGCAAGTCAAGGTGAAGGGAGATGCAATCCTCAGTGAAGGGTAGTGGTGTGTTCTACGCCTGGTCCCCTGGTCCACCGGTACTTGCTCCAATGGACTATTCCGGTTACGCATCCTGCTTCCCCTGGGCCACCACTGACAGACACTGGGGTCGGAGCTGCTGAAGGCGTGGCTCCTGATTGTATAATTAGGAAGAAAAGAAGAAGGACACCACGCGCCAGCTTTGTCTCCGAACCTTGCAATCACTCCATGGCCGCATCCACGGGGAGGAGGTCAGGAGCCCGAGGGTGTGGTGCCGGGCCTCGGGTCTCCTCCGTGCAGCCCTCCCAGGAAGTCACCTCCTTGTCAGGGGACTCCTGGGGGGCCTGCTGTCAGCAGGGGCCATGCAGACACCGTCCGCCTCCCCCTCACTGCAACCAGCCGGATTCCTAGAGAAGGGAGAATGATCCTACCCAGTGCTCAGGTCTGCCTGTGGCAGAGAGTTCCAAACTTGCCGGCTCACTCTCTTTTGTTCTTTTTAAATTGAGATGTAATTTGCATATAACACTATATTAGTTTCAGGAGCACAACCTAACGATTTGATATTTTTGTTACTGTTGTTCAAGTACAGTTGCCCCCCTCCCACCCTAGATCCTACCCCCCTTTGGCTTCGTCCATGGGTCCTTCATACGAGTTCCTTGAAGGCCCTTCCCCATTTTTCCCTGTTATCCCTCCCCCTTCCCCTGTGGTCACTGACTGTCGGTTTGTGCGTTATCTCCGTGTCTCTGGTTCTATTTTGCTTGCCTGTTTGTTTTGTTGATTAGTTTCCACTTATCGGTGTATGTAGTGCAAAATGTTCGTAGTAAGTTTAGTTAACAGCTACCATCATACATAGTTACAAATTTTGTTTTTCTCGGCATGAGAACTTCTAAGGTCTACTCTCTCAGCAGCTTTCAAACAGGAACACACAGTTAGTAACTACGGTCGCACATTTCGTCCCCAGGACTCATTTTATAACTGGAAGTTTGCACCTTTTGACTCCCTCCCTGCAACCCCCGTCCTCTTTGGGTAACAGATTCTCTTTGTCTTCCTCCCCTGCTCCCTTCCTGTCCCCCTGCCTCCCTCCTGCCTTCTTTCCTTCCTTCCTTCTTTTGTTGTTATTTATCTTTTTCGTTCTCACAGGGTGCTGTGGGGAACCACACTACCTAGAAGACAATGAGGAGGGGACTTGTGACCCTGAGGTTAATGGGCCAACTGAAGCCGTGACGGGAATACTGAGAACGACTCGGCCGCCAGACCTGGTGAGCGGGCTGCACCCTCCTTTCCAGCTGCCTCCCTGTGCGTGAGCGCGTGCGGTGGCGCTTCTTTGTGCCCGGGAAGGAGTGCTTCGTCTCACTCCACCCGCACTCAGTAGCTTTCAAGAGATGAGACCTTCTTTGGCTCTGGCACCAGAATTCATTTGACAGACACGCAAACGTTCCCTTCTCAGAGGAACTTGCCCACCCCTCGAGGGGGAAGGGACATACCTTTTCCCATTGAGACATGGCCTCTGTCCACTCCCTGTGTTTTAGGACCATCCTGGCAGCAGCTGTCATTCTGCTCTGGGCAGCCCGCAGCTGGGAGTAGCTTTCTTGCTCCCTGGCAGGCACATGGCAGAGGCAGGGAGGCTGTGCGTGCACGTGAGCACGCAGGCTGGAGAGCTAGAGCTGAGAGGTGGCATGACCAAAATCCCTGCAGTAAAAGGCTCCACAGTGCTTTCTCCCACCGTGGCCTACCTGGACTGGTAGACCCTGGCAGCTGCGAGGGGACTGGCCGTGGGTGTCCTGGGTCCCTGTGAGGGACGCTGATGTCCCTGCGAGGAGCGAGGCCCAGCCACCTTCCCTTCTGCTCCCCACCTGCGTACCCTGCCTGGGGGCAGAGAGACCCTGTATTGGCTTTGCATGAGGTGTATACACCGTACGTGTCTTCGTGTACGGAAGGAAGGAATTCTGGCTGGAAACGTTCTTTTATGAGCAAAGATAGCACTTCTAAGGGAGATGGCAGGATTGGCCAAACTAAGCCTCCAGAAGGAAATATAACGGAGGCTGAAAGAAATCCACGTTCCAACATTGGCAAGTGTGAAACATTCAGGAACTTGCATGCGAACATCTCATTGTCAGAGCAGAATTTAATTAAGCTGGTCTCTGGGAGGGTTTGGGGTGAGCACAGGATCGGAGTGTGCTGATGGCGATGACCACTCTGACATTCTCACAGGAAGCCGGGGAGAGTGTGACCCGTGAACACCAGGGAACTAGGGGGCTGGGCTTCCGCTTTCGATAATTGATGCTAGAACTTAACTAACCGCTTTGAGTCCCAGAGGTCCCAAGGCGCTGTCAGAAAAAAGAAATGGAATCTGTTCCTTTTCTACAACTCGATCACAGGCAGAGCAGGAATTAAGTTTATTTACAAGTATTTGTTGAGCAAACGGTTGTCCCGAGCATCCAAGGAGGAGACGGCCCTACGTCTTTCACACGGTGTGCAGTCTGCGGGTGTGAGCTCACCTGGCCGGACCCGCAGGCGGTGGGAGCGGGCACCGTGTGGTGGGAGTCAGAGGGCTGCTGGAGCCCCGGCCTGTGTGGCTCAGTCGGTTTGGAGCGTCGTCCCGTAGACGGAAGGGCTGAGGATTTGGTCTCCGGTCGGGGCACGTGTGTCTGGGCTGTGGGTTCAGTCCCCATTTGAACTGAGTCTTGAAACATGTCAAGTTGTGAGAGGAGAAGGAGAAGAGGGATTCAGGCTCCAGACCAGAGGCCTCATCCACCCCCTGCTCCCTTCTTGGATTCTCTTCATTGGTGTGTGTGTTTGTGGGGAGGGGGGGGCGGTGTGTGGTCTGCGGAGGTGCTTGAACAGCACGGGAAGGGCTGCAGCCCAGCCGTGGCCTCCTGGGGGGCAGGTCCCATTCCCGCCTCACGGACCTGCGGGGGACTCAGCCAGTACTCTGCTCGCTCGCACGTGGCGACCTCATGGGCCCTCCTCGTTACGGAGAATGGCAGGACCTGGAGTCCGGCAGCGCTGATCTGAATTCTCTTTTGGAGCTTGTCAGCCTGTGGTGGTCGTGCTACCGTCCAGCAGTGTCTGTGGCCGGTAGGGAGCCAGGCCCTCCATCCTCCATCCTTCTCCGAGGACCTGGGAGTTCGCCGTCACCGAGCTCTGCTGTCACATTTGAGAAGCGAGACTGGACTCAAGTTCCCTCCGTCATGATCCAGCCCTGAACTTCGGTGGCCAGCGCATCGCAGGCTCTCTCGCTCAGGTTTCTGTTGCAGCGTCCTCCAACTCAGAGCTCTCTTCTCTCCACCGGTTCTGGTGTCCGCAGAGAGGGCTTCCCTGGGGAGCCTCAGGCTGCGGCTCTGGGCGCTCGGTTTACCTTCCCGTGGGGACTGCTGCAGCGGGGCTCCGTGGTTAACAACCTGCTGAGGACAACTTGCTCGGGGCCGTCACTGCTCTCCGCACGTGTCCCCGCTGGGCGTCAGCTGTTCTCGTGACTGGTGCACACCTGAGTACCTGCCAGGCCCTCCGGACTGCGGCCCGCTTCCCTGGGAGCGCGGCACAGCCTTCTCACCGCCAGTGCTGTGAGGGTCGTCTGTCCAAAGTGCGAGCTCGGTACCTGCTGCCTGGTGAGGCCCAAGTTCGTCTGAGCGTTTGCCTGAGCAGCGCATCGCCTTACCTGGCATTGTGAGCTATCCACAGCAGTCTGAGAACGGCAAATTGCTTCCTGGATGCTAGAATTTTTGTCTGAAATGCTGCCCTTTGAACCTACGGATCTCTCGGGGAAGAATTGACATTTTTATAACATTTACGTGGGTATTTTCCCTAACTGTCCCACACTTCTTATTAAGGCTATACCTAGTATTTTTGGGTATCGATGTTCTTGCAAAGTGGATAATAATTTTCATTATGTTTTCAATTCTGGTGTGTGTTTATATATATTTATAAAAATATATACAATGATTGAATTTTTTGATTTTCTGTTTTTGTTCATGTATGTGTGTACATGTATGTTTTGTTTTGATGATTTTATTTATCTATTTTTAGAGAGAGGGGAAGGAGGGGAGAAAGAGAGGAGGGAGAGAAACATCAATGTGTGGTTGCCTCTCACACACCCCACACTGGGAACCTGGCGTGCAACCCAGGCGTGTGCCCTGACTGGGAATTGAACCAGCGACCTTTTGCTTCACAGTCCAGTGCTCAATCCACTGGGCCACACCAGCCAGGGCTTGTTTTGTTTTTATATAGATAGTTAAACATGGAGCTAAGAGTTTCTGTCTTTCTGTGTCCCTTATTTATTGTCTGTTGATTTATATAAAGGCACTTGTAACATTTCACTGTTAATTAAAATACTTAATGTTGATCTAAGAAATACTATTATTTGTAATGTTAATGTAGTGTCCTATTCTAGTTTGCGAAATACTTCTTAAAAATTCAAGAATGGTTCTTAAATGTTTGATATCTATTGAAATAATTATCTTATTCTTCTCTCATGTCTTTAAAGGAATGTGTTATAGAAATTGATTTACTAATATTTAAACCACCTGTACATTCACAAATAAGCCATGTTGGGTCTTTAATTTTTCATTGTGTTGCTGCACTAGATTTACTATTTTGTTTAGATTTTTTATATCTGTATTATAATAGGTTTAATCCGCAGTTTTGTGTTTGTATTCTATTTATTAGGTGGTAGAATCCGGGTTATGGTAGGGTCATACGGTGAATGGAGTTTATTAGATTTTTCCGTGGGACTGAATACAGCACAAGTAGCCTTTATTTGTAAAAAATGTGTATAATTTGCCTATAAAACTAATTGATCAGAGCTTTTGGGGGAGGCAGTTCTCTGATAATAGTATTTATTTCTTTTGTGATTATTTGTCTCTTAAAATGTTCTAATTCTTGCCCTGGCTGGTGTGGCTCAGTGGATTGAGCACAGGCCTTCAAACTGAAAAGTCACCAGTTCAATTCCCAGTCAGGGCATGTGCCTGGGTTGCGGGCCAGGTTCCCTAGTGGGAGGCGTACAACAGGCAACCACACACTGATGTCTCTCTCCCTCTCTTTCTCCCTCCCTTCCTCTCGCTCTAAACATAAATACATAAAATCTCAAAAAAGAGAAGAGAATCAGATATCGGCAGCGCTTACTCTCTATTTCGCCTGCCAATCTTCTAAGAGAGACGGGTGCCAGGCACGGTGGGCCGTGCTGTCACCGAGGAAAACCGAGTCTCTGGATCCCTGTTTTCAGTGAGCAGTGACCAGAGAGAGCTGGGAACCGTTCCTTTCTCTCCTTGTGACAAAGGTTAGGGGGTCGCCGCTTTCCACCACCTTGTTGTCTTCCTGGAGCTGGAAGGGGTGTGGCTGGACGGGCGCGGGCAGAGGTGGGGCTCCAGCAGGTCCTTTCTCCATCAGCCTGGTCGGGTGAGTGCTCGGATCAGAACCAGCACTGTCGTGAGGCCGCCGGGAGGTGGCCGGGGGTCAAGGGTGCGTCACCCTCTGCCCAAAGAAAGAATCGGGTGTCTGAAACATCTCCCCGATGGTTTTTGCTCGGTGTTACGTGCTTATTGAGAACTCTGCTCCAAGGGAGACAAGTGTGAAGACCACCCACGAGGTGAAATTCTACCCCATGTTTTTTCCCCCTAACTGTAGTGAAAAAACTATTCTACAGTCAGGCGATACTCAGGCATTTCGTGTGTATGCAGATTTGCCTTCACTGCAGGGTGGAGAGAGAGCTCCCCTCTGAGCCAGCGGTTCTCACACTGGAGGCTGCTCCCGAATCAGTGGAAGGCCTGGGAGAACACAGTCGGGCGTCCTGCCCTCGGGGTTTCTGCGCCAGCAGGTTTGGAGCGGGGCCTGACAGCTCATGTCCCTGACGAGTCCCCAGGAGATGCGGGTGCTCCTAGGCGTTCTTTGAGAACCTGGAGAGGCAGGGTCATTATAAATAGAAGCTCATTGCCACTCCCCCTACCCTGGGTTGAGACTGGCTGCAAAGGAGAAGACCACTGTCCCCAGCCTGTGCCCGGGAAGTCTGGTTGGCTCAGGCTGCACAAAGATGCGAATGCAGCTGGTCCAGTGCACAGCCTGCGGGCGGAGGTCAGAGTCTCTGCTGGCTTCTCTTTAGTTGGAGGGGTCATGTCCAGGGCACAGAGCTCCACTTCCTCCTTCAAACTGTGTCATGAAGGACAGGGCTGCCAGGCCTCCGGATCTGTACGGGGAGGGAATGAAAACTTGTGCAAAGTCGGGCGGTTGCCCGATTCCTCCTGTGGCCGGGGAACCACCCCGAGGACAGGGCACTGCGACCGTGCGCTGGGGCTGGGACAGCCCAGTGACACTCTGGGCTGCCAGGACAGCGGCTCCCCGCCCAGGCACTGGCCCCAAGACAGGCCGGTTTGCCTTTGACAGGGTGGCCTTTGGATTCTGAAAATACGTTCTGACGGGTGTCTAGCCGGTGGGAGATGGGATTACAGTGACGGGTGGGTCTCCGATGGAGAGTGCCTTCTGAAAACGCAGGGTGGGTACTTCTAAAATGATTCCGTGGTGCTTATTTATACATGACTCGGCTTTCTGTGTGTGAAGGCTTGTGGCTAGCGTGTCAAACAAGGACAACCAAACCACCAAGGCCTTTTCCCTGGAAGATCGCAGTAGCCAAGTTCAAGGCTACAAAAATGCAGTCTTCTAAGACAATGCGGTCATTGTTTTAAGATAGTCTCCTTTACATTTTCTTTAAAATATATGCGTGTGTGTGTGTGTATGTATGTGTGTGTATTTTTGGCTGGGGATAGAGGGAGACAAAAATAAGGTAAAAATTCACACGGAATTCAGAATCTGGGGTCACATCTACCTGCATCCTACTTTCCTGAAATATCTAATTTTCTTTACCAGGTTACAACGGAGAGTTTCAGAGCTGAGTATCTGTCTGGGAAACAGTGACTTTAAAAGTGTATTTCAAAACCCCAGTAAACATGAAAAGAACAGCAAGTGTTAGCTGCCCCTTGTCCTTTGTTAAAGTAACTATCTTTGGCCAAGGTTTCTCAGGGTAGTTGTTTCTTCCACTTCATTATTTAGTGATTGTTCTTGTATCCTTGATTTCATGGTTTATTGTGTAAGTTTCTGGTATTTTAATCCCTCTCATCCACGCAGGAAGGAAGAGGGAACAAACCCAAGGCAACATAGACGATGTTTTCCACGGTTTAGTTCTATCTGTCATTTGCCCTCAGTGGTGATGAGGTGCTTTGTTCCAGGCATTTGGGTACTAAAATACTCTTCTGCCCATATTCTAACTCGTGATGAAAAAAATGTGGTGTAACGAAGGGAGAAAATTGATCCTTAGATAAAAATCTCTTCCAACCCAGTATTTTGGTGCTTATCTGAAAGGCTAATTTTATTTCCACATTTCAACCATTTTCAAAAAAGCCACTGGGAAATGTTTATTTATTTCAGTGTGACTCCTTTATCAACCCCCCATGTCAGGGCAATGACGATGACAAAGTTCTACGATGCTTCCACGGCCTGGAGGGAACTGGATGCTGGTCTCGTCCTCGCTGGTCATTCAAGAATGAGGCTGGAAGGGCACCTGCTGTTTGCACGTGAGAAACAGGTGCAGGTGTGGAGAGACATGGCCGTGCCCACTGAACAAAGCCAAGGTCCGACGGAAGATGGGACCTGGTCTCTGCTGCCTCGGTCTCTCTGGATCCTGGGCAAGCCCTCAAAGACCTCCACGTCACTCAGAAGAGACGCTTGGTCTGTCCCGGGCGCTCCCATTTGGGGCTGCATGAATGTACGCTGTTGCCTCACAGGCTCGCTAAAATCTGGCTGGTGTCATCGCTCCTACCGGAATGGGCACCGGCTGCCCATGGGCAAGGGGAGCCTGAGCCGTGGTGGTGATTGTGTCACAACAGGCGACCTCCGCTTTGTGACAGCGTCAGCCGGGCTTGTGCCATCACCCATCAGCTTACAGTCGTGTGTCCCCTCCTCCGGCTGGACCCTTATCACAGCGATGGGGAGGATGGCATCTCAGAGGATGGTTGTGACGTCTTTCGGAACTAGGTTACACTCCCTTTTTTGTAGGAAGATATCTCTAAATATTTTATGATCCCGTGTTCACGGCTTTTTTTTTAATTCATCACTTAGCCGTGAAGAATGGTCTGGCTGATTGAACTGAGATGCCAGAGCCATGCGGGTCTCTCCCACATCAGTGACGGAACCTCCAGGCCCCCAAATAGCAGACTTCGGCCGTTGCCGAGAGGCTACGTCAATTGTCTCCTTTCGTCCGTGTGTCCGTTTCCTCGTTGTCAGCAACACCCCACCCACCAAGCCGTTCCACTGGGAAACTGCAGGGGCTCCTCAACTTACGTCCCACCTCACGTTGAAAATATTAAGCTGAGAAATGCACTTAACGCAGCTGGGCCTACCGAGCATCATAGCTGAGCCTAGGCCACCTGGAACGGGCTAGACACTACAGTAACCTGTAGCCGGGGAAATCACCTCGCTGCTGCTACCCAGCATCGCCAGGAAGTATTATCCAGTGTATTACTGGCTCAGGAAAAGATTGAAATTTAAAGTTTGAAGTATGGGTTCTATTAAATGCACATTGCTTTCACATAAAGTCAAAGAATTTTAAGTCGAACCATCCTGCGCTGGGGACTAGCCTATGCTGGAGACTAACCATCCTATGTAGTGTATTGCAGTGTGAAGGTTCTGAGATCACAGGCTGCATAGAAAGTAGGAAATTTGTGCCTATTCTAGCAGCGGGCATGAGCTCGGGGCCTGTGGGCCATGTGGCGGTGTTTTAGGCGTTGTCACCAGGCAGGTGATGTGCTTATACTCAACGCAAGCACTTCCCACCTGCTTCCCTTCTCCAGCCTCAGCGTCACCCTGTTGTGTGGTCTGCCAAGTTCCTCCAGGTTCCTTGGGGTCCTTGTCAGATTCATGGGCTCCTGGCCCAGGCTTTGACAGAAGTTATGTTTCTCTGCCTACGTTTACCTTGTTTCTGGCGCAGCTGAGCCAGAGAGCTAATTCAGTGTTTCTGGTCCTGGTGGGAGAACGTTCCCTTTGTCCCCAGGTGCAGCAATAGCATCCAGCTGCACTGTCCCATCAATGACTGCCGGACCCTGAGCTGCACTGCTGTGCTTCAGACCTCGGCCCAGGGGTGTCCCGGAACTCGCCTTCCTGGACGGTGTGGTTCCCTTTAATTTCCACAGACTGTTCTTGGGCTCCTCACCCTCTATCCCCCTCTCTAGGCCTGGGTCGTTTGCCTTTTGTCTCCTGTCCAGCTTCCTCCTAGACAATCTGTGGCTCCTTAAAACCAATATTGGCCAAACCTTGTCATCGACAGATGCTTTGTGTGAGATCATTCTTGTCTGTGACTGCAAAGGATGCTCACTCCAGACGTGCCGCTGAAAAAGTTAAGGTTCGGTTGATATTTATTAAGTATCGAGTGTAGAAAAGACACCGTCCTGGAGCTTCCACCTGCGCCCCTCCTTAGAGCACCGGAGTGAGGTAGGGATCGTCACTGCCCAGCGAAGAAAATAAGCCCAGGCTATTTAGAGAAGTGTTAAGTTCGTGCATCTGGTGAGTGGATGAGCATGGGCTAGGATTCACAGACCAAAGTACAGTCTTAGCACAAGTTCAAGGGTCAGGGTGACATGGACAATATACCTCTTTGCCCAGCTCCAACCTGAGGCTGCCTGTAGGGTGTCGGCGCCTGGGCAGGTCCCATAGAGCGAGGGACAGTGGGCAGTGGGGCAGCAGAGCCATTTGGTCCGGGTTGTACGCTGCAGGCGCACTGACTGTTAGTCACTGTTCAGAGACTGATTGGGGTGGCGGGGCAGCGCGATTCATCACCACGGATGCTCATTGTACATGCAAATCAGTCTCTCCTTGACAGCCTTGTCTCGCTGGGAGGTGGGGACAGAGAGACACAGGTGGGGGTGGTGAGGGAGCCGAGGCCACTGAGGCTTCCTGCAGGCTCTGTTGGGGGCGGAAATTTGAGGTGGGGAGGGAAGGGGCAGCCAGGGGCTTATCCCTCAGGAGGATCTAGGCGTATTTTGACTCCATTATTCTCTTAATCAGGACTCTTGTTCTGTACGCAGAAAGGTGAAGGAAGGAATAAGGTCAGCGAGGGATGGTGGTAACACTGAAATCAGTTTCCGGTGCCATCGGATGTAACCAAACCTCAGTTACCATATATTGCGTAGGGCAATTTTTGGAAGTTTTCTGTGTTTATCAATGACTGGGACTTGAAATTTTTTTGAATTTCTCCAGAGTCTTGTAGAGTCCTAGGCACTCATTTATTCTTAATAAATGTCTACTGAATAGACAGAATAAAGACATGAATAAATGAGATTTTCCCTTCCTAATTTCTTCATTCCTTTGGCTCTGTGCTGCTTCTCAACAAATACGCATTCAGCGCCTACTAAGTTGGTCGCCTGTGATCAGGGCCGATGAGAACTTTGCTCTTCTGGGCTTATGCTGTGGAGGTGCAGAGAAAGAGTCCAAGCCTACAAAACAGCTGAGCAAGAGAGTGACAAGGGCCAAAGCGACTATTATAAACTGTTAGGGTGGGGACGCTGCTCCTCAGCTCGGATGGTCGGGGGGGTGGGGCTCTGAAGAAGTCGGACGTGTGGGTGGAGCAGCCAGCTAGGCGCGGACTTGGAGAAACCCAAAGGGTGAAGGCGCTTGTGAGGCGAAGCCGTTTCAGGAACCTGTGTGGGCCGAATGTACTGATACCAACCGTGTGTGTTGGCCAGGGCCGCTGTAACCAAGTGCCGCACACACGATGGCCTGAACAGCAGAAACCCATTGTCTTCGTTCTGGAGGTCGGGAGGCTGAGGCCAAGGTCGGCTGTCGGTTCTTTCTGAGGGCTGTGAGGGAGAATCTGTCCGTGCCTCCCTCCTACCGCTGAGGGCCTCCTTTGCACGTGGGTTTCCGCCTTCATCTTTTTATTTTGTTCCCCCTGCATACGCCTCCCTCTCCAATGTCTCCTTTTCGTCAGAGCGCCAGTCCTTTGGGGGAGGTCCGCCCTAAGGACCTCATTTCGACTTGATTGCATCTGCAGAGATCCTCTCTCCAAGACAGTCACATTCGGAGGTCCTGGGGGTTAGTACCTTTTTTGCGGAGATAAAATTCAACCCGTAACATCACCACTAACGTTGGTCCTGAGTTGTCTTTGTTATATGTGCTCACTTAAGTTTGCTTGGGCTTTCTCCTCTCCTGGATTAGGCAGCAAACCCTCTGAGGTATGCAAGTTAATCATTGTTCCTCATGGATCTTTCTAGCTCCTTATAAGCTTAGCTCCTAGGTGATAAAGCAGCATTGAAAAAGCTGCCGACCGACTCAGGGTTCGTTCCCCCAGACCGGGAAACCCCTCCAACGATGCGTGCAGGGCTGCTTCACCCCAGGCTGGGAGATTTCCTTCCCTGTGGGACGGTGCTCCCCACCCACCTCACCAGTGGGTTTTGGGAAGTGGCCCAGAGAATTCCAAATATTTGAGAGGGGGCTGGGTGATTGGACTTGTCTTTAAAAAAAAATTAAATATAGCCTTTGTTTCCTCTTTGGAACACTCTGATGAAAACAAACTGATTAGGCCGTGCACATGGTCACAGTAACAGGTGGTTGGAGAGGTCCCCTGTGGCCGCTTGGCCTCCTTGGGGCCCGGGAGGAAGGCAGCGCCGTGGTCCGGCCCCTCGCGCAGGCGGGCCGCGCACCGGGGAGCCAGCGGAGCATGTCTGCAGCTGGCCGGGGCCAGCTCTTGACTCACGGCATGACTAACAGGGAAGTGTGGACAATGCTGAGAACAATGCCAGGCAGAGAGCTGTTGATGAAAGGAAGTGAGACTTGTCAGGGCCTTTTCCCCTGGCTGCTGTCAGGGCTGTGCTTGGCGAAGCATGCCCCTGTCCTCAAAGTCTGCGTGGAATCAGTCATTCGCTCAGCCGGAATGAAGAGCCCGCCGGTCTTTTAAATAACGTCCCTTCTGTGGAAAGCACAGCTGGCTGGGCACAGGTGACCTGCCTGCATGACCTTGGTAGTTACATGACCTTGGTCAAGCCGCCAGACCATGAGGGGCCGAGGGTAAACAGCGGACAGCAAGGCCCTGCTTCCCTCCAGCGGTTCGGGAAACCAAACAGTGGAGGGATGTGACCGCCCAGCAGGAGGTGATCCGAAAACCGTCACCGGTGCTCCGTGTATGGTTTTCATACTTGGAGGTTTCGTGGAAGTTAATGACGCGAAAGGAAAACGTTGACTCAGGAAGCAGTAGGGGAGAGCCTGAGGGGGAGCAGCAGACTCAGAGGCACGAAGGTTCTTGGAGGTGGATTGGTCCTAAGCAGGGCCTGGATTCGCCTCCTTCTCGTGGGGCCCAGCTCTGGCGGCCACAGAAGCCGCCCTGCACGGCAGCCGCTGCGATGTGTTTGAATGACAGAGAGAGGTTTCTGAACATTTTTTATTTAGCTCACTTGGAGTGTGCATCACGTCAGCCGTGAGTGGTATTCTCTAACAGTTCACAGACGCAGACTGGATTTGGGGTGGACCAAACCCGGTGGGTCCGTCCCGGTTTTTCTGGGATCTTCCTGGCTTTGTTCCCTAGTCTGTAGCTGGTGTCCTCTGGATGGGGGAGCGGTGCCCGCTGCCCCCGAGGAGGGGCGGTCGCTGACGCAGCTCTCTCACAAAGATGATACACCGGCCGGCAAACCTCTCCATGTTTCTTATTTCTAGTTTAGGTACCTGTAACTCCAAGGGTAAGGATTGCCTTAAGAAACCGGGGGGCAGGGAGAGGGGCCCAGGAGCTGAATAGGATCCGTGTTTGTGAAGTTGGGGGGCAGGGACCGAGTACCCCAGAGCAGAGCCCAGGCTGGGACGCAGGCTCCTGGGTCCTTGATTCAGTAAGCTGTTCCTCCCTAGTGGGAACACAAGGCCAGGCAATTAAACGAGGTAGAGACAAGTTGTGTTACATCTGAGCTAGAGATTGAGCACGATTCAGGATTAGCTTCAGTGGGTGCCAGCTAAGGGGCTAAGTTCCCTGAGACGTCATATTAGCCGAATATTAAGGACATCTTTGTGTTCAGGAGAGAGCCCCAAGCACGGCCCTGCACGTGGCTTAATGCTCTCTGTTGTCACTGCCTTGAAATTCTTAATCGTTCTGAGCGTCGCGCCAGGGCTTGCAAAGTGCGTACCTGGTCCTCGTCTGGTGTGGGGTGCACAGGTATTACCGATGCTTGTATTTTATAGAGAAGGAGGCTGAGCAGGTTAAAGGACGTTCTCGTGGTGACCCTACTGGGAACAGCTAACTCCAGCCCGAGGTGTTGCACCGCGCAAACCAGCGTTTGCTCTGATCTCAACGGAATGTGCCCCTTTCGAGGGGTGACAGTCCAGAACTGCCCCACACCTTCTGCGGTGAGCCCCTCAGCCCTGTTTGCACCCATGGGAACTGGTGCCCGAGCTGGGCCTGGCGAGTCCCGAGTGTGGGGTCTAGTCATCCTTCCCGGAGTGGTTTAAGTGGAGGAGCAAGGCTTCACCCAGGGACACTGGGACGGGGGATACCACGCTGAGAGGTGGCTTCTGGGCATAATGTCCCCAAGGTCTCTGCCACTTGAACTTCTACAGCTCTGCATCGTTAGTTTGATACTGCTCGGCTACGATCAAGAAGCACTTGATCTTTGTTGAGTCTCATTCCACTTGGTCTGAATTAAATTGCCCTTATTTTTAACAGCAAGTAAATGTAGGAGGCTCCTTTTGAAATGGGGCTTTGTCCTAGATTCCCTTTGTGATGCAATAGAATTGAAATAATCTGAAATTCGCTGTCATTGCAGCCCTGTTCACCTTGGTCAAGAGCTATATCCATGCTTCAGGTTTGTTTTCTGTATGATTAAGCTTTCAGATGATGGCCTTTGAGGCTGATGTGCCCCTTTGGTAACGTGATATACCCGTGGCTGGATAATTACGTGAACTCTGGGCAGACTGAATTTCTAACATATGTGCACCTCCCCTCGTGGGGCCTGGGACAATACTTCCAACATGATGGTTCCGGGAAGTTTTATTCAAATAACAGTCTCTGAAGAATTCCCCCAGTTTAGTGGGAGTTAGGGGATATAATTAACTTGAACACTGAGTTGGAAAAAAGACACTAGAGATTTTAGAAATGGAAGGATTTGGAATATCAAACTACCTCCTATGATTTAGACCCAAAAAGAAAACCTTCAAAATAAAAATTAAAAATTATTAAATTTATAATTCAAATTTAGAAACATGTAATTAAACAATTACTCCCTCCTCTTCTCCCTCCCCTTCTCCTTCCCCTTCCCCTTCCTCTTCCCCTTTTCCTTCTCCTCCTCTCCCCTTCCTCCTCCTCCTCCTCCTCCTCTTCTTATCTGGAGGCTGGGCAAGTCCAGATGAGGACTTTTTCCTTTAATATGAGAGAGGAGAGAAATAAGTGTCTGGGGAAGGATGGATACTTGTGACCTTTCCTCCAGGCTCCTGGAGTGACGTTTGGGGACTTGTGCCGAAGCGACTGGTTATTCATGTTGAAGACGGCACAAGGATGAAGCTCCGCCCTGGCTGGGTGGCTCCGTTGGTTGGAGCATCATTCCCTCCATCACAAGGTTTTGGGTTTGATCTCCGGTCAGGGCACATACGTAGGTTGCCAGTTCACTCCCAAGTCTGGGCGTATACGGGGGGCAACCGACTGGTATTTCTCTCCCACAATGATGTTTCTCTCTCCCTCTCTCCCTTCCTCTCTCTTTAAAATCCATGAATATATCCACAAACAAGGATTTTTTTTAAAAAGAAAGTAGCACAAAACAGGAGGAAAAGAATGAAGAGAAGAGAGACCCTTTCTACTCTTAGATTCACTCTTCAGGGAATTACTATGCTTTTCGCACTGTTGACTTATCACTGTCTAGAAAGTTAAAGTTTATGAACAAAGGCATTTTTTCAGATACTATCTTCACATCTCCAAACAGTGTCATAAAACCCACACAGGGCTGGGCCTGGGAATTTCAGAGCCCATGTCAAAGTTTAATTACTAGATTTTAAATCTGCTCTTCTCACGATGGTTCCAGATCTCGACTAATGAGGGGCTGTTTCAAAGTGCTCTCTTTAAGGGTGCTGATGCCACACCTTTCCGGAGGTTCTAAAATCGGAGCCCACCCCACACCAGCAATGTGCACCCTCTTCTTCCCGAATGACACCCTCCACACAGCTCTCCTGTGGTCTGTTCCCTCTGCATCCATGGGAAGTGGGAGCATCGCTGGGCGGAAGTCATCAATCAACGAGAGATGTGCCTCCCTCTGTAAAGCAGCCGCTCGTGCACCCCTCGCCTGCGGGAACCTCATCGGCAGTCCCTGGGCCCGAAAAGCAGAGGTCCGCCCAAGACAAAGTGCTCAGCCTGACCCGCAGCACTGGCCCCTTGCTTGGCCTAATCTTTTCATCTGGAGGAGGACAGCCCCCTTTTCCACTTATGCTTCCTACCTTCATGAAACTGGTCTTAATTACAGAGCATACACCCACTTGGATGGAGCGTCGTGGTTCTCACTAGATGTGGCGACAGCACCGGGCTCTGTCCGAGTCGGCGAGTTCCAGGATGGGTGCTGTGAGCTTGGTTTATCGTCTCGGGAATCAGGAACGTGGAGGTACCAGTGGAAGTGTCTTTGAGCCACAAGATCTGCAGAGCATTCTGAGATCTCTAGGGCAGTCTAAGATGTGGCCGCTTGGAGTTTTAGAAGTGGAAGGAGCGCACTGGCTGAGAGCAGGTAAATGTGTGCCACGGGACGGACTGAAGCACGTGTGCCCACATCAAACCGGAACACAAAGTGAGCACAGGTCTGGTGCCAAGCCCAGAGCTCCTCAGCAGGGCACTGGTGATTCTGAACTTCTAGGTGGATGTGGCGGAGCGCGGGCGTGCTTCTTCTGGCTCATCAGATGCACCTTTACCCCTCTGCGTCCCCCACTGGTCCATGCGCACTCACCTTCCTCACGGTCAACCTCTCTGCGAGGAGCTAGCAGATGACGTACCTCTGGCCTCCGCCTGTGGTGGTTCAGTCTTGGAGAACGCAGTTTTCTGGTCTTGACTAATCTTCATCATTTTTCGTAGCTCTAGCCAGTTCTGTTCCCATCTCCTAGGCACCAGTTGGCACAACACCAGAAGTCAGAAGATCCAGCTTCGTGCCCGGGCACTCGGCAAAGTGTGCCAGCTGTACCGAGGGGGGTGAGCTGCTAGGCCCCCTGGTTTTATGCTGCGTGGAAAACTGTCCACTAGGCTGAAGGTGACTGGAAGGTATTTTACAATTAATTGCTCGCAAACCCTTCACTCCATGTTCTTCTCATCTTTATCCTGTTCTCTTTTCTGTTGTTCTTTCCTCTTTCCCATTGTTTGCCAGTCTCCTCACTGTAGCAGCTGGAGTTACCAGCTGCCTCTTCTGTAACAAAATGCCGCTCAACCGGGCTCTGCCCTTTGAGTGTTTCATTCTTACCTTCTTACCACGCATGCCTGGTAGGAGTTCCGCCAGCAGATTCTGCCTCCCGGGGTTTCCGAGCTGAGCGGAGCTGCCGATGGCACAGCACCTAGCGCGCGTCCTTACCTGACTTGTCAGTCCTTGTCGGAGTCGGCGGAGGGAGCTGGTCGGGGCTGCTCTGCGATGCTGCCCATCAGCAAGTGGCCAGGGCCGATGGTGTGACTGCCATGCAGTGGCCAGGCTGAGTGACGAGGCACCTGGCACATCTCACGGACCCGTCTCACCCAGCCGTCTGGCTCAGGACACTTTTTCAGCCTGGACAGTTGCTCGAGGGTGATGACAATTTAGGTGAAATTCTTGTTCACAAATTCTTTAAATCAACGGAAGTAAGTTCCAGACTTACTACCAGAAGTGAGAGCGCGTTAGAAATACCGCCGAGCCTGGTGCGATCCTGAGCACATGGCAGGGAATCAACAGTCCCTTGGAAACATGGTGCTTGAGGTGCACCTAGTCCCGTCTTTGGGTAAAACCTTCTTTGAGATCCACTTAGCATTTTGTAATACATTGATTTGCAAATTTGCTTTAGTGTCTATATAATGAAAGTGATGGGAGCTTTGTTTTTTTATCAGCAAGTAGGAATCACATTGGATCATTTTCTTCCGGACAGAAGAGCATCAGGTAAGGATGAAATTTGGAGGGCCTCATTCCTGTGTGCACGCATAATAGGGTCGATCTGTCTCAAAGAACATGTTTTGTGGGGTTTTCCACAGCCAGCCTCCATGGCCTGCTAATTCGGTTTGAGTCTGGAAATGCCCATAGTTTCGAACTGATGGGACGATCAGTCCTTTCAAAGGGCATCTTCATGGGGATGGTGACGACCACATTGCCTTCCTTGGTGTAAACCCTTAGCAATGAAAAGAAGCCATAAGACGATGCTCATGTTGCAGAAGCACTTAGCTTGTGTTGAAGCGGTGATCTGCCGTGGAAAAGGCACAGTGTTTAACGCTTAGGGCCCTTTGTCAGGGAGGGATGCTTCTCCAGGCCTGGGGCTCTGGAAACTCAACAGGGGAGCTCCAGTTCTCCTGTTGAATTGCTTGGCAGGCCCGTGGTAAGTGTTGGCAGGCTTCCACATCGGGCCTGCCCCCGTCTGACCTCCCCTGCCTGTGAGCGCTGGCACTCTCTGAGTACTAGATGGCATGAATGGTGTGTGGCAGGCGCCATCTGAGACACCAGTCAACTCGATACCAAAGTTAATCTCTTTCGCGTGAAGCACCGAAGCGTCACTTGCTGCGCTGACCTCCTAGGGGCGTCACAACACCCCTTTTTCCTATGACATCTGTTGGTTCCTTGCTTTAGGCAGGGCCCAGGGACCCCTCTAACTTCTGAACTCTATGTGTTTGGCTGTTGATTTCTGTTTTTCTTCCCATATAGGCCTTGTCAACCCTCAGCATCGAATCTATTGCATTCCTGGAGTTCTCTAGTTTGAGATATTAACATACTTTGGTTTCTTGACCACTGGATCTGGTTTGGGAAGCGTTTATGTAAGACACAGGAGTGCCATTTAGACTTTCATTCCCTCCGAGCATAGGGAAATATGACTGCTGGGATCTCGCAAATAGCTCTGGAGACTTTCCAGCTCCCTCCGGAGGAGGCCACTGGGGTTTTTGTGAATGATACCTGTCCTACTCCAACCCATTCCGGGCGAGCCAAACACTCATTCAGAAAAGCAGACAGTCAACTTGGGCAATTCCCTGCTACAGTAAAATAAGCAAGCTTTTTTTCTCCTTCTTTCCTTTTCTTTTTTTCAGTCTTCTTCCCTTGGAGTTACGGTGTGGCCTGCGTCTCATGCCCCGGTGGCCTGGTAGGCCATTGTGGAAGGTCCCAATGTCTACAAGGAATGGGGGTGGGGAATGGCGGCAGGTAAATGGGCAGGGATGGCCAATGGCCTCCTTTACAGCTCTCCACAGGACACTGGAGAACACGAGGGAGGAGCTGTTAGAGCGAGTGCTTTTTTATCTGAGGTGTTACCAAATACTGCTGTTGCCCCGACCTGCTCTGAAGGAAGCGTGGGGTACAGGTTCTTTCCAGAATGCACTGGAAAGATGTCCACACACTTGCATGTCTTGGGGCCGGCGGCCCTGGCTTTGACTTTCGTGTCCACCAGTTATTTGTTTCCATGGGTCCCAGGGCAAGTCTCTGAGCTTCTGGAAGCTTTGATATCCGGTGTCTTTAAAATGTGGACGACAATTCTCTTTTTGTAAGTGGTTGCGAAGATTCAATGAAGTGAGTGTGTATAGAGCATGTGGCCCGGGGCAAACCCTAGGAAATCCTCAGTAAATGGTAGGCATTCAAATGATCACAGTACTGTTGCTACAAAGACACAATAAAATGCTGCCCTGGCACCAGGAGAAGTGTCCAAAAGACTCCAGCATTTGAAGTGTGGTGTCGGTCATTTGGAGGCCAATGAAAGAGGGTGGGCCTACGCAGGGGACTGGTCAGTTCTGGGGATCTGGGAGCCAGCAGACAACAACCGTGGCTCCAAACGTGCGCCACCGTGGCTGCTTCGTGGCCCGGTGTCAGTGCTTTTGAATTTGCGGGACGGGGTGTGTCTGAGGGACTCGGCGCCTGCTCGCTGCTGTAGTGCATTTCTTCAGTCGCTGACCAGCTGGTGTGCGGCCTCACGCCTCATCCCCTACAGCCTCGCGATGGCTTGGACCTTCAGCAGGGCGTCTTGGAGAGCTAGCTTCCTAAGGAGGACATCCGGGCTGGACAGAGGTCTGTGCTCAGCTGAGTGGCACTTCTTCACTCACCCTGAGCAAAGGGAACCGAGGATGGGCAAGGAGCGGTGGCCCTGGAAGTGGAAGAAGAGCTGGGAATCCGGGATCCAGGGCCGAAGCTTGTCCACACCCCGGAGAAAGCGGAGGAGCAGGAAAGGGCTTGGAGGAGGGTGAGGCAGAAAGCAAGCAGTTTACAGCCCTTACGAGGAAGAGCTGGGCCCCACATCACCAAGGTCGTGAGCTGCAGAGGGCAAGCACGAAGGCTCTGGAGCTTACGGTTCACCTTTTAGCTGAATGTCAGGCTGGCTGGGGAAACCCACCATGCCTCTTCCTTTGTAAAGTAGGGGTGATAACGATACCTCGCTCACTGGGCCGTTGAGAGGAGCTCGGCCCTGTAACTGGCGGAGCACCGGGTGTGGCGCAGAGTGCGTTGTGCCTGCTGGAAATGTTAGCGGTTGCCATGTCTACAGGAATGAGGCCAGTAGGTGCAGAACACGAACAGGCAGGCTTCCTTATGGTTGTCAGTCAGCAGGAGAGGGAGTCAGGGGGCTGCCATCAATCAGCTAAAGAGAACTTGGAGGCGAGGCTAGTCCAACTCAATGCTTAATAGAATGACAAGTGAAGAATTGGAATACGGATTGGAAATAAATAAGAGATAAAAGAATAAATAAGAATTTAAGTATAATCAGATTTAAAAACTTGTAACTGTATTCCAGGTTGGTCACCGCTAAACATTTTGCTAAAGCTGTTCAGCTACAGATCCTCCGAAAAGAGAACATATAGGAAGGTGCTAGGCTATTGATCCATAGAGATGAGTACCATTCAGCTCTTTTCTTTAGAAGATAATTGCTGTTAGTAAATACCGGTGTTAATTTTATTAAATGAATGTTAAGAAAACAGACTTTAATAAGCTTACACAAAGTCAAAAAAATCTATGGCGTCTCCTTGCATCAGGAGCAAATGAGTCCTGAAGAAGTGTTTTTTTTTTTTTTTAATGAGAAAAAAGTAGGACACAAGAAAACATTTTGTTTGGTTTCAATGAAACAGAGAGGAGGAAGAAAACAATTTAATGTAAGAAAAAGATGCATTAAAAATGTGAATATGGAGGGAAAAAGAAAAAAAAGCAAAGAAAAGGGAGGTGGATTCCCAAGCAGCCTGCACCGTGATGAGAAAGACTTGGAAGAATAAGGGCAAATTAGCAAAAGCTGCTTGGAAGGCACTGCTTGCAGAAGACATAAAAAAACAAGAGAGGGCAAACAACACGTTAGCTTTCTCTTTTATTAGACAGGCATGAAGAGCCAATAATAGTGCCATCAAAAGAACAGATATGGCCCTGGCCGGTGTAGTTCAATGGACTGAGTGCTGGCCTGTGAACTGGAAGGTCACTGGTTCGATTCCCAGTCAGGGAACATGCCTGGGTTGCAAGCCAGGCCCCCCGTTGGGGGTGTGCGAGAAGCAACCGATCATTGTACCTTTTACATATCAATGCTTCTCTCCTTCTCTTTCTCCCTCCTTTCTTCTCTCTCTAAAAAATAAATAAATGAAAACTTAAAAAAAAAAAAGAACATATGTTTGATGCTCCTTAAAAAAATCTTTGTATTAAAAAGAAGAGCAGAAAATAGGCATGAAGACATAAACCTGGAGGGTGGAGAACATAGGCGTGAAGGATGGTGTTCCAGACGGGTGAAGGGTGTGAAAGTGGGAGGGCTCAGTGTGCTTGCCTTTCAGGGTGTGCAAACGAAGGTGCCAGAGACATTTCATGAGTGCGTTTGTGCAATCAGGGAGGAACCCCAATTTGTAAAAAGCTGCCACACCCGTACACACCCCTACACATTGGTACATGCATGCACACATGCACAGATCTAGGCAATGAACCCTAAACGACAGTCTCTGAACATAGCAGCAAGCATCTTGAGTTAAATACCAGGGAGGGGAAAGTTTCTCACACTGAGGATGGGTGTCTCTGTGTGGCTAAGGCAGCTTCCAGCTCCACAGAGGGACTGGCCTCATCATCGAGGGTGGTGATGTGTTGGGCTTCGGAGAGACGCTGAGCCTGTTCCAACAGCTGATGCATGCATGGAGCCTATGACCAGACCAGCGACCGTATGTGTTTGTCCTGCGTTCTGAATGGGACCCCTTTTCCTGCGTCCTGGGCTCGCTCTCTGTGTCTGATCTGCCATTGATTTCCCCCGGTTTAATTTTACAGCGGAGTGTGTTTGAAGAGACATGAATTGCATGCATTGTTCAATTATTTACCTCTCTTACAAAAGGTACCAGAAACTTTGGTGAGATTTGAGATGAAGTTGGACTCAACGATAATATTTCTATGGACTCTCAACAGTAACCTAAATACCGTTGGGTGATTTTCAAAGGCTTCAAATAGAGGAGTACTTTTTATGAGTCAATTGTGTTGATGAGTTTGTTATTTAAAAAGACAAACTAGGAACAGCTAAACATTAAGAATGTTTAATGCTGGGTGGGATGGCAAAAAAAAAATGTTTAGTGACAGATCCTATTTTTTTTATTTTAATTGTTCAAGTACAGTTTTCTGCCTTTTACCCCCATCCCAGCCCACCCCCATGGCCCTCCTCACCTCCCTCCCATTTCCACCCCCCTTTGTTATCATCCATGTGCCCTTTATACTTGTTCCTGCAAACACTGAAAAACAAGAGATCCTATTTTTTGCACCTTTGCTGATCATTTTATGAAATTTCTTATGGAGAAGCTCTGCAAATGTTACCCTCACCCACCATCATCAGTGAAACCTGTACGATTTCCTTACTATGTAGAAGGAAATGGGTCAAACATTCGGCAAAATTGATACACTCTTCAGTTTTAGAAAAGTCCGGGAGCCTTTTCTTGATGCGCAGGGTGACTACAGACCTGATTGTTCACTCAATTACGCAACAATAGTTTCTGCATTTGTCCTCCATGCAGAAAAAGATGCTCTTTGCTTTCTCAGAACGAGTGGGACCTCCTCTAAGGTGGGACGTTGTAACCCTAAAACTCAACATTGCGGCCTGCATGTAATGGTGCTTCACATGCGCTGGGGGAATTGAAATAATCACTTACCATTTGCCCGGCTCTCGGTTCGTCTCTGGCTCTCACCTCCTGCGCTGCCGCCGAAGGCCCAGAGGGAAGCGACAGGAGGGCAGGGGCCGAGGAAGCGCCGCTGATAGAGTGGAGGAGACGTTTACTTGAACCACATCTAACAAACCGGAAAAGTAAGGTTGCCTGAAACAGCTCACTTTTATCTGCCTGGAGTTAATGAGAACGTACGCGTTCAGCGTATTCCTCAGGGTGCTCCGAGCTGCGGTGCCCAGCTCCTGCCACAGGCGCTGAGGACAGCTGACGCGGTCGGCGACCGGGCCTGGAGGGGGACGCAGCGTGTGTGCCTTGCTCGTGTGCGCCTTGCCGTGCATGAAGAGAGGTGATTAAGGCGTTGCCACCGCCACCAGCACTGATTCCCTCGCTTGCTGCTGCAAAGGGTCTGGAGGGAGAAGCCATCCCTGGCCAAAATGATGTGGGCGGATGCAGATGGACCCTCAGATACTCGTGTTCTGAGGATGGTCAGGACTCGCCGAAAAAGCTGTGCCCTTTGCTGCCAATCCCTGGAAAGAAGCGAGTCTTCCCGGCCTCAGGGTCCTTGCCTTTGTGTGGCTGGGAACATACTTCCCTCCTGTTAGAACAACGGGGTCGGTCTCAGTGGGAGGGTACTTTTCAGGGCCAGGCTTCGTTCTTATTGATGGGGTCAGACTGAGGGGAACTTGACCATTTCATTTTATTTCATTTTATCTTTAGTAGCTGTTTTTAGAGACTGGTTATATTGCTGAATATCATGAAACATACTCATTCATTTTTTCTGAAGGTTGTGAATTAGTTTGTATCTCTCTTTGAGTGTATGAAGTGTTTACTAATTGCAGGACCTGGCCTAAAAGCTTTTTTTTTTCCCAAATCTTAATTTTGGTTGATGCATAAACTGTGTTTAATACATAGTAGCTTTCAGAGCCCAGAGAATTTGTGCCACGAGCTTTTGTTTTGTCAAGATGCGTGTTCTTTTCTTCTCACACACTGAATTCTTTACCTTCTGTGAAGAAGGTGGTGTAGCTGTCCATCAAACCAATTTCTTCTTTTTTCCCTGGCGACACAGCTAGACTACTTTTCTCAAAAGAGGCCATGTGATGGAATCCTCGACCAAAGGATGCAGGCAGAAATTACATGGGCCATTTCTAGGGCCGGCACGCAAGTGATCCACCGCATCCTCCCCCTCCCACCTTTCTGACGAAGATGAGCTTCGCCCACCACGGTGGAAGCCAGGGGTCGAAACGGCAGAGCCACCAGGTGGAAGGAGCCTGGGTCCTTGAACAGCCGACGGGAGGACAGCGGCCTCCTCTCGGGAACATTCATTTCGGACTTTACGTGTCCAGGGAAGAAACCTGCATCCCGCTCGAGCCGATGTCCAGCCTGGGGCTGGCTCGTTGGTGTCGTGAACATTCCCTGAAGTGATAGGGCCCCCCAGCCCCCTGAAGAAAAACGTCATGCAGTGCTACATGTTAGCGGGACCGTGCTCGTGGGGGCACAGCAGGGCTGGGCGGGAGTCACGGCTCTGGGGGCCTCCGACCAGGCGCTTTGCCTTCCTGAGTGCGGAGAAGCGGTCTCTACTTGGTCTACACACATCTGGGCTTGCGTGAGAATACCTCTCCTTTCTATTCATTTAATGTACCACTTTTATTTATTTATTACTAATTCGCTTATTTATTACTTCACTTTCATTGTTTACACCGTTACAGATGCTCCCATTTTCACTCCTTTCCTCCAGCCCTCCCCTCTCCTCCCTTCCCTCTGGCCATCCCCACACAGTTGTCTGTGGCCCATGGGTTGTGCGTATGTGCTCTTTGGCAAAACCCTCCACCTTCTCCTTCTTAACGGCCTTATTCTCTGGGGAAGCGGGTATGGTCTGGATAGAGCAGCGTTAGGAAATTCCTTCTTCCTTCCCCCACCGCACCGTGGGGTGGCTGATGGATGGCTCCACACTTCCGATACCTGCTGAAGGGCCCGCTTTGCTAAGGGACCCAGAGAAGGCGAGAGTGAAGGTCATTCACAGGGAGATGTTGGTGTTCCTCGGAGTTGAACGTGCCAGGAGCCACACACGAAATTACTATTGAGTGAAAGCATCCCTTTGTCCTGCCCTGGAAAAAAAGGTGGAATGCATTTTTTTAGTCTCAGCAGGGAGCGCGCTTCACCTGCCACGGTGTGTTCGAGAGCAGGTCTGCTCGCAGCGAAAGGGCTCTGCTCTGAATGCTGCTGGCCTAGATCAGAGGAGGCAAAATTCCTAGCTGTGCGCACACCCTGGACCGCCCCCACCCCACACCATGGGATGCCTGTCGAGGAGCCATCTTTGGCTCCATTCTTTACTGACACTCAAGGGTAAGCGGTTCTTGCTGGGCCAGCATGTGCGAAATGCTTTCTCTTTCCAGGTCCTCAGGCATTTTCTCCTTTGGGGACTTCCTGGGACTGTGATGTACCCAGCGGGCTCAATTATGTGGCGGGGGGAAACCTTCAGCTGGGCGGTGGGGCATTTACTGTTTCCGTAGGGAGGACTCAGCCAGCTCAGAGGCCCACACTTCCAAATTTGAGATTGAGTTGATACCGACTTGTAGAGACCGGTTAGATCGCTAAACGAGGTGAACAATATCCACTAGTGGAAGACTTGCGAATTAATTTGTATCTCTTTCTGAATATTTAAATTATTTCCTGTTTGTGGAGCCCATCTCGGGACTGGATTATACAGACAATGTTTCAAATGCTGCCCTCGTCTTGCCAGCGCAGGCAGGCAAGCTCAGAGCCCGCCTTCCTTTGGTTTTCGAGAGCTTTTTACTTTGTAAAATAGACGCTGAAACAGGCTCCCTCCGGTCTATTTTTATCAACCTGCAACCGCGAGGAGAGAAGGCTAGGCATTTAAATTCCTATTTTAATAATCAGTTAAAATGAGAACAGTTTTATTCAAAGACGTCTATGCGTCGGGGTAACGTGAGTGTGTTTTTGTGTTATTTGGCACGGTCCATCTGGAATTTTCCAGGAATGCAGGTTATCTGCGTCAGTGGTAGAATTTGCAGAGGGTTGCAGAATGCTGCTGGATGGGATTCTGTCTTCTTGTGTGGAAGTCCATAGTTTACTGAAGAAAGGGGTGGCTGTCTTCCCTCTCTAGCTTCCTGAGGTTCCCAGACGGAAGGGACAAATCGATTTAGCATTTAAGGAGCCAGGACTGAGAGCAGCGATATGGGGTCTCTGACCAGCGAGACACCTCTCTGCACCCACAGGCCTGCAGGAGTAGACAGGACGGTTGCCATGGTGCACTAATGATGCTGTTTTTCATAGAATGGAGTACCAGCCCGCTGGGCATGCACACGGTCAGCCTCAGGGGGGAAGACAGTGGCGGAGCTGGTCAGGAATCCTCACTGAGCACGCTTCTGTCCTGGGCTTCCGGGTCCTCCCAGAGACCAGGAGGAGGAACGGGGGGTCATTCGCTTACTGAGTTTACATGTGAGCATGTGCATGTCCACACGTGTGCACGCATGTGACAGTGTTGTGGCCAGTGTTGGGTATTCGAGGGGTGGCGTGAACGGCAGACCAAAGTTCAGTGGTTGCAGCTTGGTCCCTTCAACAACCCTGGCCATCACTAGGTGTGTTGAGTCATGTCTCTCCATCTGTCTCTGCCTCTGTCTGTCTGTCTGTCTGTCTGTCTCACACACACATACCACTGGAGAAGCATAGCCACTCACCAAGGAGGAAGTGAAGCAGGTTGCAACCTAAGGGTGCACCCTGCCCTGCACCCCATGCATGAGCCCTGATCGACTCTACCTTTTCTCTGGGGACAGCCGGGAGCATACACACAGCGAGCGGACCATGTCAGTGGGTCTCGGGATTTCTAGAACCTCGAAGAAACCTCGAAAAGTGTGCTTTCCTCTCCGAACGCCCGCTCAGCTCTGCGGGGCCCCGGCCTGAGCGGCCTGGGCAGGGCTTCTGGCCTGCGTGCTCCGTGAGCTGGGCAGCCGCAGCGGCTCTCAGAGAGGCCTGCCTGGGTTTCCTGACCCTTATTTTTCTCCTCCTTCTTCCTGCAGGGGCTGGAGAGCAGAGAACGGCTTCTGGCCATCTGGTCTCCTTCCGTCCCAGGGCCTATGGGCGAGGCCCTTTCCAAGCCGTGTAACCAAGCCGAAGCCCCCAGGAGTGCCTAGATTCAGGCTTCTGCCAGACCTCGAATTCCTCATCTGCAGCCAATCTGACGTTCTTCACGGTGAGCAGTGTGTCTAGTAGCCCCGTGACACGTCTGATAGGTGCTGCATTGGGAATATTCTTGAAAATGCCCCTGGAATGGGAGGAAAACAATATGTGTCCGGGAAGTCCCATCCCTGCGTGCAAACCTGTGGCCGACAGAAGTCACACTAATGCTACTGCGCATCCGAGTGCTTACCCCCCATTCTGCAGCGGGCAGTGGTCTCCTCGGTGCTGGGGCACATTTTCTCCTCACTAGCCCCACACCCCTAATTAATACGAGCAGGAATAACGGGAACCAGGGAGGCTGGCGGCTCGCGGAACCCGGAGTTAACGGGAGGGGGGAAGGCGGATGGTGGAGAAGGTAAGATTCGCTCTGATGGCGAATAAACGGCGTCCTTCCGGGAGCCTGCTAAGAGTACTTTGCTCCAGGAGAGGGGTACGGTGAATCGCTGCCACTCGGCTACGTCTCCCAAGAACCTTCCTGTGGCCACAGCCCCGGTTCAACCCGGGGACGGTTCCGCCGTGGGTGTGTGCACCCGTGTGCACGCATGTGCCTGTCTGTACACCGGGGCTGTCGTCCCCAGCCAGCATGATCGCCGTGCGATCCCTGCTGCTTCAAGGCGCCACTGTTCACCGTCTCGGCCTGAGCACGCTGTGGTCTAAGGTCTCAGCGCCTCCCTCACCTGTGCCCCGAAACACGTTAAAGGGAAATGCAGTGAGGGAAGTGGGGGCAGAGGCCGGCAAACTGTTTCATAGCAGAAGAGAAATTTTCACTCTGTGAGAAGAAAAACAAAACAAAAAAAGAGCAGTGGCTGATGGGTCTCCTGCTGATTCTGTTCCCCTGGGGAATTTCTCTAATTTTTGCTGCTCACTTAAGCATTGAATGTCACCGTGTCAAATCCCCCTACTGTTCCCAGGGCTGCGCATGACTCTGAGAGCGGTTGAGACACCTGTATGTTGTCCCCAGGCGTCGGGGGTGGGGGGCGGGGGAGGGGCCGGGCGAGCGCCTGGTGTCTGTCTGGAGGGCGGCTGGTTTCCTACGTCGCCGAGCAGCTGCTGGGCCGTGGGGGTCACAGCTGGAAGCAGGAGCGATTCCCTGTGTCCGGAGCAGCTGGGGAGCCCGCTCCTGCTACTTAGAGGACGTCCGCAGCGGCACTCGCGGGGGAGGGCGGGCATCTCCAGCCGAACTCCGTCTGGCCCCGGAGCTGCGTTCCGTTCCGGCAGCGGTGCGCCCACTCACCCCTCCCTGTCCCCTCAGGACGGTGCCCCAGAGACGCAGTCCTGGGTGGTGCAGGGGAAGAGCCCCAACTTACAAGCTAAGACATCCGGGTTTCCGTCCACACACTGGCGAGCTAGTTGCAACATCATGCTGACAAAGGTCCCCGTGTGTCCAGGGCACGTGGACAGAGGACGCCAGCTGGCACGGAGGGGCACCGGCTCCCGGGGGAGGCTCCCGTGTCTGGGGAACGATATTCTGTTTTGTGCGCCACACTCGAGGGGCAGTGAGGACAAGTCAGAACACGTTCAGAGGAAGGTGACCAACTGGTCAGGGAGGATGTGAAACCGTGCCACGTCAGGAGCTCACGGGGGGCGGCAGTGTCGGAGGCCCCTGACTGTCCGGCAGAGGTGCTTCAGGGGAAGGCACTGTCTGGACAGCTGTCTCGGGGAAGGAGAATCCCAGGCTCTGGGGAGGCCCCAGGTGGGCCCGGGACCCGGCAGACGTCACGGACAAAGACATGGAGTTGCTCATAAAGAAATTTTCTTAACAGCTGCAGAAGTCCAAGGATACTTCATTTTATTCTTTTTCAAATTGTTGTTCTATTACAGTTGCCCCAGTCTTCCCCCTTTTGTCCTCCTCGCCTATCCCACCCCCCCCACTCCTGCAGTCAGTCCCCACACTGCTGTCCGTGTCTGTGGGTCCTTCACGACACTGTAGATTGTGCTTTGGGGGTAATCACACCAACTGCTACAACCCCGATTGGGAGCATGGAGATCCTCATGCAGGGTCGTGTGAGTAAATGGACAGCGTGGGCGTTTGCACGTGCTTTTTAGGGCAGAACCCCACCTTGTTGGCGATGGCGGGCTGCAGCCAGTGGTTCCATACCTGCTCTCACACTTCCTGCTCTCTCTGAACTACGTGCGTAATAAATGCTGAGGTCCGTTTTCCTCTCCTTCCCCACCCCTGCCCAGTTTCTGCCCACTCCTGGCCTGCAGCTGTTCCCTGGCTCAGGTCCGGCTCCCGACACCTAGTGGGACCCACCCCGCTGGCCACTGGCCCCACTGAAAATCAGTGGCGGATCTCTGGGGTGGAGCTGGGGGTACAGCTGAAAATGCTGCAAGGCTTCGCGTCTTCATCCGTGTTTTAGAGGCATCGGCGTGGTCTTCTATAACCACCCAGCTTCAGTGACAATCCTGTACCTGCCTACGTATCACATGGCTTCATGAGAATGTTGGTCTCACAACTTGCTGGACACGCGATAGTCAAGTGCATCATCAGAAACATCATCACCTGGTCCCAGGCATTGTCAGGGTGACCTTATGGACTGTGCTCCCCATGCTGTACTTTATATCCCTGAGGCTACTTTGTAGCTGGCAATTTGCGTCCCGCTTTTCCCCCAGCCCCCTCACCTTGCTTCCCGAAGCCCTGTGCCTAGCCGACTCTCACTGCCCTTCCCCTCTCAGCTGACACGCTCCTTCCAGGGGTTGGCGTTACTTCACTGGTGCCCTGCGTGGAAGCAGGCTCTGTCACATACCTTGTGTCAACCGCCACCCTTAGGTGGCTGTCTGGGGGTCCCTGTTACTCTGTGTCTCCTCCCTGAACTGCATGCTCCATGGGGGAAGGTGCCCCATCTGCTCTGTTCTCTGCTCTGTCCCCAGTCTCTGCTGCTCTGGGGCCTGGCACGCTGCAGGAGCTCAGGGCGTGTTTGACGAGAGAGTGGGAGTCAGGAGAAGCTGAGGGTGGGAAGGAGTGGGTTATTGAAGTTCAAGTCAGCATTCCAGGTCCCAGCTGCTACTGATAAAGACTGTGGCTGATGTGTTCGGGCCGGTGTTCTGAGGGCTTGTGAACCCCTGTGGACCTTGAAGCTTGGCATGGCTAGTAGATGACTTTCCTCGAAGGAATCTTGATCAGTGGGCAGAATCTTCTGGGGCGGGCCCTCTTCACGGGTACAGTCATTCATAACCTACCCTTTGAGCGAGTCAGAACCACCTCGGGGCATTTAAAATGCAGATGTTGCCCCCTCCCCTGCCTCTGCACCTCGGTACAAACTGAAACGTACCCTGAATCAGAATTTCTGGGCAAGTTCCTGACATCCCTACCTCTCAGGTGGAGAAAATGGGTCAGGATTTGAAGGGCGAAGAGAAGGATTTCATGTTTTCTCACACAAAAACATGGACGTCCTCTCGCTTCCTTTTGCTCTCGTCCATCCCTGGGCTCTCCCTTTCTTGATGTCTTTGTGGGGAACTTCTTACCTGAATCTCAAGAGACAGATGGAGAAACAGCCTGACCTGGGGAAAGGCAAACCTGGCCCTCAGTCCTTCCTGGAGGCGGCGGGTGGTGCGTGGCCGCACGGACCAGGCAGCACACACGGAGGCCCGTGGCCCGTGGCAGGAAGGCTTCCTGGGAAACAGGGCCTTCGGGAGCCCCTGGGGCGCGATGGCTGCTACTTTCACAGCCACGGGGCGCACTGCTCCCCTTTTTAAGCTTCCAGAAAGAACTCTGTCAAAGCAACATCAGGTGGCACAGATGTCGTGGCTCTGCAAGTCTTTCTGAGCGTGTGACACCATTCCTTGGCCCTCCAGACGAGCACCAATGCTCCAACTCCCTGAGCCGCTCCTGGGACGCGCCAGTCGGCCAGGGGAGGGGCCCTGCCTCCAGCCCCGGCACTGGGTGGACCCACAGCCAGCACACAAGTTGCTTGCCCCCCTCACTCGGTCCCACCGTGATAAGGACACTGGTGGTAGGAGCAGAGAACACTTATGGCGTCTGAGTCGGCAGGTGCCTGGCGGGTGGGGAGCAGACGTAGGTCCTGACCCTGGAGCTGCGGCGGAGCGGTCGGGTTCAGGGCTTGGTCCGAAGGCAGAGCCAACGGTGTCTGCTGATGCGCTGACGTGAGGCAGCGAAGAAACGAGTTATTTGGAGGAGTGACCCCAGGTCTAGGGTGGGCGCATCTGGGCAGGTCCCGTGGCCACGGGCACTTCTGGAGGTTTGAATTCCGGAGGCTCCTGGCAGCGGACGGGCCATTGGCGGGAACCGCCTCCTGCGCAGCGGCTGCCGGGCAACCCTCAGTCCGTTGTCCTTCTGAAGGGGGTTAGTTTTGGTCCTTTGCCCTGGACCAGCAGCATGGCCCATGGCCTTTAGACCAAAGTCCAGGCCAGCCTAGTGGCATTCAAGACCTCCGCTCCCCTTGTCAGCCCATCTCCAGCCATTTACTCACCTGCCCCCCGCCCCGCCCCCCACGACAGCACAATCTCACACCCCTGCCTGGCTTCATGCTCCCCCCACTTCTCTGCCTCTCCAGAGCCTTTGGAAGAGTTAAAATTCTGCCTCCTCCAAGGTCACCTCCCATAGTTTCAACGATGGAATTATTTCTTCCCTAGAGCTTGATCTTTACATTTAGTCTAGTCTCTGCTTAATTTTCCCTTTGTCTTTAGTGGCTATGATGACTATTGACGTATTGTACATATTGTTTTTTGTGTAACAGCCATGCAGCGCTGTGCTGTGGCTTTTATTAACTAAGGCCTCCATCACTAGATTACACACTAGGCTAACTCAGACTTTTAGACCCTCAGTAGGCGATTTGAATCGTACCGATGAATAAAGGTAGAAGGGGGTTAAGAGAACAGTCCTGAAGCATCAAATGTCACTGGTTACAGCTATTGCTGGTGTAAGGGGGACCGTTGAAGTGCTTTTAAAAGCATGGAAATAGGGTAGCTTCTGTTTCAGATGAAGCCAGCACTCTGCAAATAATCCAGTGGCCCACCCTATTCCCCAGCCTCCTTCGCAGTTAGCTTGGTCATGCACCTAGCTCTGGTCGATGAAGTGCGGGTGGGAAGCCAGCCCGCACTCTGGCGGAGACTCTGCGGAGCCAGCGCCCCCTGCCGCCGCTGCTGCGGTGATCCCGAAGCCACCTGCTGCTGCGCAGATCACGGGACGGATGGAACCCGGATCCGGCTGACCAGCTGGACGGGGACCCTACCACCTCACATCAGATTCTGCACGATTATGAAGTAAATTGTCGTCGTGCTACACCGATGAGGTTTTGATTTATTTGTTGCCTCAGTGTGGCCTATCCCACCCTGACTACAGCATCTTGAAGAAAGCTGGTGGAATCTGCCTGGGAGGGCGGGGGTCAGCCATCGGAGAGAGCACAGTCGGAAGCAGACTCCCTGCAGGCTTTGCGGGCGTCGGGCATCGCATTCCAGGTGATTCAGAAGATGAGCTCATGAAGACGGAAACAGAATATGGTTGGAAACGACAAAGAAACAAATGACAGAAATCTAACCTGTTGTGACGTACTATGTTTCAGACGGGGGATATAAAAGGGAGATTAGGTGCTAGAAGTCGGTAATGACCTTGAGAGAGGATGTCCTGGCCGAGTGGTGGAGCAGCGTGTGGGCCTCGGGGAAGATGGAACCGCACTGTGGATGCGCCAGGCTACCTACAGGGGCCAGATGCCCTTCCACTGTGGTACTGCGTACTTCCTGCTCCTGCTGTGAAATCACGCTTTCGGTGTGCCTTTCTGACAGCACTTCCCTTGCTATGAGTTTATTCAAAGGAGGAAAGGCCCTCACATGCTCTCCTGCTTGTTAGCTGATTTCATCGACAGGTCATTCTCTTTGCAAATTAATTTTCGGGCCGTACGAGTTACTTGTAGCATCCTCCATAAGGCAGTGAGTTGTACAGATGCGATAATGAGCCCTTGCAGTAAGGTTGAAGCCCCCAGACACACCATTAGAGAATTTTCTCCTTGAAATAAGTTGACTATTTAACTGAAACACTCATAGACCCAACCGTAAACGGAACATAAAAATTTCCCAGCGCACTTCAAGGACAGGAGCCATGTAAACATACTCTAACCCTGCCATTTGTTCCAGAAACCTCAAGTAAAGAAAAAATTTGGATTATCTGCAGTATGCGTATCTGCAGCTGTTGGTTTGGAGCTACCAGCAAATCCATACTCATGTCGGTAGTTGTTGCCAAGTACAGCTAACAAGAGAATCCCTCTCTGGAGATTCTCAGTTCTCTCTGTTCTCATTTCTAGTTCCAGGTTTGAAACATTGCTTAGGTTTTCCTATCCCAAACACCAAGCCCAAAACTACAAAGAGGAAAAAAAACCGTTACTTTTTAATCATAAAAATAATAAATATTCACGTAAATAAGAATTTCTAAAGGTACAGAAATATAAAAGGTGGAAAGTCGGAATCTTTCCATTTCTGACGTCCAGGGGAAGCACTGTTTGGTAAGTAGCATCCCAGATCCCCTCCTTGCGCACGCCCAGCCACGCGTCCTGTTGTTACAGAAAGGGAGGGGGTAATTTTATGCACACTGTCTTCACTTCCATGCACACTTGGATTTTTTGGTGGCTGCAGAATATTTCATTTTATGTGTGCATTATAATTTATTTAGCCAATTCCTCTTGGTGGTTATGTGGGCTGTCTCTAAATGTTCACAGTTATAAACAACCCAGAAATGAATGTTCTTGCACATACAGAGGTGGGCAAAAGTAAGTTTACAGTGGTGAGTACAAGAAACCCAGAGTTTATTCTTATATTATTATTTATTAATTATTGTATTATTTTCTACACAAACAATGTGAAACCTACTTTTGCCCCACCCTGTATACCTTTGGGTAGTTCATGATATTACTATGGCTAAAGTTCTAGATAAGATACTACTTGGTCAAAAGATTTCCTTATTGTACATTTTAATAGATTTGGCCAAAATGTCTGTACTAGTTTTAAACTACTTTGTAGGTAAAGATATATATTCGTTGTTGGGCCCTCTATTTCTCTTGATTTGTTTGCAATATATTGGACATTGAATTACATTTTTGAACCGTATGCTTTTCTGGTTATTTTTCAGACAACCTTCTCTAAATGTCTTAACTGTATCCACTTGGTTTTGCCGAGAGCCTTGCAAAGTGGGTCACGTTGCTGCTTGGCCACATTATGTAGGTATAGTTAGTTATGCTCAAATCTGGTCATTATTTTTAAAAGTGGCTTTGTTGACAATGTTCCAGGGGGAGTGACTTGAGCCAAACCAATGACACCCGTGTTTGGTCTGTGTGCATGGGAAATTTTTCCTTGGGTGAGCTGTTGTGTCTGAGACTTGAAGAGTCAGTCACCATGGTCCCTCCCTCCCTTTGGTAGCCGTGTGGGGGTTGAGCCAGACTCTTGCTGTGCTGCTGGCCATTCGGCCTACTCCAGGGTGTTCTTGGCCACATTGCTGACCAACGCGGTGACTCACACGGGGCCTGGGGGCCATGTGGGGGCAGCTGCAGAGGAGGCTCCTTCCTCAATGTCATCGTGCCCGTAAATGCCATGAAGCTAACCATATGGAGAGCAAGGCGTCGGTTTCTCGCTGGACATTCTTACAGAAGCACATAGCACTTAGAAAGCTGGTGGGAAGACAAGTCCTGGGCAGGAGGGAGCCAGCCCCAGTGAATTCATTCTACTTCCCTTTCAGTTAACCATGCTCGAAGGTGCGGAAGGTAGTTTAATCGCTAACTTTAATGAAATATGTAGAACTCAAGCTTGAATCCAAGACTTGTGGTCTCGTTAGTGCTCTCCCCACCGAGGGAGGGACTGGGGTGGTGGCAGCTACCAGGAGACTGTCCCCTGGCTGCGTGTGGGAGGCCTGGATTCAGCATCCACAGTGAAGTGTCAGGGTCCAGCCATGGGAAACCCAGGGGGGTACGCTCGAGTAAGAAACCGGAGTGAAACCGAGGCAGAGACCCGGCTCTCAGGAAGGGGTTGCTGAAGCCCGAGATGGAAGGACCGGGGACATCACAGCAGCCAGGGCTCGCCTGCCGGATGCCAGCTGCTTCAGCCACTCGGAGCCTCACCCGCGAGAAGCAGAGGCTGCTCCCAGGCTGGGGTTCATCCAGGTTCCTTAGGCCCCGGTCATGGCAGAGGCTTGGGGGAGAGGTGGCCTCGTAACTCCAGGGCGCAGGGGCCACATACAAGCAGAACTGGTGTGCAGGCTTCACAGTTTCACCCGCAGGACGACCCTGCTCAGGACACTGCCCTGCCTTTCTCGCTTCATATCTGCCCTGCCCACTGAGTGCCGGGGGGGTAGGAGGGTGGGCAGTGCCAACGATGCTGGAGCATGCCGGTTTCAGGGACCTGCTCTGAGCCCACTGGATGAAGTTCTCTCCTGGTGCGTTGGACTCACTCAGCTTAGTGTTGAAATGTGCTGCTCAAGGGGCAGACGTCTGCTTCCAGTGACAGTCTGAGCTAAGTTTGGGCTGCTGCATGACCTCCGTCCCCTTCAAATTTAACGCCCGTTCATTGCAAAATCATTGGTTGATAAGAACACCTTTTCTCCATTATGTCCTCCGAGAGTCCACTTAACATGGAGATCTCTGATCATGATCCTAACCAGCTGATAAGGAGTTGCCCTCTCCCTCCCCCCACACATCCCCTGCCCCAGCCCAGCAGCCCCCGATTAGTACCTAACAGGTTTCATGAAGGCTGATAACAAAATAGCTTTGTAAAGAAGGAGGGTTTTTTTTTTTTTTTCTTCTTTTTTTTTTTTAGCAGAGCTTTGGTTAACCAAGTTTATTTTCAGTTGCAGCAGAGAAAAACCATAGAAGGCACAGGTCTGGTTGCTTAAATTCTTTCTCTGAAAATAAATGTTTTCATGGTTTTCCATTAGAAGGTACTGAGGGTGATGGAGTGGGAGGGAGGCCGTGGAGGGCCGCTGTTCAGGTATGATGGCCGGTTCTTGAAGTGATTTAGAGAAAAGCCAAGAAAGTGCTGCGTTGAAAGACGAGAGGTGTCTTGGCATGTGATGCTGTGCCTTTTCCAGTCTTCATCTCAGGTCCTTGTTTTTATTTCATAGGACTTAACGGTGGATCATTTATACTAAATGTATAGAAATAGATATTGGGTAGGGTGCTTCTAACACCACCTTCTCTCTGAAACTTACTGATGTTTTTGGATAAGGGAATCAAATATATTTCCTTGGTTATGTAAAACTTGAAGGAGCTGAAAGCTAAGGGAAAAAATAAAGTCAACAAAGCTTTGGTTTAATCAATCATTTAGATCCAAATACCAGTTTATAGGAAAACCAGAAAGAGGGATACGTTAAAAGACACTAAGGGATGCAATCCGAGAAACTCAGACACAGAAAACTCCAAAGAACGAATAATCTAATTTCTTCTTCTTCTTCTTCGACGACGACCAGACATGGGGAAAAATGAATGGAGGAGCCCTAGAGACTTAGCATACACACCAACTAAAAGTGTTGTATGGACCTTCCTTGGATCCCAATTCAAACAAGAAAACTACACAATAGATTTATAATCTTGTGGTAATTTGGGGGCAGCCAGTAGCGATGAAACACGCCCAAGATTTGAGTGTGGGCTCTAAGGCCACTTTTCACTAAAGGGAACCAGGGTTCCCTGGAGAAGTGGCTAATGCCACGCGTGATACATAGTATGAATGTAGAAAACCTGTCGTATCAGACAGCAAGAAAGGCGTAAAAGACTATTAGCATCATATTAGAAGAACTCAAGAGCTTACTTGGCCAAAGATGGGAAATAATGAACATCAGTAAGAATAATTACTACGACGGATGGAAATAGTTCAAGGATGTTTAAATTGGTGAGTTTATAAGAAAATTTTAAAAAGTAAAAATAAATTGGTCGTCATCAGAGGATGCCAAGAAACAAACTCACTATTTGAAAACTGATAAACAAAGGGGAAGAATCAAGCATTAATTCTCCTTTCCAAATATGAATCGTGCCATGAAACAGCCAAGCAGGAGAGAGGGAAGTTTCTCACTATGGAAATATTCCAACTAATAATTGAAGAAGGAAGGAATATCACCATTTTGTAGCCACTAATGGATTGTTGGATCTAGGTATTAAACATGAATGAATACTAACATCACAAAACTAGAGACAACCAGATATTCCACACTCGCCACCAGTGGACAAACATGTACCCCTATGACATAGTCTTGATAAAAAATATCTGACTATGATTAAGCTTCTAGATCCAGCTACCAATTTATCTGAAATACAAAAGACAGGGAAACATGTTAAATTACATCATGGGACTACAGTCACTGAAATCCAGATTGTGGGAACTTCCACAGGAAAACCAATCCAGGGTTTTCACCAAATACATCACAAGGAAAAAAAAAAAAAAAAGCATACAAAATGGGCCGAGAAGATCAAAGGAGATTTAAAGGCATCAATCAATTGTAATGGGTGGAACTTTTTTAGATGCTATTTTTAAAAAAAGTATCCTAATTTTTGAAAAACTGTGAAAATGTTTATGATATTCATGAGATCGGGAAATTTGAACACTGTCTAAGGAAGTATTATTTTGTTACATGTGATACTGGTATTGTGCTTATGTTAGACTCTTACGTAGAGGTATGCATTGAAGCATTTACAGAAATGATATGAGGTCTGGAATTTTCTTCGAAAGCGCAGGGTTAGGGGGAGCAAGCTATCAGGATAGAGGTGAAGCCAGACAGACTGTGGGTTGGTGATTGTTGGGGCCAGGTCATATACACAGAGGAGGTTATTGTACTGTTACGGAAAATAACTCGGAAAATAATGACTCTGGCGCAATTTGGGGTAACGGAGTGAGGCTTTATTACACGCGCGGACCCAGAAGAATCAGTCTCCAAATTCTGGGCCCCGAACCTTGGCTGAGCAGGGCTTTTATAGCTCTCCAGATGCCCTATCATACGTGGCTGAAGCAGGAGGTACAGAAGCTGATGCAAAAATAACTCTAGCCTTGAGGTGTCCTTGAGGTGTCCTTGAGGTGTCCTTATCGGAAGCTGGGTGTACAGAAGCCAAAGTGGGAGTTAGCTGCTACAGTACTATTTTGTCTTTTTGAGGTATACTCAAAATCCTACATAATCCGATGTTTGTTTTTAAATAGAGAAAGGCAAACACTGTCTCGATGTTTATGTTGAGGAGTTAATGTTATTTTTAAGTATGTTAGTGATATTTGGGATTTACATATTTCAAAAAAGAAAAAGATTTCTGGGTTTGCTTCAAAATAGTTGGTGTTTATGGGGGCGAAAATGAAATTAAAGTGGCCATTGTCGTATAAGTTTGAAAATTTCCTGAATTAAAGGTAACAGAAGGTAGATGAGTCTGTAATTAAAACAAAAAGGATTACTGTGTAGATTACTGTGAAAGTGGCTTGTGTCTATGACTAAATTGAAGGAAAGTCAAATGTTCACATTTATTACTGATATTTTGCTTGTTAAAGTTTTGGGTCATCAAAAACAAAACCTGAACACAAATTCACTTAGGAAGAGATGAATAAAAACAGAAATCTGTTGACATTAAAGAATCCTTCTTTGTGGCAATCCTGTAATAAAACAAAGAATTTCTCAGTCCTGCTCCCTCCCCCTGTATCATTTGAAGGTCACTAATACTATTGAGTGTGAGTAGCCAAAGAAAAGCTTGTCTAGTGTAATGTGTAAAGCTGGACTGCACGTTGTACTAATTTTTTAAGTTCAACTTGAAGTTTATCAGAGTTAGACCTTGAAATTCGTATGTGAAAAATCGGTCAAATCACATATCACAAAAGAGAAAAGATAAGCACCCACTTACTTCAGCTTTAAAATGATATAGGATGTTTTTATCAAAATGGTAGGAGGTCCAAAAAGTGATTACATAAGGTCTTAGGATCTGGACACTGAAAAACAGATTGAGAGGGTGGTGAGGAGAAATCTGGCAGAGTCAGAGTCAAAACCTGTGGAGTCCGATGTGTCTGAGGCAATGAGTGTGGTGGATTGCTTGCTCTATCTCCATTTCACTGTTCTTCTAGAGAGAGATGTTGGTAATCTAAAAGTATGCCTGCCCTGACTGTTCTGGCTCAGCGGATAGTGCATCGAGTGCCAGCCTGCGACCGGAAAGGTCACCAGTTCAATTCCCAGTCAGGACACTTGCCTGGGTTGCGGGCCAGGTCTCCCATTGGGGTGTGTGAGAGGCATCGTACCAATTGATATGTCTCTTGCATGTTGATGTTTCTCTCCCTCTCTTTCTCCCTCCCTTCCCCTCGCTCTAAAAGTAAATAAATAGCATCTTTAAAAGTGATGTATGCCCAATTCCCTTGCAGCTAGGATTCTGAATGCAAATTTGCTCCTGTTAATTATATATCTTATGGGTTACATGAGAAGGCTGAAGTGAGATGAAGACATCTTAATTTCCTCCTCGGTGAGGTTGTCCTGCAGCAGTGCTACAGTGTGCTTTCTTCATGTTCCTGGGTTTTGAGAAGCAGTTGCAAAGCCAGAGCATCTGTGGAGGCTTCTGGACTCTGGCCTCCTGGCACCTGGAGCTATGGGAGTGGATCTTGAACCCATAGCTTTAGTAGGAGCCCTAGGCTAGCAGCTGGCCTGGTGAATTTGTTTGCATTGTTCTGGAAGTCACTGTTGTAGGCTCACCCCAGAATTTGTCTGTCAGCCCTCCCAAAGAGTTTGTAAGCACCCAGTTCCCTGTATGAAATCTTTGTGTTTAAGATACTTAAAATGATATTGTTTCCTGCTTTGTATCTAGCGGAAACAAGCAGCATTTAAGTTTTTAGGCTTTCACAGATGAATGTTAGGCCTGCCAAAATTCACCTTTCTTTGCCCACACACAATTACGTCTCCCACGTCTCTCCCCATCGTTCCCATGTTCCATTCTCTTGGTTCCTTCACTGTTTCTTGCCAGTAGACCCCCACATTTTTGGGTATCAGCAGTCAGAGAGGGACCTAGACTTGAGGGTAGCCAGCTGGAAAAGAGACGGCAGGGCGCCCACGCTCAATTGCCTCTAAGTTCAGTTGCAGATTCAGCTGTCTTGGGATCATGCCAACCTCTCTTCCCCCCACATCTATTATCACAGTAATTCTAACATGCAGATTTTTTATCTCTCTTCCAAGACAAGGTGCCTGAAGCACGGAGACATTAAATAACTTGTCCAATATCGATGATTAAGGGCAGATTCAGGACTGGATCTCAATTTCGTCTGACTGTTGAGTGAACCTTGGACAACGCACTGGGGCAGGCATAGAATAAGCATCATAGTTTAGTTCTGTCTTCCTGCCAAGCTTGAGTGGGAGTTACTCAGGAAACAGAATGATTTCTTTTCTCCTGTGCTGGTGATAACAATCTTCCTGCCTTTCTGTTGGTTAGTAGGAGAGAGCCAAGGGAGAGGGCATGGGAAAAACCCCATAAAATAGGAGTTGAACAATAGAGACAAAGGGCAGTGGGACCAAGCTGGGGGTGCTGGTGCTTTCGAGGTGCTGGTTAAGGTGCCGGCAGTGACAGGCCTGGTGGGCTTAGTGGTGACGGTTTGTCTGCTGCTGGTGCTTAGAAGGAAGGAGGCAAGCCGATGAAAAGCCGCTCAAAGAACTGTAGCACCGCTGCTCCCTAAGCTGGTCACCCCTGCTCACGCGTTTCCTTGTGCACTGAACCTCCCTCTGGTGTGAAGGAGGATGCTCCTTTCCGGCCCCACAGACCCCAGAC